>VXBX01009030.1:266214-566693 GCA_013400415.1 Scytalopus superciliaris
AACTTAAAAAAAAAAAAAAAATTAAAAAAAAAAAAAAAAAAAAAAGCACAAATCACACATTCACATATGGCCCAGACATGGGCATGCATGCTTTGAATAATGCAGTACAATAAAAATTTTATAGGGTCACACTCTGTGAATAATATGGCCATAACAAGTGATGACAACAAAAACCAAGACTTGAGAAAGTTATTGAAAGAAAAGAAAAAACAAGCAGTAGTGCAGTCATGACGCTTCAATAGGCTGACACATCAAGCACAGTAATTCATGTAGAAATTATCTTTACACAAAGCTTTGAACTTTTAACAGGCAATGTTGTTAGTTTTAATTTTTGTTCTGGTTGCATCCAGATGTACCAGAAGATATTACGAAGTCTTACAGTAGCTCATGTAAGAAAGAATTCTATCTCTCTCAACTCATATATCCTTGGAATATCACTGCTACAACAACTGCTAGGACTACCTAGACAAATACAATCTTGTCCCAAAATATAAGACATCCAACAGACAAGACTAGGAGACAGTATTATTCCAGTCTGATAACTCAGAAACTGTGAAACTGGAACACTGAGCCTTATAGCAGCAAAACAAAGACCCCATTAGCACTATATCTCACAGATATTTGAAGAAAAATAGAAAATAGTTGGTTTATTTGTCAAGGTCATGTGTGAAGCCACTTGCAGAGTTATGGAGTCCTGCATAAACCCACAGGCCAAATCTCACATCCTGGAAAAGCAGGCTTCACACCATTCAACTTCAACACATTCACTCTGGATAAGAATTTCTGGGGTCAGTTACCTTTTAAGAGTCCATAAGAGCAGACTATTCAGTACGATACTCAATTGCTACACATTCAGGTTCAAAGATGCAACTTGCTCATCACTGACCCACAGTGCTTTACCATTTGCATCTAAACGGACATCACAAATGTGGCAGCGAAATTGTCTTCAATTAGAGTTCTCATTTACTTAACCAAACAGTATTAAATAGCCTCACTTAATAGATAAAACCGGTTACTGGTTTTGTACAAATCATTTGTTGACCTATAATAATATTCTAATCCTCAAGAATATCAGGTTTTATCCCACCTAAGTTTTGTTTTTCTTACGTTTACTAGCTGAAAATGGACGTAAAGTCTCTAATTAAATTCCTTTCAAACTAATGTTCAGGTTTTTCAGAAACAACTGCAACTTTGAAAATCTGTATCCTACCCCTTAAACAAGGATATAAGCTTATTTATAACAAGTATTTGTCTCAGGGGAGTAGCACACTACCTTTCTCATACTCTAGACAGAATTAAGTCTAAGTCTAAGAAGACAGAGAAGGATAAAATGGATTTTAGATTATTCCTGCCCTTCTGCTTTCCATAAAATAATAGTGCCACGTCATCACCTCTAGTTGGCATGCTCATGAATCAGCTGGCAGAGTTGTGGTGACACACAAACACAGAGCAAGCATGTAAATGAGCACAAACCTATCAAGCCTGGTAAAGAAAAAACCCCACAGTTTATAACTTTGTGTTTTTTCTCTTCCTTTTTGACTCTTCACAGCTACCACATTTATCACTTTCATGGTGTACATGTTTTTAAATGCTGACAAGTTCTGCATGGGTACACAAACAGAATTTCACAGTCTGTCCAAAACATCTGTTTTGGAAGGGTTTGGGTTATTTTTCCATAATTTCTTCCCCAGCCACCCCCCCACCCCCNGAAAAACTCTGCTTAAACAAATATAAAGTAACAGCATTATGAAAACCCTGTAGCATTAACTAACAGATGATTCTGCAACACATTTAATATAAATTTGTACTTGGGGAAGTTATTTAATTGACTTTTAAATTATCAAAGGTACTGGTTAATGTTTTGTTATAGTTTTCTTTCCTACCATGTGAAATGCTACCATGTCCTTTAGGCCTCTAAGCGGAGATGTTTAAGTGCACTGCCTGTCAAATACATCTGTTGGTTTGCGGGTTCCATTCCCCCTGTACAGGCAGGAACATTGGTGGGATGTGATTAATGTCGGTGCCAGTCACTTGGCACAGAGATTTAACAGCACGTGCATTAGGCAGAGTGCAGGAATCATTAACTCGGCACATTCCAAATTGCAACTGATCTTTATTGAAGGCTTCTGGCATTAATTAAACCTCACACAGATAAGTGTTTACGACAGTTTTCCAGGTTGCTGTCCTGAGGAATAAGATTCATGATTGTGGCATTAGGAGCATGAGGAACAAACACTACACAAGCGTCACTTCTGAGTTGTACCAACAACTGCATGAGGCAGGCAGATTTTGATGATTTGTTGGTCAGATGAATAGAGAAAAACAGTAACATAAATCAAGTAACTGCTGCCACCATGGAAATCAGCAAATCCCTGTACCAACCTCTGTGATATATATAAGGCTGTAGTTTTATGCACTGATATCAACCACATATGACCCCTGTATCACTGTTACGCAGCAATACTGAAAACAACTCACAGCTGCCATTATTTGAGTTGTTCCCCTGTGAAATGGTGAAAATTATTAAATAAATTACCTGTAGATTTTGGCAAGTATTTTGAACAGAACCATCAGTTTGGATTTAGCACAGCCAGAACATGACAGCTATGACACCTGGTTTTGTTTTACACTCATGTGCAGCCCATTAAGTTTACATACTCATCACATGTACAAGCTGGAAGTGATCATGCCATCCATCTGTCTATTCCTCAGTAGTAATTTTTTTATTACAGTGATCAATACTAACTAGTCCAAGCAACAGAGTCAGAAAATTAAAGTTGCTGTAAGTTTCATGAAAATCACTGTCTGGACAGATGAGAAGGGCCTGAATTGGCAAGGGACTTCAGGATGAGCTTCAACCTGAAAGTCAGCCCAGTAAGCAAGTGGCAGAGAGCAGTGTGGTGCCTTCAGCCCAGGTAACACATCGGGGCCCAGAAAGGTCTTTAGAGACTGTATGGGAAAGCAGAGCATGGAGCATTTTAGGGAAACAGAGAGCTTCAATAAAAGGCTAGGGAGATACAATCAGATTAGGATTTAGCAGTATTGCTCATGAAAAAGCTTCAGTCACTGCAACAGACACTCACACGCACTGCAAAGACTTTTTCCTCTGCAATTAATTGCTTAAGCATGGACCAAAAGGCACTTTTACCCTTTGTTAACCTTCTCTCAGGGGAAGCCACAGCATGGGTTTTGCCAATAATTGACACTGGAGAGCTATTAGATAGCTTTTTACTGAGAATTCAGGTTCACCACTCATGCCCTCCATTCTTACCCACTCACCTCAACTGAAATACTGAAAATTAAGTATGAAGCACATTGTATTCAATTCAATAAGACAAAACCAACACGTTTTAATATGCATTATCAGAGTATTCCAAATACTACTGCGCATCTATCCAAGGCTCATAAATAGTTTTGGCAGCTTTGTACTGCTTTGTGTAAGAAGAAGAGTTTTGACCAGACAAAAAAAAAATAATTCTGTTCACTTTTACAATACTAAATCAATCCAGACCAGCCCTTTTATTTTTCATAATATACTGACTACAACACAGTAACATTTTGGCACAAGATGAGAGAAGCATATAAATCACCTCTTCTTTCAAACACATCTTTAATTAATTCAGAAACTTCACATATTACAGGAATTTGACTTCATGAAAGCTGTGTGACTGTTACAAATTCTACAGCAAATCATTGGGATGATGGAGCTTGCTTAAGCATTTTAGCAATGACATTCTAATATCAATTGATGAAACTAATAAGGTACATAGCAAAATATTTTCATCATCATATAAAAGTTCTAACATTTCCAAGCACCAGCAAAAGATACTCACCATTCTTACACCGTGTAATGAAAGAAACCATTACATTCAGGTTTTAGGTATGATGTGTATGCACAAAGAAGCCTTTGCACAAATAACTGAAGTAAGATTTTTCTATTTCTAGAAGCATTACAGGATCTGTCATTTTTGCTCCCTTTTAAAAATACAATTTCTCATCTTTCAAGGAAAGAGTGACTAGACCTCTATTTCCCACTTACATGTATCATAAGCAAAACTCATTGCTATGGTCACCAGATTACTGCTATAGTCAAATCAAAAAGGATGACTTATAATCATGACCATAAAGCAGCTGTCACATAAAACTGTTCAAAGAGGGGAAATAATGACTCAAACTATGATATATTCATACAAGTATGACAACTACATTATACAACTCAGAAGAGACACCCTGATACTTTCTTATAGAGTTTTTCAGACAAAAGAAGAATAAATTCTAATATTTTTTTTTCAGAAAACAAGAAGTAGGCAAAAAAAAGATGATGAATCTATGGCACTTGAGAAACATTAATAGTCAGTTTATACTATAACATAAACTCACTCTACCAAAGAAACCCTCTTTATTGTATCATATTCAGCCTGTTGGTACACTGTTGATAAAATTATTTTGTTAAAATTTTTACAAGTGTTCTTTAATGCTGCCCTAGAGCTGTCAACTCAATGTGTATCTACCGCTTTTAGATAAGTCAGTGTTGCCTAGAAAGATGTACCATTTCTTAACGCATGCTACGTGCTCTAGCATCTTGTAAAGGTTCAGAAGAGAGAGGAATCCTGCCTGTTGGACAAAGACTGAGGACTCTCTCTGATCTTTAAGTATAAACCAAAAAACAGAGCTTAGAATCAAGAGCAGTTTCAAACTAGGCAGGCTAAAAGACAGAATGAATGGCTGAAGTAAAAGATGAAGGTATAAAACTACAAACCAGGCCAAATCGGAGTGCACAAGTGAGCAGCAGAAATCCGTTGGAGGTTAATAAACAAACAGGTAACAAAAAGTTCAGGAGATTCCTCGAGCTTCAAAGTGATGGACTGGGAGAGTATTGAAGAAAATACCACATGCCTTCACATAGCAGCTTTTCTGCGAGCAGTTGCTTGTGGCCACCATTGGAGACAGACAGCTGAAGGGCTGGATAAACCCTTGCACTGACACAGAACAGTTTCTCTCATTTCATATTCTAAAGCCCAGTCCAAAACCACTCTGTTTTGAAACAGAGCAATAGCAAACTCACAAGAACCCAGCTCATATTGTTTCAATGGACAAAAAAACTGGTTGCCTCTACCTCTCATCAAGTTGTTCCTTGTTTCTTAGCAACTAAAAGACACTTTGTGTAGATACAATGACTAACAGGTGTTTAAAAGAAAGTGACAGGACTCAAGGAAATGGCATGAAGCTCAGTCAGGGGAGGTTTAGGCTGGAAATCAGGAAACAATTCTTCACTCAGGGGGTGCTCAACCACCTGGAACAGACCCCACAGCGAAGTGGTCACAGCAGCACCAAGCCCGTCAGAGTTCAAGTACTGTTTGAATAATGTTCCCAGGCACGTGGTGTGATTCTGAGGTCTGTCCTGTGCAGTGCCAGGAGTCGAACTCGAAAAGCCTGATGGGTCCCTTCCAACTGAGCATATTCCATGATTCTACGAACTCATTTAACCTACAACTCTTTGTGCCTAATTAGGAGCCATATGGCAGCTTTCAAACAAGTTTCAAAAATTCAAAGAAACAGGTCTTTTACTAACAGGGAAGTGAAACAAGACTCTACAAGACCCTCTAAAGGTGCATTCAGAAGCTAGTGGTAAAAGTAAATTACAATTTGCTTGTGAGACCTTGCAGGTAGCATGTGCCTCCACCATACTGCTACTACTTAGTTCAGATTTCTCTTTTCTCCAGCAACTTCCTGCACTGTCCACTGTAACAAGATCTCTGTGGATCTAGAAATGACTGTAACACAAATATCAACTACAATCATTAAGTGCAAGCTGTGCAAAAAGCCTGGTGCACTTTTATTCACTAATGGTTTAATAAAGTGAAATAAGGTAAAAATCTGATTTTACTCTGTTTCTTAAATGGGTTTTGCAGAACTTTAATCTAACTAAAGATGTGGAGTTTTTTTCCTATCCAATTATTCAATCCATTTGTGCCCTGGTTTCCTATCTACTTACTTGAAACTCAAACTGACTCAACAAGCCAACGACTTGGAACATCACTGAACTCTCAGACTCAGATGTATATGAACAAACTGGTTTAGACTGCTGCCTATTTAATAATCACAGAAGGTTTGACAGTTTTTATGTCTTGAGCCTTTATGGCATGCTATTCCATTCATAGTAACAAAGAGCCTCATTCCTCCGAATCCAACTCATTTACACAAGGTTGTCACATCTATTTCCAAATTGCATAAAACACAAAATATATAAGCAGAAAATAAAACAGAATTACTTGAGCAAACATAATTTTAAAGTAGAGATATTGTCAAAAATAGTAGATGTATCTTGTTTTATATGGGAAAAATAGCTGAGTTTTTCATTAGTTCCACAGAATTTCTCAAGTAGACTGCCTTAAGCTTTCAGGTTCTTCTAGCTATTTATTCAAGAAATACTGCAGAAAAAATTGACTTGTTATTCACAAGTACCACTTTGTATCAAAAGAGTGGAAAGCTTGAAAAGTGATGCAGTGTTCAATATTTTTAGGAAGAGATGCTCAGTATATTCTGTTTATACTAACTTTTCTAGCATCACTTACAGAGACAGCATTTGCTTTCCTATGATAATTTGCATACAAGCAGAAGAAAAACAGCAACTATTTTTTGAAGTGCCAAAATTACACCCAAACTGTGAAAGACTGTATTGTTTTTGGCAGCCTAAGTCTCCAATTCTACAACAGGGACTATGGCAAACATTACAAACAGATTAATTTTCCTCATTTCTATTCTTCTGAGTGCATTACATTTCTATCCCAGTCTTAGTTTATTCTCCCCAGGCACTTCAGAGATCTTTCATGACATTTGATCCTATATATTTAGCTCAGCTTCATTCATCTGCAAAGTTTTACCTGCTGTTCAGAATATAATGTCCCATTCATTGTCTGTTTTGTTTATTTACTGGTCCTGGTGGAGGTTACTACCTCAACTCTCAGCTAGGAGGAAACCACACCATGCAGAGAACTAGTCAAAGCACTTACACACAACACATGAAATAGGCAACACAAAGAGATCATTAGTTTTTCAGTGGATATAAAAACTGGGGTTGCAAGAGAACTTCATTTACAGGACCATCTTTAGCCCACAGCTGCTCTCTCAAAGGCTCAGGTGGTACCATTAAAGCTTTGCTTTTTTAGGCCAGTGTAATTAGTGTAATCCTTACATTCTTAAAGATAGTGACCTAATACTGCAGTTTATTTCATATAAAACAGGGAAAAGTACAACTCCTTCGTGATCAGGATAGTCAAAAACTGGACTCAAACATTACACAGCTAAAATTCTGACACAAAATTCTCCATTCTATTCAGCTGAGTTCAAGCCTTCTTGTCTCTTTTTATCTGCACTAGATTTGAGATGACCGTCTCTTACATTCCTTGCTTTCCACTTGCGTTATCTCCTTGTAGACCTAATCTTCCCATGTAACTTTTCCTTGTCCTTTCTTTCCTTTCTACAGAATCACTGTAACCTTTGTTCTTTTTCTGCCAGTGAGAGACTTGGCTCTTCCCTTTAGACTTCAGTCTTTCATACATGTGACCCTTAAATCCAAGGTCCCTCTTCACTGCAACAACTTTAGTTTCAGGAGCAGTCACAACAACTGGCTGCTAAAGTGCCAGGGCTGCCACCTTTCTCAAAGCTCTTTCTGAAGAAGTAAAGGTGTCAGAGGGAGGATAAAAATGCAACTCGCTTCATTGCAGAAGCTACCTTTGAACTGGTACTTTTATGGCAATAGAACATCCTGAGGCATAAAATTACAAACACACAGCATCTTTGTTATTCTCTTGACCCTTTTTTTGTTTCCCCAAGCAAGGGGAGCATCTGTATTTTCCATCACAGAATAACATACAAACCAACATTTGCTTTATATTATATCCTAAATGCACATCTCAATTTTTAATTCAAGGTCAACAATGCTCCAGAAGGCAAAATGATGTCCCTCACTTTCTGCTTCACCTTCCAACCACTGCCTCGCAAAGGATGATGTTTCTGTTCCTCCGTTTGGCTGAGCTCCGGGCACTGCAACCAACAGTGAAGCTACAGTTACATCTGTAGTTGGGACTCCACAAAACCATTGAGAACACAGGACTTTCCAGTCACACTAATGGCAGAGCAGCATAGCCTCCACCACACTGCATCGTGCCAGTCTTCACCCTATTTTCTTATACCTTCCTCACTGTCACAACTCCTCTGTCTTCATCAAAGCAGCCTGTGCAGCTCAGATTTTACAGAAAAAAACTGAGCCTACTGAGACATGAGATAGGCAAATGTGGAGGACACTGTCAATGCACACCAAGGTCTCAGACAAGAAACTAGTATCACCCTTTTCAATTTCAATAATGTGCTGCTTCCAGAGCTGGCACATTTTCATATTGGGTTGTCATCAGACACAGGTAAGAAAGCTTTCAGTGAAGTGGAGCCCTCTACAGATCATGTCCTCATTCCTAGAAACTTTGCTTATTGTGGCAACAAAAAAAATATAGCCCTGTGCTGCATGCTGATCCTATATGGCTCAAAGTGGACAAGACAGGAAAAGACTGAATTTTTTATAAACTTTTACTAAATACAAATATATATATTGTGCACAGACACCAAAGTTGGTGAAGGAGGGGAGGAGGTGCTCCAGGCACCGGAGCAGAGATTCCCCTGCATTCCGTGGTCAGGCTGTTTCCCTCTGGCAGCCCACAGAGGTCCATGAGGGAGCAGAGATCCACATGCAGCCCATGGAGAACTCCATGATAGAGCAGATGGATACCCAAAGGAATCTGTGACTTCATTTGAAGCCCATGATAGGAGGTGTCTCCCATCAGGACCTGTGGCCCTGTGAAGAGAGCATCCCACACTGGAGCAGGTTTGCTGGGGGAACTTGGGACCTCACAGGAGGCCAAAACTGGAGCAGTCTGTTCCTGAAACACTGTATCCCACAGAAGAGATCCATGCTGGAGCAGCCAGTGAACAACTGCAGCTTGTGGGAAGGACAGATGATGAAAAAGTTGGTGGGAGACTTGCGGAAGGGACCCAATGTTAGAGTAGGGCAAGAGTGTGAGGAATCCTCCCCATGAGGAGGAAGGAGTGGCAGAGACAGCATGTGATGAACTGGCCACAACCCAGAATGACAGAAAATTTAGTCAGTGGTCCAAAGAAATGTTGCAGGATCTTATATGACCGTTAAGATCAGTATTACAAGAGTCTCAACTACTTAAGTTATACCTGGTAGAGTGCAAGTATCTCCTCATGCCAGGAAAGGCCCAAAGATTCAAAATTTAATTTAACACACATCATTAGCAATACATTCTCATGAAGACAAACAAAAAATAAAGAGAGGCAAAAAAAAAAAAAAAAAAAGGCTCCAAGTCACATTGGCTTTGATGTTACCTTTCCAGGGAAATCTTTAGACAAAATGAGAGATCCAAGGTCAAAAGGGAAAGAAGTTGTGCTGTAATGCACCTCTCTCAGACACCCTTTCCTCTTCTATTTTCATTCATTTTGCAACTCAGAAAGGTAGCCACCAGAAATTTTATATTCCATATCAATGATTCTGACCAAATTGCCTTGGATTGCAGGTCACATAGTTCATATAATTCCCTCTGTTCTGTCTGTTCATATGTTTCAACTGACTGCTTTAGACAGGTGGTTTCTTTATCCATCTCTGAAATTCTGTTCAGTACAGTTAGCGAGTTGTAGTCTCAGGATGCTACTCTGAAAGAACAGTAATTCTGATTTCCCCAAGTGTACTGTGCCATTACAATCTGTCAGGTTAGCATATCCAGCTTATCACTTCATTCCCCATCTAAAAAGGAAGCTCCAAAATTCATGTATACCCTCTAGACTTCTTTTGCTAAAGTGAACCATGAGCATATCACCATGTTTTAGTCAGAAGCATAATGACAAAATGCTTCCCTGTAGTATCAAACTAAATACCTTTGTGGGAAATCTGGAGAAAGACATCAACATCCTCCTGCATGCTTGAAAAAATATTATCTGTATAATTGAGGATGTCACAAAATTAGTTGTACAGACTTTGTAACCTAGTGCAAAGCTATTTTCTACATGTGCAACAATATGCTAGTGGAAACACATTCCTTAAAATGTTTTGGCACCTGTGGGAAATCAAGTACAGTCAGACATTAGTTCAGACAAAATATTGCAGCAAATCAGGTTCCAAAGGAAAAAAAAAAAAAACAACAAACTTCTTAGAAAGTTCATTTATATAGTAGTAAGTTGTCAGAAAATTAGGGGTTTTTTGAGACAGACATTTTTAGAATTATAGAGATCACTGCTTCTTAAATCCCAGGGGTTTTTTTGTTTTCGGTGTGTGTTTGTTTTAATTGAACACCACCATATAAACATAGTTTCTTGTTATGTGTTCCTTAATAGTAACCTTACAAAATACTGCACATTTGGTGTTTCTGAAAAGGGATATTTTCCCGCAGCAATAGTTTCAATGAAATATACCCTTATCAGTTAGTGTTTTTCTTAACAGATATTGTGTCCTTGGAGGTTTTCAGTTTGTTTGTTTGTTTTTTTCATTTTATTTTTTAAGTATTTCATGTGTAATCAAAAAATTATCCATGTGAAATACAAGTTTTTAATTGATTTCTAAGGCCTCCTTCATCCAAGCAGTACTTTTTGGCAGTAAGGGGGAAATTTTCAGGGCTTAGCTCACAAGGAAATACATTTTGTGTTTGGTGGCAAAGAACTAAGTCTGAACTGCATAGCAAACAATGACTATATTAAAAGCATCCAACTCTCATGAGAAGATTAATTTCTCTCTCTTTTGGGGGCTGGGGAGAGGGGGGCAGGAAAGTGCTCACATAACCAGAAATTTTATCACTGCCAGCAGGAACATGAGCAGAAATGAAGCCAGTCTTCACTTCAGTACTTGCCGTGGAAGTGCTTTACTTTGCAGCCTTTATTTTCCTTCAAGGTTTTGTAATTATATTTCAGTCACATAAACAACATTATGTCTTACGTACTTTTCCTTAATTCTATCCCACAAAAAGAACAGGTTTTAATTTTTCACTTACCACTGTAATAGTTACCTTAATAAAAACATGTGGCAGAGCTAAGTGATATAATAGGATATCCTTGCTTTCTGGTATTTCTTTCACAAACAGCTTTTACCTATCTCCTTGGGATAGACCTTCTTGAACAACATGGCTTCCTTCACTGTAAAATGATTCTATCAAAATGAAATTCATGTATCTGGCCAATGGACTTGCTTGTAATTCAAAGACTCCATAATGTTAGTGTTGATCTTCTAAATAAAACCAAATTTCTGGTGATCACCTTATCACCTAGTGAAAAAAAGACTGTACTAAATCATATTTCCCTCTGATCAGCACAAAAAATTCTGTGCTCAGCCTCAGAGATAGGGGGTTTTTAAGACAAAATTAATTTATTAAGAATTACTGTCAGTTAAATTATTTTTCTTGATTAGGATGTCTAGCACTGGTTTTCCAAAGTATCCATGTCACCAACAACACTTCCAGAGCACTTTTTTAAACAAATAACAGTTGTACAGCTTTGGGATGTTTTTGGGGTTTTTTGTTTGTTTTGTTTTTGTTTCTCTTTTTTTGTTGTTAGTTTGGGGTTTTGCTTTGTTTGGCTTTTTATTACAATGTAGTTCTGGATTAAGCTGAAGTCCATAAAGAAAACATTTTTCAAACACTGGAAGCATACAATCATCTGTATTAACTTCCATGAAACTCTCAAATACCAACTGTATTTGAAGACTTCTTCACTTTCCAAGGTAAGGACCCAGAAACCAAAATTTAATGGGAGT
Organism: Scytalopus superciliaris; assembly: GCA_013400415.1. Taxonomy (NCBI): domain Eukaryota; kingdom Metazoa; phylum Chordata; class Aves; order Passeriformes; family Rhinocryptidae; genus Scytalopus; species Scytalopus superciliaris. The sequence goes on from VXBX01009030.1 coordinate 278,027, forward strand.
AAAAAAACCACAAGGCTAGCCCTTAGTCTTCAAAACATGGCTCTGTGATAAATTCAAGCCCTTTAATCAAAAGAACTGAGAAAAAGAATTTAAGAACTTCACTTAGTATAGCATCTGACTAAACTTACATTTACATATTAACAGCACAACATAGTTTCACCAACTGAATTAAATTTTCAAAACCCAACGAGCAACAATTGTTCCTGCCAACTTGTCAAGTAAAACTAAGTTTAATGAAAACCAGAAGCATTAGCACTGGAGGCATTTAAAAAATAAACATGACTACAAGAAATTAAGTTGCAGATAATGAAGGATATTTTAAAAAATATTATGAATTAGGTCCTGGAAATTAGAGAAGGCATGCTTTGTGTACCAAACTAATTCCAAAGAACATACCAATTATTTTTATTTATGTACATATTTATCAGATATTATTACTTTCTTTTGAAAACTGAAATAATCAATCAAATAATTACTTTAGGTAATGAACGTACCTTGTATTTCTTATTAATACAGTACCTTTGACTAAGGTCTCTGATTAAAATGATAAAAAGACTGCAAATGTTTCAGTGCAGCACTCCTTAGGTCATTAATTCAAGTTATGGCAACAAGTCCTGAATCTACGAAGGTTGAGACCAAATAAGGTTGATATACTATAAATACTGAATTTGCACCACATTTCAGCTTGAGCACAAGTGTGAATTCAAACATCAATCAGAACTGTTACATCATCATTGGAGCTTCATGTATAAAACAGAAAAAAGTCCTACCTTTAAACTCACATAAGTGACAAGGTAATTTAATCACCACATTCCTAATACCACATCAGTATCGAAGGATAAACTTACAAGCACTTGCAATTTAAGAAACAAAGGTTTCAGCTTGCAGTCAGAGGTACTTTGTCTCTCAATAATTCCTCCTGCTATGCATTAATGCATAGTGTTAATCATCAAATCACATGATTTTAAATGTTTCCCTAAGTTCCATATAAGATGGCATATCTGGGGAAAAACAACAGCCATACTTACTTTTCAAGGAGCAAAGAAATGGGCATGGAGAAATAATATACAGAAGGAGCAAACTAAAAAAAGCCACTCTAATGCCATGGAGAAAAAAAACAAAACACTTTTATAAACATTATTAAAATAAGTACCTGGAAGTTCAGGGAACCATGAAAGATGGCAATTAAGGAGCTACAGTCATGGCTTGTTAACTGCATACGTGAAAGTACTGTATGAAGAATGCCAGGTGCTAACTGCAGCAAACCTATCAGCAGCAGCACTTGTATGGACCTTGCTTTGTAACAAAGAGTTGCTGTATGAACTGGGGTATCTCAGCAGGTCAGTACAGGAACCATAGATGCAAGAATACTGACAGGTTAGATCAGAAGACCATATGATGAGAAAGGCATTGTTAAAATCTTTGACATCTGGTGAAGGAAGAACATTGAGTAACTTAACTGGATTTTTTAAAAATCTGAGTTTATACACGTACATAAAAATATATTTCTTATAAGAAATACCACTAGCACAAACCCATCTCAAACAGGCAAGGTAGTAGTCAAATGAAAAACAACACAGCAAAGCAAATTGAACCAACAGATTTCTGCCAATATTTCTTCAATCTAAAGCCTCCATAGAGCTCCATAGAGCTTTTTTTTTTTAATACTTCCCAAAGTATAAATCATTACCTTTGCTATGAAGCAGTTCATACTCCTAAAGCATATACAAGTTAGAACTACCTACTACTTTGGTGAGTGAAAAGTGCTGGATCATGTTTTTCAGCTTTGTATAAAGGTACGTACACCAGCTGTAGTTACAGATAAATTACCACCTATATGGACTTTTGGCGCATATTAAAAAGAAACACTACAGATTATTTCAGCATTCAGTATTAAACATACCATATTCAGCAACATGCCCAGACTAACTTAATTTCCTTTGTTGTACCTCAATTCAGTGTTTTCTATTACAGAGATATGGATTCTTAACACTACACTCACATTGAACAGATAGGGAGCAATGGCAGGTGCTTTGCATTCCAGGCCTGTTTGAAAAGGGAACAATGCATTTTCTTAGTCAACTAGAAACAGAGCCACAGATTAAATATCTGTAGATGCCTCCTGCTTAACTAAGAAATCCCCTAAACATGAATGAGGTAGCAGCCATGCTATGTTCTTAAAACACAATGAAGTCTAATGGTATATGAAGATTAGAAATTAGACTATGAATTATATATTTCTATATAAACGTATACAATTGAATTCAAGACTACTGAATCCAGAAGATATTATAACTAACTTCCTTCTGAAAATTTGAAGCTGTACTATTTCGACTTCCTTATTACACTGTATTATTTTTAAGCAAAACTGATTGTACATCCTTTGCTAACCTGTTCTACCTTGCCAAATTCCATTCCTCTATGCTAAGTTCCACATAATACATTTAATATATCCAAATAAAGGAAATTCGCAAATCACTAGGCACCATGTGCATTGACCTTCGCTCTTCTTTTGAATTTGCAGTATGGTTCATTTTAGTCAAGCTGTTGAAACATTTGTGCTATAATGCATCAAATTAAGGCAACCAGCTGTGATGTTTAATTTAAGCTAAAAGTTTATGATCTACAACTACACAATACCTTAGGGAATAACTGATATTTTGTGTTACTGAGCTAAATACAGTTCAAAATGGTTACACTCTTCCCCACATTTTACACAGAGCACATTGCCATTAAAGTTTGGGTCTGTAAAGAGCACAAGCATTCAGTCAAAGCTGCATCATTATAGAGAATAAATGAACAAACAGTTCTAGCCTTTGCTGAATACGTAGATTCAAAGCCTTCTGGTCTAATGTGTTGTTCGATTATGCCTATATTTTACCCTTCATTATGTGTAATGGAGTTTCTCCATTTGTGAGAAAGTGAGAATTAGAAAAAGACATTAACTATTTTGTCATAATGCACCATTTTAAGCATATATTTTGTACAAACAGATACAGTACATAGAGTTGAATAATCAGAACAAAAACAGTAACAAAAAAAACTCCTAAGCATTTACTAGCTATGAAACACTCCTGAGAGAAAATTCCCTCCAACAGTGGTTGAACCCCTGTACTGTTCTTGACAACAGCTATGTATAAAAGGAGAAAAACTACTCTTTCTGAATGATTAAATAACAACCCCTTTTGGAATGTCTTGTGAGATTAATAAATGAGAGAAACTAAGATATGGTTATATATCAGATGCAAAAGGTGTGAAAATTAATGCCATCGAAGTTGAAACTTCAGGTGACCCCTCTAGAAACAAACAGATTCAGCCATAATATTGACATATGGCAAAAACATCATGCATATTAACCACCTCACTGCAATGTTCATCAGTGGTCAGCTGCTCTTTTAAGAAGTCACCTACAGATATTATGGTTCATACACGCAGGTTACGTCAGGCACATGCTGCAACTAGAAAGACACAATGATAACTCTTACTGACAGTCTGGCTTCTACTATGAATTACAAAGATGATTTTCATTGATTCTGAGGTATTCTCAGTAGCTCTTCCACTTTTGCAATCTTCTGCAGAGCCAAAACACCCAGACAACAGCAGCAAAATGACAAAGTAAGATCTCAGTGTTTACTGCAGCATTCTGGTAACAAGCTATACCATGGGCAAAGAGATTCAGGTATAATGATGGTCCATAATGGATGTAGCTCCACCACAGAGGTGCAATGGAGCCTCTAGCCAATTTTATCCTAGCACAGGGAAAGGCAGGAAAGCTATAAAAAGCCCTATTTTATTAAATTATGCATTTTGTAGATTCATTCCAGTTGGGTTAGTGTAGCTTCTCTTATTGGAAATTGGAAAGCTACTACTACTTGGATGAAATCTTCCTATTAGAACTTGCTTCAGCTAGAAAGGAAAATAACCCCACCATTTTTCTTATTACTGCAAGAACAATGAGAAACTCTCTAACATCCAGAAACTCACACTAATTTTAAATACATGTTAATAAAGCAGATGCCCATTTTTATTTCTCTAAATGCATTTTCATCACCACTTTGCTTCCCTGTCATATTAAAATCATGCATGATTGCAGCCAGAAGCTTCATCAAAGCATCATGCAACTGAGAAAGCTGTGCTGCCTGGAAGCTGATTACTATACCGACATCCTTGCGACAAAAAAATATTAAGATCTAAGGAAGGTTGAAAGCAAGCACAGAACGTGTTACTTTCAACTACATACTGTTTGTTACCACTCTGGACTCAGAAGAGTCTGCTGTATTAACATTTGAAAACTGGGGATTACCTGGTACAACACAAATTTGAAATACAACAGTATTTAAAATTCTTTCCTTCAGACTTAGGAAAAAAAAAAAAACAAAACACAAAAACTCATAATGAACAGTCAACCTCACCCTAAAATGGTTTATAATGTTGCAAACAACTATTTAAAGGATTTTTTAAGTGAAAACGTGGTGCCAAATGCTTGGCTTGATCTTTAATAATGCCATTATAACACGACAATCATTAAAACACTCATATGAAAATTTATGGAAAACACATGCCATCCATACAATTTCAAACAAGCACTATAATTTCACAGAGAGAACTAAAACCTATGAAAAAGCAATGTACTTTCTGTATACAAGATGTTGGAAGCCATAACTCTAATATCTACAGTATTTTAAAATTATTACAGTCTGTCATTCACGCAGATACTAGTTACCACTCAGAGAGAAACAAAACCAACCCAAACTACAACATAAAGATCCATAATAATTATATCTAAACACAAAATACTTGACAGTCAATTCTTCCTTTGTTTGCCTGCCAAATACAACACAATGTTGTTACTCTGGCAACTGTGCACTGGATCAAGTGCCTATAGAAGCAGGCTTTAAATTTTCTAAAAAGAATACACTATATTAAGATTTGTAAAAAGAAACAACAAAAAAACAACCAATGGCCAAAAAAACAAAACCCAAACAACCAACCAAACCAACAAACAAAAAAACACCAGAAAATTAATTCTTAATTTACAGTTTGCAAGGTAAAAAAGCCCTCAGTTAAAGCATTTTGCTACAATGGTTATGAAATATTTGGAAAATGTTCATCATGACTGATTACAAGTTAACAAAGAGTATTTCAAGCTCAGCAGTACTTTCCTTAGCAGCCTTGTAAATACCAGCAAAAAGTATTGCAAGAACAATGCTGACTTCTTTCCCTAAAAAAGGCTTGTCTGAGACCTCCTGGAGTCATTGGCATCTTTAAAATTCAACCAAAGCCTTGCCCACAGATGACCATGAATTATTTGAGACTGCTACTGCTTACAATTTTTTTCTACTATTTTCTACCAAGGATACCAGAATAAAAACTTTTAATAAGGTGAATGTAAGTATAATTACCTGCTGAGAAAACATTTTATTCCATACGAGGACTTCACATGCACAAGAGTGTTCCCACACAGAGCTAAACCTGTTACTACTGGTACAAATTGTTCTTTGAGTTGGTGAATTCCCATCTATCCATGTAACTGCTCAGATGTTTGCTCTTTTTTTTTGATCAATACAATTGAGATCCTACAAATATTACTTTTTTATTATTCCAGGTTAGCAAAGCATGTGTTTATTAATAAACATATGCCAGAATCCCCTTGAATTTCATCTGAGTTCATTTTACCTTTTCCCAACATATGCTGATGACCAGAATTGGTAGAACTTGCAGGGATAAACATTTGAAAATGTAAGACTATCTTGCTATTGTGTATCAAAATTATACATGCAGCATCTAACTTCAAAGTGTTTCTTACAAATGGTGGTCTTGGTGGAATACTATCTGAATTTGCATTTTGTAGCAACATTACAATGCATAAAATGGTATCTTCTGTCAGAAGAAACCGAGAACCTGCAAGAATGGGTAGATGTATGTGTGAAAGACTGGACAATGGTATGGAAGAAATATGCCTCAAAGAATCCTGACACACATGAAAAGTAGGGTATTATTTGCTATTTCATCTTGTGGAACAGGAAAAAAAACATACAAGAAATTTTTCCAGGAAAAGTTCATATTCTACAACTTTTACTGTAATATTTTGCTAAAGTATTACCTATCAAAGAATAATAATGTTCTGTATTCTGTTCTACAGCAGCTTTGCTGACTAGAGGTTTCCTACACACTGCTCTCTGATAGATACATACAGTGCTTTTCCCCCTTCTATTTTTTTTTTTTTTTTAATTTCAGAAGGACAATTGTTTTTATAATTCTTAAGACTTGAAGTTTATTTTTACTAAGGGTATGCATGTAACTTAACAGTTTTCTGACAAATCAAACAAGAAAAAAACTTGTATTTTTGTGAAGATAACTATTAAATATCAAAAGTTAAGATTTGAGCCCTTTTGGAGGTGAAAGGAGGAGGGGAAAGAAGGTAGCAATGCTTATATTTTTCTACTAATAAGAAAATATCTGCTTTATCTGAAACAACAGGGAAGGCTCATGAGAACATAAGTTCCAATAACACCAAGAATCAGGCAGTCAAAGATTTCAGGGTAAGCCCATATAAAAATATTTCATTTTCTCACCATGGACTGTACTACAATCAGTACTGAAGCAACTTATCATAACCCATGCAATCTGTTTCTAAACCACATTAGCAATGCATTCAACAAAATGTTACATTCTACAGATTTAATTATTTCTCAGTCTCAAGAAACTAGTAATTCCTAATAACTCTCATCTAAAACTGGCCAAACTTTTTAAACAGATAGACACACACATGGACTGGCAGCTTTAGAACCATATCCTGCCAAGTAAACCCCTGTGATGAAAATCCCCTTTTATCCCAAAGTTTCAGGACACCGCTACCAAGAGCCAAAGAACTTAAGCAGTTTGCATATTCACTAAAAATCCCATGGAATAATGAAAATATTGCACTTGCTCCCTTTCAAAATAAAACAACAAAAAAAAAGTCATTGAACTTTTCTTTCTGTTCAAGAGATTCATATTCTTCTTTACAATTACAAGGAAGGCTAATGTTTTGTGGGTATGGAAAATGGCTTTTGAAGAAAACCACTGCCTTCATGGTAAGTTTCATTTCCATGGTTGAACAGCTCTTCCAGACATCAACCCATTGACAAACACAGAAACATGTGGCCAAACACAGAAAGCACCTAACTCTTCATGAGGAAAAGTTTGAAGCTTGCCACACTTGCTCTTTCTCTAGTTCAAGGAGAGCAAGAAAGCTGTGGAAAGGAGAGTGGGAACAAGCTGGAACTGCTAGGGATGGTTCAGGAGACCTCTAGTAAACTTTTGAGAAAGACACCAACAAGAAGTCAAAAATTCCAGTGTGAGCAGGATTGGGTTTACACACATAACATTGTAAAGGGTAACACATTTCAAGCCTAATTTAAATGCACAGCCTAGTCAGCCTGTGAGAGTTGTATCACAGTGAATTGCTAATACTGATGTACAGATTTTATTCTCATCTACAGATCTGAAGAAAGATTTAAAATTTATTGGGAGAACATATGAATACTTATGAGACATGTTAGTACATATCATTATGCGTGGAGCCAGTGTTAATTTCTTAATTCCACATTAATGGAAGCAAGGAAATGGAAAGTGACACAAATTAGTCATGTTGAATATTGATGGGATTTGGGCAGGAATATCAAGTAATATTGAAAACATTTGCATACATATGTAAATAAATAAATATCCTCATCTAGTATATTAGATAGAATGATCCAAAATGAAGGAACTAATTAAATTTTTATACAGCTTATAAAATATTCATACCTCAGCAATATTTAAGCAATTGCATTTTGTTCATTTTTAATCCTATTACGCTCAAAATATTGAAATACAAATTATCTTCAGTTAGTATAAATCTTTTTTTTTTTTTCCTCCTTTTTGTCTTAGGCAAAAATAAACAGTGAGATTACCGCAGGAATGTTGGAGTTTTTGTAATTTACTTTGGTAGACATTCCCTAAGAATATATCTGGAAATAAATTTCCAGACAAATATAATCCCAAAACACCCAAGTATCTGAGACAATACTAAAAACCTTGAAAGGTGACCTCAACGAAAAGGCAATTTCTTCACTATCCAAAGTGTTAAAGAAACACAATTATTTGAAGACTTGTCCTAAGCATAGCAGCATTTTGACAAAAGACAATTCATCTGAATTTCAGATGAAAGACTGGCAGTCTATAAATGTCAATGTCATACTAATACAAAATGGTAATACTGACTTTATGTATGTGCATATGGGAGGGAAGAATTTACTACTTTCTAGATATCTCATGTTTGTATTATCCAGACTGATGATTGAACTTAACATTACACTTGACCTATGTGAACACCCTTAGTCTTCTTTCTGAAACCCCCACTGCCCGGCTGTTCATTTGCATTGCATCTCTTGCATCACATCTGGCTCTTATGTGACCTCATGATGAGCTTGATCAGCTCTTTAACATGAAAGCAAACTCAATTTATTTTTGTTGAGTAAGTTTTCCATTACAATCAGACTCATGCTGTTCAGTTACTACCCTTAAATTGAAAAGGAAGAAGAAAAATGAGCAAAAACATCCGTTGCAGAACAAGATTCTGCAGCCAGATTTAGTAAAATTACCCAACAGGTGTGATACCTACAGAAAACAAGTATGTAATTTCAAGGGTTGGGATACTATTCTTTCACACTAGTGTTTCCTAGCATTCAAGAATTGGGAGGACTGCTCAAGTGGAAAGCAGAAGGCAAAAGCAGAAATTTCTGCACACACAAGTTGACTCCCTTGAAGGCAGAGAGTCCCTGCAGAAAGACCTCGACAAATTAGAGGGCTGGCAATCACCAACCATATGAAATTCACTCTGCACCTGGCATGGGGCAACCCTACATGTTTGTACAGACCAGGAAATGAGATGCTGGAAAGCAGTGCCACAGAAAGGGACCTGAGGGTCCTGGCTGATGGCAAGTTGAATCTGAGTCAGCAGTGCCCTGGCAGCCAACCGTGTCCTGGGGGGCATCAGGCACAGCATCGCCAGCTGGGGGAGGGAGGGGATTGTCCTGCTCTGCACTGAGGCAGCCTCACCTTGAATACTGTCTGCAGTTTTGAGCACTGCAATATAAGAAAGATATTAAGCTCTTAGAGAGTGTCCAAAGAAGGGTAATGAAGATGGTGAAGCGCCTTGATGGGAAGCCATATGAGGAATGGCTCAGGACACTTGGCTTCTTCAGCCAAGCTTGTTTGGAGGGCACACCTCGTTGTAGTCTACAGCTTCCTCACGAGGGGAAGTGGAGGGGTAGGCACTGATCTCGTCTATCTGGTGACCGCTGACCTGAGCGAATGGCATAAAGTTGTGTCAGGGCAAGCTTAGGTTGGATATTGTGAAAAAGTTCTTCACCTGAAGAATGACTGGGCACTGGAACAGGCTATCTAAGGAAGTGGTGATGGCACCAAGCTTGACAGAGTTCAGGAAGTGTTTGGACAATAGTCTCAGGCACATGGTGTGATTACTGGGGTGGTCCTGTGCAGGACCAGTAGTTGTACATTGATTATCCTACCAGGTCCCTTTCAACTTAGGATATTCTATGATTCATGTTGCTAAATAACATCACTCACGGACAGAACATATTTTGGGTGTAGAAAATGTAGATTATTTTAAAAATGTATTTAGGAAGCTTGGAGAAGGAAAAGACAAGTCCATCAATACCTATAAGAGAGAAAGATGTAACTTCAAACTCAGACTGCTCAAAGACAGAAAATTACTTTGAAATGTGAAGCTATGCTAGGGAAAGCAGTAGTGCAGTGTCTCCCAAGATATATGCTACTGACCACTATTACAGAGAGGACTCTGTATGAGACAAATAGTTCTGCTGAACCAACTGATGATGTTTCTCATATTTTCAGAAATACACAAATATTCTTATACCCTTGCACTTTTATGACCTTGTGGAGAAACCCGCAAGCATTACAGTGGAGCAGGCAATACTGCTCACAACGAAATTTTAGAAAAATTAAAGCCTAGCTTTTGGCCACGAAGCTAAACACATGCCTAATTTTATGGTCATGAATAATTCAAACTACTTAAAAAAACTAAGTATTTAAATCACACATAATGCTCAAGTGCTTTGCTGCAGCAGGAAATGACCCAGAGGATGGCACGGAACTCTCATAACCCTCCTTAGTTTTCAGTTTTAGGCTAACCTCCAGCTTATTATAACAAAGAGTTTTTGAATACAATTGACTCTCTCAGTGTCTTAGAGTTTGGATACAGCTTTAACATATTGACAACACCATTAATGCTTTTGAAAACTAAACCAAATAATTTCCCCAATATTTTAATAAAGACAAAGGGGGACTTCACTGAAGTCATTAAATTAGAATATGAAAGGCACTATTTTGGTTTAATATGGTCAAAATAGTAATTTTAAAGATGTCAGTGTTAGGCTATTCATCTGGAAGATACTACCTCATATCTAGCCTGTAATATGAAAATGAAATCTTATTTTCAATATATAATTATAGTGTATTTGGAAGCAGATACTTCCACTTCCGAAGAAAAATAAGCTACCATAGCAAAATGTTCACTTTTGTGTGTTACAAAGTGGGCTATTTTGCTTGCAGCCTTGCAATGATAATGCAGTCTTGAATATCGAGACAGTTTCCCTTCACATTACAAAGAGGCATAAGAGTTATGAAGGTATAAGAAATTCACATACCCAGAAACATACACTTAGATAACTAACTTCAGTGTGTTTATGTACTTGCTTCACAGTGGAAAAATACATTTGCTCTCTCCTTCACAATTTCATGAACTGCCCTTCACAGCAGTAACTCTGTTATCCTGGTAAGACAGTAAGATGTTCAAATACCTCACTACCCAAGTCAGTTTGATCATCCTAAGCATAAGTATTTGGTTATTTATTAAACTTCCATAATCAGCTAGGTCTTTAATACAGTAATTGAAAAAGATATAGCACACCCTGACAAAACCAATTGGTCCTTAGAATAGAGGCTGTGGATTGCTGCACATCTGCACCTCTACCTAACACAGCATCTGGTCTGAGACCGCCCCTTTTAAAGTAACATTGTGACAACCCCTGCGGACAGACCCTGCACCTGTTCAGCTTATGTGTATGTGGAATATAAAGGAACAACATTTGTTTTTACACCACACAGTAGTTTGGTGTTGCACATAGAAGCCAGTTCTGTTCAGCAGTTCCATCTTTCAGAACCCTCTCTGGAGATTTCTGCACACTCCCAGCGTGACAAACAAACTCTGCTACAATGCCGCTCTGCTCAAAGAGCAATCTCTGCTAGCATAACAGCTTTTGAGCAGCAGTAAAGAGATAAAAACTAGGACTTGTATTACATAAAATTGCATTCAATTATTTTAGAGAGGAAATTGTAGAAGTACAACAAATTTTCAAACCAACAATGTCCTCTATATTGCAAAAGACATCTGACTTGACTTAAATTGACTGAACCAGATGAGTAGATACACAATGAATGAAGACTCCTGTTATGCCCTAATGCACTTGCTAATCTTTAACTCCGTAATCATGGCCTTTCAACTCAGGGAGTTTGCTCAAAGCATGTCTCCAGTACCTCTCCAAGTATGGGTACATCCTGGTAATGTTCACTCACAATCAAACAGTCCATTCAAAGCTTTCAAAAGAGCTGCTTCCCACTCCAACAAGGAAAAAGAAATGCATTTGTAACCTCGAAGTGACCACCTTATGCTTTACACATTAACTGAACATTGAAACAGTGAGGATAGCTGTTTTGTATTGTAATGGGTGGTTTCATAGAAAATCTCACTCAATGCAAAGACAATTTTCTGTCCCACTAGCTCATTTTTTGCAGTAATTCAGGATCCCTGTACCTATTTAATATCAGTTGCCATTAATAGTTTCCAATTTAATGTCAGTTGAAAGAATCAGACTTCTTAACTGTGATAGCAATTAGTGTCAGGTACTACATGCCACACAGAGTTTTTTCAACCTTTCAGTAAAATATATGGCATCCATTTATGGCTTTGTTCCAAGTTGCTTCAGTGAAGGACTATCCAAAATAACAGCTTCAAAGAACAGGACTGAGAAAAGCACTTACGGTGATAATGCCTTTATAACCAGACTTACAGCCTGAGAACAAACAGACAATTAGTAACACTGGATAACATTAAAAAATAATCCTGTAACAATCTGGAATTCACTTCAGACTAAGGGGAAAACTTTCAATTTCCCTCAACCTTTTTTTTTTAAAAAGGAAAGAACTTGTACCTACAGAAGTATTCTGACAAGAATGACTGCAAAGTCTTGGGAAACATGAAAGAACTTATCCAAAGGACGTTTTCGAAGATTCTTTTGAATTATACGAAGACTAATATATGAGTTCCCATAATGACACTTCAATAACAGGAACATCAGAAGTATACCAGAAATGACATATGAGAAATGACTGTGTTTTGAAGCACTTCCCAAAACACAGTCTTTCTCTAATTACCAATAAGTACTTAGAAGTGATACAGGCAGGATTTAGGACACGGTTTTCCTGTTTGCTACTAATACAGCTGTGATTTCACTTTCTTTATAACTTAAGGTTTCTAACGCTTGAGAAAGTGGTCGAGGATAAAGGATCATCTTTTTAGAGAGTGATCTCCCATTTCAAAACTGTGAATAAAACAGTAAGAGCCACACTATCAAAAATTATGTCCAGAGATTCAGTCCAAGTTCCCCAAGTGGAATAAACCTCACTGCCAGATACATTTCCCCTAACATCTAGTACATAGAATGCCTGTGAGATGCTCAATAATTTCCCTAAAATTACTGCACTGTATCCTAAAGAAAATGTTCACAACCAACTTGCAGGCTGAAGACAGACATTTAGACTTTGACATCTCACTAAGTATCCCCATATCAGAACTATGCAATGTTCAGCTATTCAAGGTTTTGTTTTTATTATTTCGGTTTTTCCATTATTTTTGCTTGTAATTTGAGATTCAAAAATTTATTCTGTATATAAACATATTTTACACAGAGCTGGTACTTTAGAAGTGAGCATCTCTTCATGTAAATATGGAAATCAGACTTTGGCTTTGACCTTTTTAGAGACATTAACAGAACAGGGATACAAACGATCTATTTAATCAATATACTTATAGGAAATGTACTATGAGATACAACATTCAGTGAGATAGAAAACAGAGCTATCCACAGGAAATAGAGTTTAAATGTGAGCAAAACATGATAATCACCTAAAAATTGAGCAGAAACTTTCACAGCCAATTTATTTTCCTTGTGTCTGTAATTGCATGGGACAAATCTGACCTAATCAAACATAACATAAATTGTCATCAGCTTCTAAAAGTGACTGGTATCTGCTTGCTTGAAATTGTAGAACTGCAGAGGTTTTTAATATGATGAATCATTCAGAGATAATCAGAGAGACTTAAATGAATTCTGTACTAGCTCATTCATAAACAGCAAAATTTTACGCTATCACCCGGCATTAAAGATCTCATTCTCTCTTTAGATCCACACGGACGGTATCACATTGGCATCAAAGCTACAAGAATGGGACTAGGAGGATTTTATAAACTGATTAGGCACCGTAAGGGACAAATAATGATCTGTGCATCTTTCAGTGATTCAATCACCAAAAAGCAGGAAAACATGGAATTCAAGTGAATTTCAGTCACTTAGTATTTTGAAGTCTCCGTTGTTCTCTAACAGACCGTTTCATAGTGCTTTTCTATCAAATAACATTTTTAATGCTTACTGGCTACAGATCACATGTTAAAAGTTGTGCAAATCGTCTTTCATATCACCTTTGCATCGGATTTGCGTGGCCAGGTTTTGGGGGTGGGGACACACTACAGGGATGACTACTCTGAGAAGCTGCTTAGGAGTTATTTCTGTGTCCCACAGATCCAATGCCAACCAGCTCCAAGGCAGACGCACTGCTGGACAAGGACAACAGTGGTATCGACATCAATGACAGTGGTAGTACCTCTGGGATAACATATTCAAGAAAAGGGAAAAGTTACTGCATGAGAGTAACTGTAGCAGGAGAGAGAACCAGCTCTGCAGACACCCAGGTCAGTGAAGAAGGGGCAGGAAGTGCTCCAGGCACCAGAGTAGATTCCCCTGCAGCCCAAGGTGCTGACCATGGTGAGGCAAGCTGTCCCCCTGGTGCCCGCGGAGGTCCATGGGGGAGCAGAGATCCACCTACAGCCCATAGAGGAGCCTTCATGCAGGTAGACGTGACCTGAAGGAGGCTGTGACCTCATGGCAAGTCCACTCTGGAGCAAACTCCTGGCAGGAACTGTGGCCCCATGGACAAAGTACCCCATGCTGGGGCAGGACTTGTAACTCTGCTGGAGCAACCTCTTCCAAAGGGACAGCACCCCACAGAAGGGACCCACACTGGAGAAGTCCATGAACAACTGCAGCTCATGGGAAGGACCAACACCAGAGAAGTTTGTGGAGGACTGTGTCCTCTGGGAGGGGAAGACTGTGAGGAGCAGAGACAACACATGATAAACTGACCACACCCCGCTTCACCTTCCCCCTGTGCCACTAAAGGGAGCAAAATCTGTCTGCAGATCTTGAACCTGCCTAGGAGGGTATCCATACAGGCACTGGAGTTCAAATAAGATCTCAGAATGTCAACTCCACTATCAACTTTTGGTTCATACCAGGTAACACTCTCTGAGTGCACAAACAAACCATGTATGAGAGCAACATATTTGATACGCTTCAACTCCTAATGAAGGTTCAATCAAGAGGACCTTATTTAAGAGTAAAATACAAACAAAAATAATGTATAGAGTGGATACTGGATCATCAGAACCAACTGTTATAATCTTCAAATGCATTAATACTCATGCTAATAAATACTACTTTGTAAATACAGAAACAACACATACTTACAGACTTATGATATAAAAAATGCAGACAATGTCATTGGCTACAAATAACTGTTCTCATAAACAGCGATTTGACCCCTCCCTATGTAAAAATACCCTTTTTATCTTTACATCATTTTTAGTGCCAGGATTAAAAAAAAAATAAAAAATGTTAGCATGATTTAAAAATTACTGAAGTTAATTCTGAAAATTTCAAACAGAAATCACAAATGCCTTTTCCTTGGCATTGTATTGGAATTAAATCCAATTTTTGACTAAATAATTATTTCACAAGTTTGAAAATTTAGTTTTTTCTCTTTCAAGATCTTCAGGACAATTTTAAACTGAAATTATCTGACTGTTCACTTGGTCATAGAAGTGAAGCCAAAGATGCTTTAAGCAGTTAGACCTGCCCTGTTGCGCTGGAGGTACTCTTCAGGATTTTCATCTAAGCAAATTCAAAACCTAGCCATACAGCCCAAAATACTATAGAAGTCCATTAACATAAATAAATAATAATAAAAAAAAAAAAAAGACAGGAAATCTGTTTTGTAATGGATAGCTTTTTAAATGAGGCCCAGTAAAGCATCAGTTCTTACTGCTACTATTTGAAATTATAACGAGCTGTGCCAAAAACCCAAAAAGAACAACAACAAAACTATTTTTAATAAGAATTATGTAGTATATAAAAGGTTGCACTAAAACGTTTAGCATTTCAGCACCCTGAAAACAGGAAGTGAAAAAACATTTTGACTTTCAGAAGTCACCTGCAAAAAAGTAGTAAACCCCTGTGGAACTGCACACAAAGCCTGGACCTGCCGAGCTTTCATTCCTGCTGGAGCAGAGAGGTCCTCATAGTGGTTTAAAATGGAGTTCACCATTATTCTAAAAAGTACTTTAAAAGACTGGCCTGAGTGACACTGTATCCATACTTTAACAACACATAAAAAGAATTTTGTTAAGTAGACTGTAGGGGCTTCTCAGATGATCATTTGGAACTCCATCTACTAAAGCTTAAGGGCAATGTACTATTTTAAACTGCTGTGACACCATATTGCATATCTCTCCTTACAAAGCTAACTTTCTTTGTATGTCTCTAGGTACTCATTATAGTGTAATCTATATATATAGAAAAAATGCCCTGTCTATTAAATTATAAAACTGTGCACTGCTGGTAATGCTTTAACTGTCTGTCTCTAGCCCAAGAGAAAAATACCTTCTTCTTCTTGTTTGTGTTTTTTGGTTTTTTGTTTGTTTGTTTTGTTGTTTTTTTGTTTTGTTTTGGGTTTTTTTGTTTTGTTTTGGTTTTTTTGTTTGTTTTGTGTTTTTTTTGTTTTGGTTTTTTTTTTTTTTTTTTTTTTTTTTTTTTTTTTGTTTTTTTGTTTGTTTTTTTTTTTTTGTTTTGGTTTTTTTTTTTTTTTTGTTTGTTTGTTTCTTTTTTTTTTAGCAGCAATAAAATTGTAGTTTACCAAAGTAATGAAGAGAATAATTCAGTTTTGGTAGGATGAACCCTTACTGGATGACCATGGAAAGTGAAAGATACCAAGGAGCACAAACATTCTTTCTTTTGTTCTTGTTAAAACTCCCCCAAACTGGGTGGACATCAATACGTGTAACTCTACTGTCTCATCACCATGAGAACCTGCAATAAATGTAGTGCCCAATTTCTTCTCACAAAAACAAAATTCATATCATATGTAGCTTTTTGGTAGCTCCTCTGTCGAGACTGACTGAATTGGTAAAAACCTTTTTTTTTTAAAAAAAAAAAAAAAACAACTGAAACACCCTTTTAAGCTGATGTTAGTGCCTAAACACTTCTCAAAGTAATTTCCTACATATGTTTCATAAAAGCCTGGACACGTTTTAATGCATTTCTGATTCCTCTTGGTGGCAAAACCACTACAGAACTCACAGCAGTTTCAGCGAAAAGGACAGTAACAATCTCCCACAGATAACCTTGTGAAGAGAAATTTTCTATAGCATTTGAGCACTAGTTTTTCAAATCCTCCCTAAAAGCTGTTTCCTATTCTAGTTGATTTTGAGATCACACTCTTGTAGCTGCTGTTGGGTCCTTCAGCTGCCGGAAACCAGAGCAGTCTCAGAAAACAAGAATTATTATATCTTCCAAATTTTTTCTCTTGTTTTCTTCATTTTACAAAGTCTGAGAAACTGTTGTATTTTACTTCAGAAGGGTTAACTTTCAATTTTCTATACAGATAAACATGTGAGGGGGCGTGCGTGCACGTGAGAAAGCATATGGTATTGTCAACTCTTTCCTTTCTTCATTTCCAGCCCGATGTTAAATGTAACGCCTTGTTCTTTTTGGTTATTTGATTAAATCAATCATGATAAATCACAAAGGGAGGCAGGCAACTTGGCTAACACTGGTCTTTTTTGCACTCTTATTTCCAGTGCAATACACAAATCATCTTTAAATGAAAAGGCACAACCCCATCTTAGGAATGACAAAGTAAGTTGCCAACAGTCTTTACATGTGAGGTGTTACATTAATATACCTGTCCATCAAAAGCACGTTAACTAAATGAAGCATTCGATCACTCTCTTAAAAAATGGATACTTACAGTTTTCGCCTCTAGGCATAAAATGACAGGATCTGCTGTAAATCAGCACAGCTTATCAGCACATCATGTAGGTATGCTTGTGCACACACCCATTAAAGACCTAGTCCTTTTTGACAAATAAATCATCATGAGCAAAAATTAGAGTCATCTTTCCTTGTATTTCACACTGAAGTTTTGTAGAGAAAAAGCAGAAGTCACAAAAAATTACATTTTTTCTTTTTACAACATAAAATGGCTTAATTGTGCTCTCACACTGAGACAAGCTCTCACACTGAATTGGTTTTGCTTATTTGGTTATTTTGTCTTGCCTCTGCTGAACAACGTATATGAGTATTAATGCAAAGACAGTTGCCAGGAATGAAGTCTACACATGAAAGCTTCCATGGCATGATTTGTGGTGCTCCCCAGCCTTGTACAAGAAGCACTACTTTGGGGCTGGCACAAGTGAATGGGAAAAAGACTGTATTATTATTTCAGATCCTACAATAGAAAAAGAGATTACATGGTTCTAATCCTAAAACAAGAATGGGATGCTATCAACATGTGCATTTAAGTTCAAAGCAGACACAACAGGGAGATAAAGTCCAATGTACACCTGATAACTGGGATTGTTAAACATTTTTTTAACAGCAAAGAACCATGCATAAGCCTGTCCATGCAATTTTCTCACAATAATTACACATGAAAAACTAAAGCAGATGTTTCAGAGAAAAAGGAAGGATAGCTATTTTCACTTATTTTAGCATAAAAACAGATGAGCTGTGAAAGATGTCTCCTTGCACATGATCATTCTCAATTGCATTAATTAGTCATAAGTATAAAACTCTACTCCCATGCCTTCGAAAAAATGTAACACTATTTATAGTACAGTTCAGGAGCTACTTCACCCACTGCCTAGTGGGAGACAAGCAACATTGCTGGGCTCTGGAATAATATTCTTTACTTTATTTATTCTCATTAGTGCATAAAAGTTACAAGGACTCTAGCACCACAAAACACAAAGAGGGATACTAATGATTAATAAAGCTTTACCAAAGTAAGTCAAAATCATCATGAAATGTCAAGTAATGGGGTTTGACACTACTTTAACATTCTGCACAAATAAACATTTCTAATTCTGCAGCCTGAAGTAATTACTAAGAACTATTAAGTGATTACTGATCAAGAATCACTATGGAATTTACAGACCTAAACTCCTGTAACCTGTAAACGTGAGGCCCTTAAGATCCCTTTAAAGATGCTGTCCCATAGATTAGAGGTATGGCATAACACAGCTGGGAGGAGATGGTCAGCGAGTTAAATGAGCAAATCTTTGTTAATGTTTCAGTGCACACCAGCTTAAGTATATGTAAAAGCCTGAAAAGCATTCCAGAAGTTACCTCACACCAAAATCTCTTCCTGTGTACTAGCAGATACCTGGGCAGCAGCTCTCCAGGGAAAGATGAACAGCTTCCTTACGCTTCCAAATAAACTTAATTGTGTTCATGAAGTCTATTACCCTGGGATGTCCTTTCTGTTAATCACATTATATCAAGTCAGAAAACAATTAAACTATAAAACATTCTATGCAAAGAAGGAGGCTGATTCCAAAAATTAGAACAGCAAGACAGAACAATTAATTTATTTTTGGGTTTTTTTGCAGTGCATGCATATCTATCCCTGCATACTGAATAAAATGGTAAAAACAAAATCCATGCCAATAACCACCTACAAATTTTACAAACTGTACTGGTCAAAGCTGTGGAAAAAGAAAGTGAGAAAAAAGTCTGCACCGCTAAGGGATCCTATAAGCCTTAGGTATCTTATTAGAGGAAGAAAGAGTAATTAAGGGGTATTCTGTTCTTACCAAGACAAAGCACAGAAACATCTAGTTGGTGCCCCATGGGGCAACTCAAGCTTGCTGCTCATCTGAGACACAGCCCCATGTAGTACCAAAATTCTGAGCTGTAATGACTCACGCCCACCCCTTCCTTCTGTTTTTTTTCATCATTTCATCTATTTTAGCTTTATTCTGTAACATTCCTTGACATGAAAAATATTTTTCACACTTTCCTTTTCTTAAAAGTCTTATTCTTAAAAATGCATCCTATTTAAAGATATATCCCTTTTCTGTGCAGTTCATCCGGCATTCCTAAAGATTCGATTTAAAAGAGGCAATGCTGAATTCTCAGCTCTATAGAGTATCTTCTACTGAGACTTCATGTGATTATCCCAAATGTCAGTGTCCACATAGAGATTTTATACAAATACATGTCTTGTTAAGATATTGACTTATGTGGCTTACCCTCAAACTAGATTTCATTTCAATCACCCCAACTCACTGTTGGTGTCCTGGCTTAAGAAAAATCAAATTAATCTTTACCAACCATTTTACCCTTATAAGATGGAGATGGAGTGGGGAGGATAACCACAGAAATCCCAGCCTCCCAAACCTCATACCACAACACAAGAGGTTCCCCATGGGTAAATTTCTCACGTTTTAAGAAGGAGAACACTAGACAGCACAAACATTGAAGTATTTTACCTATAAACCATCAAATCAACTCCAGTTCAAACCCACAGTCAGACTAAGTCAAAGCTTTTAGTATATAACACCCACATGTTAGCCCAGAACACCTTACAATGCAGTAACGTAAACAATGATTTGACTATGATGAAATTAAATTATGATATTGAATAACATGACACGCTTACACACCAAGACCAGAAATTTAACATTACGCTGGGCTACTGTGCCAAGGATGCAAACAGAAAGTGCCTAGAACTGTATTTCCCCCTCTAATCAGTGCTGAGCAAACTACAGCTGAAAACAACACACATTATTTAGGGTGCCCCAGTATGAAAAGCAGATGCAAACTGGGGAGATTGCAGGCCACTGAGAGGGTGGATCACATGACACACAAGAAGAGGCTAAAGGAACTGGTTTGTTTAGTCTGGAGAAGGGAAGACAAAGCAGGGATCTATTTGCCCTCTTCCACTATCAAACAGCATAGAATACAGAAGCAGCAGCCAGATCCTTCCTAGATGGACTCAAGAGAAAAGCCAAGACCAACAGTACATGTTGCAGTGAGAGAAAGTCCTATTGAACATGAAAAAGAGTCCTTCACAGGACTGCTTAGACCAACAAAGTTACAGTTTCCACCCTGGAGAACTTCAAAACACAGTGAGAAAATGCCCTGAACATCCTGGTATAACTCTGAAGTGAACCCTACATTAAGCCAGGCAGGACTTGGCCACAGCCTGAGATCTTTCACTCCTACATTTTAAGTTACCTGCTTATGTGCTAAGAAAAAAAATCCTAATAATCAGCTTATGTGGATGTTGGAATTTATGATATAATATGTCTGGAAGACATGAGAGCTCACAAATTGGCTTATGCTTCTATTTACTATGCTCCGCAACTGGTCTTACAGGACAACGGTGTCTTTTCATCCCTTTTTTATTTCATTTTGTTTCAACTGAACATAGTAATTCAACAAACAGCGCATTTCAGCTCAAAGTTAAAATGTTTGGAGCTTAGCACTATGCAGAGGCAGAAATGCAATTCAACTGACTGCCTGTATCAACAACTCTCTGGCAACATAGTCACTGCTAGGCCTTTGATGTTTCTAGTACTTCTACTGCCAAATTTTGCATATTCCTTATCGATTCAGCCTACCTAACTCATTAAGCTCCCCCTTAGGAACTTCATGTATATGGAAGGCTTTTGTAAATCAGGAATAATGAAAATACATTATTGAGATTAATAAAAAGGAAAAATAAATCTGAAATGGATTTAAGAACAAACTTCTTGTTCTGTAGACATGTTTCATTACTGATTCTTATCATTATCTAAAACATTACCTTGTCTTTGGCACACTTTCAGGGTTCTTTCTATGCAAACAAATAGACATGCATGCAAAATGAAGCTTCCTGATTTCCTATAGGTTAAGTAAAATTGCACTTCCCAGTAAACTGTAGCCTTACTCCAAGAAATAGCTTCCTCTCAATCTGCCTACAATAATTCTGCAGAAAACCAGATTTTTGCAATAAACATGTGAAAAAAAAGCTCTCTGATTGGATAGTTCTTAAATTTTGCTGGGTAAGCAAAACGGTTCATGAATTTTTAGATCAAATCAAGAAAAACATTACTAATTGTGATCTGACAAAAAAAGGACAAAATAGTACTCGAAAAGGTGTCTTAAGCTACTGGTGGTTCATCAGCTCCTTCTTCTCTACCCTTATTGCTCCTGGGGCTCTGAACTAGAGAAACAAAAGAAAGAAAACACCTCTGTCCCTTAAGAACTCAATTCCATTTCCATAAATTGAAGGAGATGCAACAAACCTGAATTCTACAAAATTCCAGAAAATTATCTAAGCTTTTTTATTCACACTGGCTAAATGAGGATCCTTTGCACAGCACGTTCTATAGACTGAACATACCTCTGCTTGCAGTCGTCTTAAAAGGTGGATCTAGAGACAATAAAAAAATCCTCAGTCCTCTCTGTATCACCCTTCCATTCAGAACCTATCACCCTGCTCTTTAAAGCACAGTGATAAATACACAGTTCTTCTGCTGCTTTATTTAACCCTTTAATTAACACTAGATTTTATTTTTTCAGCCTCTTAACCTGAGCTCCAACACAACCACAGCAACCATATTGAAGCAAGTTTACATAGTTTATTTTTATTCCTCCTCATCACCATACTACCAGCACAATAGCTCCACTTTCCTTTCTAAAGCCATAATAACACAGCATCCTATTTCTCAACTAGCATTGTTTGGTGAAACCCTAATTTGTAAGCTGGAACACAAATACCACACTGTGAGAAAGCCTGTTTTATAAAGTCCTATGTTAATAATCAGTGAATTCTGATAAATACCACAGCCTGCAAACTCTATTACTCTTCTGGTAAATCACCAGAGCTCCCTTTGAGAAAAACAATATCATCTGTAAGTCAAATTGGGAAGTGTAAGATAAATGTCTTCCATTATTACTAGAAAACGCTGAAATACGTTAAGTACATTTCAAACATAGTGAATAATTCATGAACAACAGCTCTGAAAAAAAACCCCTCACCAACCAAACCCAAAAAGACATATTTTTACTCTGTATTCTGAAGTCAATAAACAACATTAAGAAACAGCTTATTACTTTTATTTTACCAGCCATAAAGAGCAGTCTAATGAAAAATTACTCAGAACTGAATACCCCAGACAAATGAAGTAAATGTATGAGTGACAGTAAGCTGATTTACTATTAGCCAGTAGCTTATTTACTCCTTATAATTTAACTGTAATATGCGGCTACAACTCAGTAAGATGGTTTTTTATTTGATTGTCTGATTATGACCATATACAATGATTTTATTGTCTTCTAATCAAGATACAAGGGGAATATAAAAAGTTCATCGAGTTAAACTATCAAGGGAGACAAAAATATGAAAGGAGATTACTTGAGCAATATTTTTAGGAAAGAACTAATCAATGAAAGTAGAAATTTTCAAGCTAGCTCTCTGCTAGGACACAACTCAGGCTTTTGTATATAGTCTTGTAACACATTTTTCTATCAATGAGATCCCACATAGCATTTCTTAAACCACTCAGCATGAAAGCATTACAACTCTTCAGTCATCTGTCTCTTTTCTGAAGGATGATGAAGCATTTGTACAGACCACTGCCTCCCTCACCAAACACTCAGCTTAAATACAGGGTAGTCAGCAGGTCATTTATGAAAACTTCGCCACAGAATCCATTCTCTTCTTGTTGCACTGAGATACTGATGCAATCTCACCAATGGTCAAAGGTATTATAGCAGAACATCAATACAAATATCCAAGCTTGAAAATAGTAACAGCGTTCACACAAAAAAACAGAGCTAGGCATCAGTCAAGCCTCTGGATAAAGAATTGATAAAACAGGGACAGGACATTAAAAGATGTGCAGACTGTCTGTGGATTCTATAGAAAGAGTGGAACTGTATTTCAAAAGATGAAGAAACATGTAGGTAATGAAAACCACAGAAGACCAACCCAAAGCAGAGCATTAAAAACCTGGATGGAAGAAAAATCTTGACCCTATGACCAAAACCTACCACTTGATGTCAGAGTTCTATTAAGCTAAAAAAAAAAAAAAAAGGCATTTATCTAAATTCTCTGAAATACCTGGATAAATGGCCACTTGTAGTAGCTCTATAGCATCAGCATCCTTCCCACCTATTCTAGCAGAGATATCAGAGGACATGCAAGATAATGACTAGCTACTCTGATGCCTTAGGACTTAACATATTTGTAAATAAACATAAATACATTTGTAAATTTTTATATAGCTGTATAGCTTCTCATATTTTGTGTAGCAACTAGCAATTTCTACTTCTGTGCTACATTCCTGCATTTCTGTGTTAAGGGTAGGATAGTGAGTAGAACATCTTGCTTGGGAATCGTGTACCAGGACTAGAATAACAATACATATTGTAGACAAAACAAGACAGAAGACTGAGGGACCTCGGAGAAGCTCCAAGGAGGGAACATGGCATGGTGATGATGAAGGAGTAAGGGGTCTTGAGCCCCCTGACTCAATTCTAGGGAGACGTGCCAAGGGGCAGACCTGAGATAGGTTCTGAGTGTGGCACCAGGGTGGATAGTTCTCGGGTTGGCTGTAACCTTTAGCTAAGGTAATTAAATAGTGTTATAAAATTAGTAAGCACCTCTATGCAGCACACACATCTATATTCTTTATGAACCTGAAAAGTTTTTCAGTAAAAAACTATTCTGTACCTCACCCAGATAATATTGCCTTGAAAGTTTTTTCCTCAATTTCAGGCAACACTCAAACACAGAAGAACCATAATACTTCATCCTATTTAGACAACTTCTCCCAAACATGGAAAACAGCTATGGAAAAGGACAGTTTTGTTCTCCAAAAACTGGAAAGGGTAACAGAAATACATTGCCAATTTCAGAACTAAAGATTCACATAGACAAACTGGCTATGCATGCTGATCTGCTGCTTGTCAGCAGAGTAGATCTCATGAGCAAAAGGAAATTGGTGGCCGTCTTGGTGACAGCAGCCACAAAGGGATTGAGTTTTAAATCTCTGTTGACAGGATAAAAACTAAAATCTCAACTTTGGACATGACAAGAGCAGGCTTCAGGCTGCCCAGGAAATTAGTAAGGTCCACTGGGAAAATGTTTTTGCGGGTGGCTGGGGGTCCACCAGTGCTGGTCACTTTTCAAACACCACCTCCTAAGGGAACAGGAGCAGGCAATTCCCAAGTGTTGGAAGTCAAGCAGGTGAGGCAGAAGGCCTTGGCTGAGCATGGAACTTCTCTTGGAAATAAGACAGAAAAGGAAGGTGTATGCCCACCATTCCTCCAAGATGCTGTTTCCATTTTCCCCAAAAGTCATCTCTTACCAGCTATCTTTAGATCTTCCCTAGAGTTAAAACTTGTTTAAAAAGTGAAAAAAGGAAAGGTGACATTGAGACTCAGATTTTGTCCGTCAGATAGATCAAAAACCAAAGTTCTCCAAGACTTTGGTGTAAGGCCAGATCAGAATTGCTTGCTTATCCTAAAGGGTTCGTCAGTCAAGCACCACGTTTCATGAAGCCAGCTGTCTACAAGTGACACTCCCACCAAAGACAACCATACACAGTGCATTATTAGTGAAATAGGGCAAACCTTGGCACTGTGTCTCAAGGGACACTTAGGGCACATCTTTTGTTTTGTGTTTGTTCATTTTTGCAGTGTTATTTTCATGAAATACTCAGGAGCAGAGTCTCAGTGAGGCCAGGAACACACTACTCTATGCTACTGACATATTTTTTTTTTTTATCTATGCCAAACACCACGATAGGAAAATATTTTGTAGTAGAGGCTTAAACATATACGCAGAATCACTTCCACAAGCGCCAAGGAATATTAAAGATCCTATCTCACTGGCAGCTTTTCATCAAGGGCCTGGTGTAACGAGGAATTGGAACCTAATCCCCATTATGTGTTATAGGATATTGCCATTTTAACACTACATGTCTTTCTCATGGAACTGATTCAGAGAGTAATTACCACTCAGATAAGCCTTTTCTGGAATACAAGCAATTAATTCTCCTGTAAAAAAGGGGGAAGAAGCCTGACACTTTAATAATGTTTAAGTACACCTAATCTATTTCTTTTCTACTCTTAGTGCTACCTAAATATGAGGAAACAGGAGGATTTGAAAGCACTTACGAATGATAGTTCTTACGTAAATCATCCACAGGTCTATAATAGCCTCTCATAAAATAGCCAACATGGAACAACAGTACAAACAAGCAGAATGTAGAGAAAATGGGTAATCAGTGTAACAATTAATCTAATTCTTTTGCTCAAATATAAGGACTAATTCCCATTCCTTTTGATTGGGAATTATGTAATTTCCTTAATATTTCAAGAACAACTTTTTAAAAAACTTTGAAAATAGAGTTAATTTTGTCCAGGCTTTTTCCAACAACAAAAATAAAATTTTCACCGCAAGTTGATTTAAAAAAAAAAAAAAATCATTCTTTGCCTGTCAAAACAAGTTGTGATGTTAAGACTAAAAGTCAAGGGATCTGTATTGGCATAACTACATAAGGTGATTTTTACACTTAGGTTAAGTGTCTTCCATAAACAGCTCATCAGCAGGATTCAAACGTACCTAAGGTTTTCTGCTACACTTCAAAGCTGAATAACAAGTACTCATCTTCACAATACTTCAAAACACCAGCAATTGGCTAATTGCCCATTATTGAAATCAACCTAGAGAAAACAGCTAAGCTTGCCATCATTCTTGCTTGTCAGGAATACAGAGTATTTAGGAAACAGTAATAAAACAAATACACACAAGGCCTCCCCAAACCCAAGCAAACAAAAAAAAATTCCCCTTTCTTCCAAAAACAACCACCCACACCTCTTCCCCAAAATTACAGCACAAGGCCCTCCACTTGCTCAAATCATTTAACATCAGTTTCGGGCAAGGAAGCAGAGCTTGTTTATGACTGGAAAAGAAAGGAAAAAAAAAAAAGCAGCTGTCTTGTGGAGTATCCAGTCCTAAAGCATTAACTTCTACAGCTTG
Organism: Scytalopus superciliaris; assembly: GCA_013400415.1. Taxonomy (NCBI): domain Eukaryota; kingdom Metazoa; phylum Chordata; class Aves; order Passeriformes; family Rhinocryptidae; genus Scytalopus; species Scytalopus superciliaris. The sequence goes on from VXBX01009030.1 coordinate 304,583, forward strand.
AGGTAAAGCCCACTTAGCTAGTACTATACCTAGCTATCTCATAAATGTAAAAAGTCCAGCAATTGATAAAGAGCCACCTCCACAGCAGAAAAGTATCTCCAACAGTTGGCTATAAAGGGGATTAATTTCCTGACCTAACTTTGCCTCCAGTTCTACTCAGAATCCACTCTAAGTGCCTCACTATATTTTTTATTTCTTTGGCACAAGACACATGACTTGACTTACACAGGGAATCAAGGTTGAAAGGATAATGCTGTTAACACTCATTTTTCAGTGTGAATGTCGCTGTACAAATGACAGCAATAGAATAAACGTTACTGTAAACAGCAATCAGTTATTTTGCCAATATACCATGAAAATATTTTCAGCTTAAAGTCATTCTAAGTGCTCACACTGTGGTGGAAGAAGATCGATTTGGGAAAATGTACGTCAAGATGCAGTTGCAGGTAGAGCTGGGTATAAAACAGCTGAGGTTTCAAACATCTTTGTTCCCAATGAAAACTAACACATTCAATTATTTCAGTTAACTTAGGGAGGTAGAACCAGGGAAAGGAAAGGGGGGAAAGGGGGAAGAATAAAAGAAAGAGGGGGAAAAAGAAAAAAAAAAAAAAGGGAAAGAAGAGCACATGAATGACTCCTTTATCACATTCTGCAGAATGGATACACTTGATTTACTTGATCTCCTGGACAAAACAATATTTTCACGAATGATTGCAGTTTTGAGCTGTTTTGAACCCAAATTTTCAGTTCCTGCTGAGGTTTACCTTGCCAGGTAGCCTTAGAGCAGGTTTGGGCACCTGACATCTTGGAAGCCAAACTCTCCTTCAATTTCTGAAGCATGTATTTTTCAGGAGATAATGAAAGCATAGAGGAATTAATGCCTCTTTCCTATCTACCTCTATTTCTCCACATACAAACAGACACACGTCCAATGACCAAGGGAGTCAACTCAAAATAATCACTAAAAAAAGAGCACAACAAAAAAATTTGCAAGAGACCATTTTTATAAGTTATTGTTTGCTCAGAGGTAGGTGATGGCTCCTTGCATTTTAGCCTTTCTACCTCAGTATTGCAGCTGAACATCCAAACCCTTATTTTTATTCCTGAAGTATTAATGCTTTTCTCCCTTAACAATCTCTTCCTCAGCTAACAGCAAGCCAGCTCACACTCCACTGACATTTTCCACCCTCAGTCAGTGCAAAGTCTCCTTCATAATGCACTCTAATGAGGTAGAAATACTTCTAAGTATTTGAAAGTTTAAAAAAAAAAAAAAAGTATCAAAGGGAAGAGGGGAAGATTACTAAAGAACTCCAGAAAAATTAGAGAAAAGAAAGACGCAAAAGCTCCTGAAGAGCCAAAATTTACCTGAACATCACTTTAGGTTAGTTAAAGAACTCTGCAGTACAACCAATTAACCAAGGGTTTACATGTACATGCAAGCATTCGACTTAATGAAAAATTACAAGGAAATTACAGATTTCCATGGACTTCTCAAGAAGTACAAAACTGACTCCCACTCAAATCAATTTTCATCTTCTATCTCTGAATTAGCAGCATGATGCCACAATTTCAGGATAGGCAGGTTGTAGTTTTAGATTTTCATATTCAGAATGATAACGGAATATGGGCTGTCCTAAGATAAAGGAATAAAAATGTTAGTTAACCATCAAACACTAAGTCTGTAATAAATTGTAGCTATGTGGAAACACGCAAAACTTTCATTAGCCAGAAATTACCACTCTTAATTAATTTTTGTAAACATTCACTTTCTGAATATTTACAGTTTTGAAAATGCAAAAATAAATTTAACATTTGCAGAATATTAAAGCATGTTTTGTATCAATTTTTGGCCAATTTTATGTAAGCAAACATTATCAGAATTTTCTAGCAATCATTTAATTCATTTTTAACAGCACAAAAAGAGAGCTTATTTTTCCTGAACAGTCCACTGCATGCAGATCCTAAAAAGACCTCACATAACCATGAGCAAACCTCATGATGTGCCATGGCAGGAGGACCCAGGGCACCTCCAGGAAGAGGGCACTGGATGTGCAGCGCAAGTGCTGGTGGCCAGAGGGAACAAAGCCCTCAGAGGACTTCAGGTTGCATCATCAGCTTCAAATAGGCTCATCACAGGCATCAGGGAAACAACAAGATCTTACTGTCACCATAGAGAGGGTTTTTAGGTGCTCAAAATCAAAAATTGCTGTTCCATAGCCACCTAACTTCAGAGAGCACCCACACCTAAGCTGAGCAGGTAACTCCACAGATGGATTGCTGAGGTCCTTCAGTAAGTACACTTCAATTCTGTGATCCCATGACAAAGTGATACAGTTGTTTTCCTTCCATAAGACTGTCAAAATGTTGAATTCTGGCACAAGTTCTAAGTGTGTTTTTAGTGAGATCTTTCAGCAGCCTCTTACTAATTCTAGCTGCTCTAGAAATCATGGCATGTCTTACAACACTGCACCTTTGAACGAACAGAACACCCAACTTTTTACAGACAAATTGTATTATAGAAGACACAATAGAGATTAAAAAAATACACCTCTGACTGTACTTAGACACATCAGAAAAAAAAACAAAAACAAAACCAATTTTTTCCAATACTGTGGGCACTCACTACTTTTTTTTCCCCTAAACGAAAGTAGTTTCAGTCATATCACCTTCCAATCTGGCTATATCCTGATATACTGAGTCCGTTCAAAATTTCATTTCAAATGACTAAATGTGGTCTCAGGAATGCCATCTGCACGCCTTTTACAAGTCATAGAGAGTCAAAACTGAAGTCAATTACTCATGGATTAAACCCATGACACTTACTTTCAATCATACAGAAATCCTTATCTCATGGCCCTCCGAAGTCAGTTTTTTGTCTATTTTAACAGTTCTCTGAGAGACGTTTTTTCTTCAGCTGACATACATACAGATGAACTTTGACAGCAGTTAACAGCAAATGAGCTACAGTTCCCTGTATAAATACAGGGTAATTTTACACTGACAAAATTGTCGACCAGTTAAATAGCATATGTTCTGAACTAGACTGATATAAAATTAATGCTCCAGGACTGTGCAGAAGCTTGATGTACCCTGTGTCCCATTTTGTCATTTAATTTTAGATAATAATTACATACTACATCATTTCTTAATGTACCCAAATATGAAACAAAGAATATTGATGACCTGTATTTATTTTGCAGATGTTACTATAGCAAAGAAATCTTTCATCCTTGAGCAGCATTACATTTCTCTCACACAACTTGAAACTCAGCTATTTATAAGCTATTTGGCATAAAAGCATACTGGTGCTTTTAGTGATACAATAATAGATATACCTGAATTAATTCCGTTCCAGTTCTGAGCTAGCCACGAGGCATGAGACAGAAGAGCACAAAAACACCCTGAGGCAGATCAGCTAATTAAGATCTAATTAGGGAAACAATCCCACCTCCCAAAGGGTGCTTAGACAAAATCTTAGGTGCCCACACACCTGCAGCTTTCATGGAAGGAATGCACATGCTGAATGCCTTCCTGAATGTGGTGACCCCTACATGCTTACTCTGCAGAGTATTTCAGTTCTCTGGGAGCAAGGAGGTGGAAAAATTGCTCTTCCTTTATTTAAAAATACTGAAGTCCTCCATATTTTAAACATGTTCAATCAAAACAGGAATTTTAAAATTGTTAGTACAGCCCTAATAGAACAATGAAATGCATTTTCATATGTTATTTTTTTTTCATTTCCATGTCACATATTTTACTTCATTCAGTCACTGGAAAGTATTCTGTCTATCCTTAAAATTGTAGTAGTCAAAAGTCAGCAGCTCATATGCTAAGGAAAAGTTCAGCAAGTGTAAGAACATTTATTTTTTTATGTAAAGACATGTATTATGGAGAAAAAAAAAGGCACTTCATTTTCTACTGAACAGTCTTGTAGATGTGAAAAGCAACTCATGGGAGAAGTACTGACAATTTATCAGGCATGTACATGGCCCTTCCAAGATTTCTGGCACATGCATACAGTGCTGTGCTAGTTATCTGCCTCTGATCAAGACAACTGTCAACACAATCTTTTCAAGGAAACTTCTTACTAGCAGTGACTCCAGACAGTAGCCACTTCAGAGGCTGACAAGTCCCTAGAAGTGTACAATCAGTGTTATCAGGTTTTCTTTCTATATGATTAACATAGCCTTAGGCTAGCTACTCAGTAAAGGTTATGAAATCATGTTTCATTAATTTCTCGTCTTGCAGTGACTTTATAAGGTAAATCAGCTCAAAACTACCCACAAAAAACCAGATTGCTTCTTCTGCTTACCAACTCCTCACGAAGCTGGGCTATGAGTTCATCTCTCTCCTTGAGCTGCAGCTTCAGCACCGAGCATTCATCTTTTATTCCATCCTACAAAAACATCAAAAGAGATGTTATAATAGGCTTAACGCTTTTACTTTGCTCTTGACAAGAAAAGGCTGTTTCACATAGTGTGAGATAATTACATTCAAATAATGAAACTCAATTCTCCTTTGTCATGTGTGGTATTTTCAATAACATTTTCTAAGCTGCTGCATAAACAAATTAATGCATCCAAAGACATTACAAAAAAATATGAATAGCTCCCTGCACAGAAGTCCACTCCATTGTTTTATGACTCTTTAAAGCCTTTTTACTGAAGATCCTATCAGGTCACTCCTCATTTAAGGAACAGCTCTGAAATGTTATAACTTTAATCATACAAAACAACATTAGAGAAACATCAATTTAGCAGCATTACCGCAGAACTCTTGATCTTGGAGACATGAAAAAGAAAGCACAACAAACATCCAGAGGAGAAGCAAAGCACGCATACATGTTTTGTCCCACACCAGCCCAAACAGGAGTAGTGTTAACTGGGAAAGAAAAAAAAAATAGTGACCCCTTTGTGACGTAACCATTGACAAGAACTCCATTTGACTTGCAAGAAAATGAACCCAATAGCTAAAACTGTAGCAAAACTCAAGTCCACGAGGCAGTCTGCAAGCTGCCCACAGGCATTTTCATGAGTTCACATGAATCTGAACACTTCATTTGAAGAAGAAATATCCATCACATGGCTTTGTGTTGTTCTGATAAACACCCAAGAGAAGAAACTCAAATTAAAAGACTGCACTGTTGAATACTAAAAATCCAAGAAAGTAACCAACCAACTCATACAAATGTGACTGAAGATTCCTCTAGCATGGAAATGTGTTTCATTTGGGAAATTCACTGGTTTGGAGTATCAACATTTAAAAAACCCACACACAACAAGAAAGGTTTTGGAAATCTGGTGGTATTTGCACAACACTTAGTTTGAAAACAAAAAAATAAATAAATATCATCTCTAGTTATCAGGTGACAGCAAATGTAAGAGTGCAGAAATTATTTAGACCATGTAGAGTACAGGGATTCAAAAGGGTACAACCAGTGTCATAAAGCTGAACTCTGTCAGTACTAATGTGCTTGTAAACATCACTTTGATTCCTTATCTTCCTGTGAAATGGGTCTACACCAGTACTTTATCAAGGCTATCAGTCCAATGAGAACAGGAATGTTACGAAAATACCAGTGCAAATAATTCCATCCGTGCTCCTGTATATGCTGTAGCTTTGATGCCATTTTGCCGAGTTTAACAAATGGTGTGTACTGCATATTACATATAGTATTACACGTTATCATGTTACTCTCATTTTTATGTATGCTCTTCGTTATTTTATTATGAAAAAAGAATAAGAATTCTGCTCTCCATTGCAGTAAGCATTTTTATAACAGGCTTGTCCAAGAGTCTGAAAATATTTGATAGAAAGAGGAATCGATTAATATTCTCATTCTTAAAGATGTTAGGCACAGCATGATCTGTAAATAAAATGGTGCATCTTCAAACTACTTTTATTAAATACAGATATTCAAAAAGGTTTGTAGTCTAAATTCCAAGTGCACCTCATAAAAATGTAAAAGCAGCTGACTGCAAAAACCTATTTATCATTTTCTTCACTTATATGCTCTGATACTGTAAAAAACTCCTACAATTCAGCTTCAAGTTCACTATGGATCTGCTGTTATTATTGTACACTTTTATGGTCAGAATATTTTTCAAATTATCACCCTCTTACCTATTTTCAGTCATCAGCCATGACTGTGATTTCTATGTCTCAATGCTAGTACCTTCCTATTTCAGTTTAATCCTGTCCATCTGGGAAAATGCTACATAATAGCAAACATCTTTCTCATCAGGTCACAAGATATCAAATTATCCTGTGTGTGCAGACAGCTGCAGCAGGTTATGTGTAAGTGCTAAAAAGCATAACCACTTCCATTTTGAAAACTTACTTTATACCTCTTCATACTTTGGAATAAATAGGCATATTGTCCTTACTACAATCAAAAGGCTATGAACTAACCAAGTACTGTGGAAGATAAATTTACTATTTTCTCTTTGATACTAAAGAGAATGTGCTTCCAAAATAGTACCAAATAACTAGAACATTATAAAACTCAATTGATAAGTGTGCTGAATTTCAGATTCCAAACAGATTGTTTACCAAATTAGGATACTGCAAAAATCAGCAATTACTTAGGATGTAGTATCTTAAGAAAATAATCATGGAACAAACCAAACTAAGAAATTAAAAACTGAGTATCAGGTCCACAAAGATACATAACGATGTAACAGTTGAAGCTTCCTCTAAGTTATACAGCACATCTATAGAGCAAAATTAATCCATTTTTGGATACATGCCTAGAACATTCAGGGAAAATACAAATTTCAACATGTACAGGATTTTTATGCCAACACCATAGGAGCCTAGACTATGTACAGGATTGTGGATATCTTGTATGGCTCGCTTTACAGCTTAAAAAAACCGAAGTTTTGTGGATCTTGCATGAAATTTGTGGAGGAGCACCATTACCCATCTCCAAACAGCAGCAGCACTTGCGTTAACACATATCATGTTGATACATCCAGTTTTAATAAAAGGAAGAGCATTTACCTATTTGAGATTACACCTGAGTAGACTTCTGGATATTACAGACTACCTTTTCAGAAATGAGTTTTTTATCAGATCATGAGTGGTTGTATTGGTTATTTTTACTCTCGTTTTAATGATCCTAACATTACGCAGAGAACTGGAATCTGCTTTATTTGGTTCAGGTATCAAAATGAAATCACTGGTCTGGTCCCCTGGTGTACACACATCGTGGTACCTTATGTACCCAGTAAGACCTTTTCCCTTTCTGTGCTCACTCTAGCTCTACCTACCGCCATCAATTTCTACCTGTTCTATAAATTCCTTTCAATCACACCAAGAGAGATGTGATTTGGCTGGCTGCATTTCTTCACATGTGCAGAGCACATTGATTTTGTTTCTTTGGCTCATCTGTTGTTTTGGTGCTGTGCCAGTCCAGTTAGTCTTGGCTGGCGTCCCAGCAATGCTCCCAATGAGCGGCCACTGACTGCAGGCAATGGCCACACTTAACTCGCCTGCTCCTCATGTCATGCTGCCCTGCCAGCTGTTGCTTAAGCCCAGTACAAGGGTGACAGCAAGTCCATGCTTCAGAAATTCCTGTTAGAAAGCTTAACATGGAAACTCCCATGGCCACCTTGACCCAGCACAAGCAGAGCCTCACTGTAAGTTATTTTTCCAGTAGGAACAAAACAGATCAGTAAAATCCTTGAGCAGCTTTGGAAATCACGGTCATATCAAAAAGAGACATCATTTTGTATGTCTTCTGTCCATGCAGCCTCAGTATTTAAATGACATTTCTAAAGTAAAAACACTGTATTTCATTTCTTGATCAGGAAATCAAATGGAGTTTAGGAGAGCACAGGATCTGATCTTATAATGAAAATAAACAAAATCCCAAAAACCAACCAAACAAAAAACCCAACCCTTATACAATAGTATAACATGTTCTAAATTCCACTAAATGAAATATGTCAATAAATATTTTAGTGGGGCACCTGTATCAATTTAAATACTAAAATTCAACTGATACTCTACTATGCAAGTAGCACTCAAAAAGACTATGTAGGCTACACTACTTTAACTTCACACATTTCTGAACACAGATAAATAAGCAATGTTTTCTTCACAGTGATCCACATATATATTAACTGTGAAATACAGATCAGACAAATTAATTTGTTTGCCGCTTTTTTTGTTGTTTTGTTGTTGTTTTTCTTTTTACTTCAGCTGAAATTCGCTCTCCTTGAGAAAAATAATAAAAGCATGAAGTTTAAAGGAATGAAGCTTCATTAATAAACTGCATGACATAAAACTGAACGACCATACCAGATGAAGCCCAACATGTGTCTAAGCCGCAGAAATTGTGACTAGTAGCCAAGTGTGTAACAAGCAATACGAATGTATTTTTCCCAAAATAACCACTCCGCCTATTCTCCCCTTATGGCCAAAATTCTAATACACAGTATGACATCTCCTTTGGTGATATCCCTAAATAAATCATAGATTCATTAAGACAAAACAACTACGCGAAACAAACACGCCTATCCTTCCTTTAGTTTCCAACCTGCTGTAGAACGTCATCACTGCTTCCTAGCCATCTCCTCCATGCCTCCCATTGGTTTGTAAGTCTGCATGCTTTCTGTATAAATACTGTCACATCTGTTTAAAGCTAGGAAATATCTTCTTCCTGTATCTCTGATGAAAACCTACCAACCACTTTTTCTAGTTGTACTGTCATTCCTACCAACCAGGTAAACTGCATTCCATGTAGCACTAAATCAGGAGCTTAGCCATCCATTCACACAACTGCACTATGATACTTTGCTTTGGATTAATTTCTGAGTAATTATTCAAAATAATTCTCAAGGGCACAGATTAATAGGAAGAAACCCTACACCTTCTATGTTTACTATAGAAGAGGAAAAAAATTCAATGAATCACCCTTTTGCAAACCTAAAATCAAATGTCACAAACTTCAAAATAGCAAAATCTAGGAACAACAGCCCTGTACCTAATTTATCAAGAACCATTAAGAATAAGTGCTCAACTATCTGTATTTTATTTTAAAGCTTAATAATTATTAAGGATGTCTTTCTGAGAAACTAGGCACAAAGTTCTTTCCTCATTTCGAAAAATAGGACTGTTGTTGCCCTTGTGTACACCATTGTGTCTGCTGACATTGAATCTCAACTGCCTTTCATCTTTCAATCATTTTGTATGACCAAATCTTTATACAACATTTCCTACTCCATTTTAGTTCTCATTATTCCAGACCCTCTAGAAGTATAATTCTTCCTTTAATAAATGACTACTTACTCATGTCTTTTGTACTCTACACCTAATCTGCCATTAGAAGACTTTCCCACTCATCCTCTTATTTTTTAAAAGGTTTTGATGAGGGGCCTCGTTGAAAGGTTTCTGGAAATTGAGTTAACTACACAAAACAGATCATCCTTATTCACATGCTGATGACTCTTTCAGCAAATTTCTGAGGTATGATTAAAATCTCAGGAAGTCAGGTCTGCTCTTCGCCTTTTATTATATTCATTCATGACCGAAGAAAATCTATTTCCCAGAACTGTTTCTACTAACTTGAAGAGCAATAAAGTCAAATTAAAATAACTTTTTCAAAATCCCAACAAACAAAAAACCGTCATCTTATTTCCCTCCATCCTTTTACTAAGAAGATTAAAGCAATAGATAACAGGTAAAAATTAGCAGTTTGACAATTTCTCATATCAGTTTCATACTTAGAACGAGTAGCTGGTGCAAGAGATTTCTTATTCTATACTGTTACATTACTACTCCCAGCTATCTTCAACTGGCATTTCAAGGCTTATTCCTTGGACTAGTTCCCCCAATGCTGCTGGCGCATCTAGTTATGTGGAAACACACACCCTTCTTATTTTTTCCCCACAAAAATCTTATTTGCCAGGAGTGCTTCCTTAACCACCAATTTGCTTTCAGTATTATAAATTCTCTGGAAGACTTCATTGCACTTATTAACTTGAAGAAAACCTTCTGTAATCAGGGTGGGAATTTTTTTGTTTATAATGTAATGTTTAGCAATTTAATATTTTCCTATTAACTCTTTTTATCATTGGGGAAAAAATATTCTATTCATAACTATTTTTTCCCCAGTACCAAATCAGCAAACCCAAAACCTGTCCACAGTCTTCTAAGCAAACAACCTTATTAATCATGTAATGCATACAGACTGATTCACATGAAGATCTCCTATAACTTGGTGCAAACATAATTTCACACACAATTGAAATGCAGCCACTTTCTCACTGGTATGTCAGTTTCTTTATGCCAAGCAGCATGACAAAAACATTCAGGCCAAAAAAGTAAAGTAAAAATATCTGCCAATGGCAGCATTTCTGTAAAAGTTTCATTACTGCCATAGCAGTAAATGCATTTCTTCCTATTCAGAGAATAATGTCCTACACAAAATCTCATTTGTCTAAACAGATGAAAATGAGTCCAAATTGGATCCTGGTTGCCCTGGGAGGAGATCAATAGAAAAATTTCTTCTAGTTCCAACACAGCACAGGCCACTGAGCTGAAGTGTCCTCTCAAATCCACTATAGTCTTCCACTATCAGCTTGAAAATGTGAAAATTTCCATTATTTTATGCTGAATTCAACATTAAGCTTTAAAATACTCTTTATCCTGCTTCCTGGAATCACAAGAAAATTTCAGACAGGAGGAAAGGAGAGTGTTAGGAAATAATGACTTTTGCTCCTCCAGTTGTGAGGAAACAAAACATCTTGTGCACAACAATTAAAAGACAAAATACATTTTTATATTTCACCATTACAGTTGTATATTAAAATATATAAAAATAATTTTAGATTGCCAAGGATGATTCAGGGAGGAAAACAATGAATAAATTTTGAGATCTTCCAAGCACATTGGAATTAACAGAAGTAATCTTATTAAGTGCTCTCAAAAGAATAAGACAAGGGAAGAGATCCAGCCAGCTCTGCTTGACGTTATAGTTATGAAAATTATGTGTAACTCCTCTAAAGTCTTTACAATCAAATATACAAATGCTTGCACCCACAGATATTGTGTGCAAGTAACAAATACATTTTCTTTGATAATTCTTTCAGTATTTTAAGAGACTCCACAAGTACCATAGTTTATTTTTATATCATAAGGGGTATGAACATGATGCCCTCTCAAACTACATTTAATACTTCTAATTTGCTAGTGCTTAAAGACTTTCAATTATTTCAATAAACATACTATATACTATTATTGGCCCTTTAAAGAAAACAACAATTTATAACAAAATTATGCACAGCCGTCATTCATTTTGATATTTCAGAACATCTTGCTACACTGTACATAAAGCTTGCATATGTAAAACATGCAGACTTCCTGCCTTTACCACACTTGCTAAACACAGTCAGATTTGTTTATCTAAATGAAAAATTTTGTAGATCCTCTTCCACCTACTGCCATTTTGCATGCTAAGCTCTGAAAGACATTGCTTCTCTAGAGCCACTGAGGTTTTACCTCTTCCCTTTAGCAGGCAAGAATAGATTGTAAATTACAGTGAACACACTTCACCCTTGCTACACGTGCATAAAGCCAATCAACTAACTAGACTATACATTCAACGTGACTTCCTCACAAACTGGGTATTCGTTACTGACTGACCTTCAAGGAAAATGCATTTTTCATTTGAGGGTAAACCTTTGTTCAACTACTCCAAGTAACATTTTACTGGCAGCTTTAATGCAGCTATATCAATCTTGGAATACCATCAACTTGGTATACATACAGAAAACCTTATTTCTGGACTGACATTATGATCATTACAAAAGAAAAGATGTGTTTATTCTCATGAGTTTTTTGGAAAAAAAAAACAAACAAACATCAAAACCAATAAAAAAGGCTTTCTCAGGTAACTTAGACAAACATAATTGAGCTATCATGAGATAATGGTCCTATGACAGCATAACTACAAAGATATCAGAAAATTTAAGTCCTATCAAACATACACCAACTGTAAATACCAACCAGTTTGGCCAGTATAGAAAACAGTCCAGTCTGTACACCACTCACTAGCATAACAAACATGCTAATACAGAACTGCTCTCATTCCTTCTGAGCTACCACACCAAGTGATATATCAATGCACTGAGCCAAGCAGAAACAAAATCTTTGCATAAAAATTGCAAAAATATCAAGGTTGGGTTTTGTTTGGCTTTTCTATATATTACTGAGATTCCTCCACATTTTAAATCAGAGTATTTCAAGTATACAAGTCTTGCAGAAAAAAAAGCAACTACATAATTCTTTTCCTAAAAACAAACTAAAAATGTATTTAGAAGCACCCTAAATTTAGCGGTCTCCATAAAATTTTTATCTGTCAAAACAAAACCAATGAACAGCCTAATAATGTCAAGATACCATGGGAAACACAATGGCCATGAAGAAAAGATATATATTGTTTGTTTCTTTGTTAACAAGTGGCAGATTAGCACTTCGAGACTGAAGCCAAGTGGGGATTTTACAACAATGTATTTCCTCACTTTAAAGTGTTTATTTGATAGAAAAAGCTCTTAACCATTTCAAATAAAAATTCATCAGTTTTGAAGAACCTTACAGGGGCAAAATGTTTCTGTACCACTGAGGTGGAAGAATAGCTCAATATATCCATGAGCTCGGTGGCAGAGGTTACCCCTGGGGAGGTGGACAGAGACACATGCTTTTCCTCACACTCACAACACGGACTTGAACCCAAGTCACCTTCATTTGCTGCAGCTGCCCTGGTCACCTACTCACTGAGACTGATCGAGCTGCCCACACTTTTTCTCTCCACAGGAAAATGAAACAAAAAGTCTCAATAGTTTGCATAAAATGAATGCCTGTTTCAAGCAGAGCATCATTCAAGCTCCTTTGTTACAGACGAGAAACAAGGACAGAGTCTGTTGAGGACAAGACACCAATGGAAAAGTATGGAATATGGCTGCTGCTTCTGCTTTGGAACAGTGCCTTGGCTTTACTTTCTTTGCATACACTTGGAGCATATGTTCTGCAGAACTTTTTATTAACATTAAAACACATGACATAAATGGAGGTAAACTAAAGAGTAATTTGCCTGGTAATAACATTGTAATTATGCCTGTGGGATTTGACTTAAAAGCATCCAAATGCTAGTAAGAACTAGGTAACTATCAGTTAACTGTGATCAGCTATTACGAGACTATCTATTACGGATTGGGAAAGTTGCAGGGTTACAATTTAAGAAAAACTGGGGGTTCTTCTAGATATATATTTGCATGAATCATCTCCTTCCACTCATAAGTCTTACTACTTAATTCCTCAATAGTTGTCATTGTGGAATTGGGAAACCTACCTTACCACCTCTTCTCTGCTCATTTTGAGCAAACAAAGAAAAATGCCAGGAAACTCAGCCAAAACAAGCTTGATGTTATTTTCTTTGGGCAGTTTCCCCAGAGATACGGTTACTAAAACACTTTTTGTAAATCATATTTTACATGATGTGTGTGTCACAGATGCATTAATTATGCTGTCACTTGCAGTGCAATATTGAATCTTGTTAAGTTCCTGCACAATTCTTCCTTCACCACCATTACAGGGTCTTAGCTGCTTACCCTTTCCTATTTTGATTTTTCAAAAGCATATTCCACTTGTAGCATACCACTGTTGTCTCCTGCCTTTTTGTCAAAAAAAGGGAAATAGATGCATTTTAGTGTCCATTTTTTTCCTGGGCAAGTGTTTTATCTTTTCACACTGCCAGAGAAGTTTAGTCAATAGATGTGGTTAGCAAGTCCAGATAGATTAATGAGCTCATTATAATTCATTAAAGAGTGATGTGGGGATGACTGCCCACTTTAATTAGCTTTATTACTGTAGGAAATTGTTTCATATGCCAAACTCATCACCAAGGATGCCTGGAAAACATTAGAGCGGTAATCAGACTTGATACGAGAACCTTTCACTAGCCTGTAAGGCTTAAGGCACTTACAATGACAAAGAAAATACTAAAAAGATGGACATGAGAGTAGCTAGCACAAAATATTTTATCGTGTCTAATAATTCAGTGATGAACTTTACAACGGCAACTTCAAGTTAGAATTTTGGTGGAACAGCTGCGTTGCTATGGCACACCATGTACTCTTCCTGTAATCATGACATTAACTGACAGTAATAGATTTCAAAGGTTTAATAGGTCAGGTTTGCTCAGATAATAAATCCTAATGCAAATTAACTATGACTCAGATATTTTAATGAAAATCTTAATTGGCTTTTCTTCAGAAATATATGAGCCTCTTTTCCCAGTCACCTCTCAGATTAGTAAACACACATCCACACTTTTTTGATAATTTTAAGTCATAGACAAACAACATGCAAGAACTTTTTGTAGATAACAACAGGTAAAAACACGCAAATAAAACAGTAGAAGATTTGGAAGGAGAGAAATAGAAAATCAGCATGACAGTTTTGTTCAGTCTGCCAAAGTCCCCCTGAAGAAAGGATTATGTCCTAGGATCGACTTTTGAATGTCTAAAGGCCTAGAACAAACATTCCGTGTCCCCTCAACATTAATCAAATGGTTTAAGGTCTAAATCACTGTAACCTCATTAATTTATTACAATCATGACTACTTTATCATTTTAATTACACTTTCTTTCAGTCTAAACAAGTGAGCAAAACAGTGAACAGTAAACCTTCCTAAGCTCTACCTTCTTGATTACTGTATTGTGAATAAATTGCTTAGTATTATAAAGTTCTATAACTAATCAAGAGTCTGGTATTTGTTTTAATACAAATGCTAAATGAACAGCTATAAAAGCTCCTGTTCTATTGATGAACCCAATGTGTAATGAAGCTACAGTATAAATTAATACCTATAAGATCGTGGATGGTCAAAATTCTCAATAGTATATCATAATGAAGAATGGCAAATTAGGGCTGAGCATAACTTTAGCGATAGGAATTATTTCCATTTTAAGATAATTATCAGGTGGTTTTAGAGTAACATAATGGAAGAATCTCCTCCCTAATGTGTGAGGTAATTAAACAATATACAATCAAACTGCTTTTCAGCTCTCAAACACGCCATTATATTTTCACACCTTATGTTGTTCAGCCACTCCAAACACCCACTACCTCAAAGGAATTCTTTCTCCTCAAATTTTCACAACCAAGTGCCTAGTTACTCTTATTTTCTAGTGCAAACATACAGATTTCTTTCAGAACTACACAGAAGAGAGACCATCCATTCTTGTTCAGCTTTTTGTACAAAAATAGGTGTCCCTCAGCCCTTTGCACAAGTTTTGCAACATTTCCCCCAGCAAATGGCTCCACCAGCTATTATTTGAGTATGATACTGTTGAGACTGACAGGGCAGCATCTGACTCTCAGATATTTTCACGTGTAAGTATCACAAATGGAGGGTAACAAAAACAAATAAAGAAAGCCAACACGCAGGTTTTTGGGATACCTTCTTTACAGTTCCATGTGCTGTTATCCTAAAGACAGTTGCTGCTCTTGCACTGTGACTTAGAGAACTAAAAAAATAAGTGTTACAGAAGTCTTCTGACAGATCACTGTTGTAATCTTAGAGAAGAGAAAGCTGAACAAAAAGGGCAATGAAAAAATCTCAGAATAAAACTATTTTTTTTTATTTTCTATTTGTTGCCATGACCATAACTCAATTATCTTTTTGCTTGTTATGGCCCCCAGACCCTCTTTACCCCTTATTACACTTGCCTCAGGCATAATTAAGGTCTGTATAGTTTTCCCAAGCCATGATGGGGTTTTTTATATTCCCTAAAGATTTTCAGTTACATGAAGGGGATAGGGTGAAGCCAAACCTGAAAATATTTACCATGAAACTCCTGGTTATACTTTCAATGATCAAAAGAGATGGAGGGATTTTTGTGATTCTTATTTTAGGAGTGATTACTACTGATTTCCCAATCAGATACTATTTGCATGTTTCTTCTTCTTGTATATAACCTTTTTGAGGGTCAACAGTATCCTTAGCAACTGAATATCTAGTCCAACACGTGAACTGGGATATATATTTTAATAGTCCAATGTAATGAGAAACATTTTCTGCAGTTTAAGCTGTGCAACACTGAAAATAGAAGCAAAACAAACCCACCACACCATACTACCCCCTTTCACCTCTAGGTGGGAAGACTGGAGTAGACTTTTGCATAGTTGACAACTGTACACAGTGGATTTATGAGAGCTACAGAAAACTCAATTTCAGCAATGCAAGATACAACAAGTTAATCTGTTCAAGTGAAGTTTGTTCAACAGTACCCTTGTTTTTATATATATATATATGGAACAAAGCTAGCTGTAGCTTAGATAATCCACACAGATGACCATTCTGCACATTTTGAAGACTGTCAAGTTACTGTCACCTCACCTTTTTCTCACTTGCATCACTTATTATTCGCCACTTTCTGGGAGCTGTGGTGTGGAGCTAGGTTTAAGAATTAAATGTCAAGCAAGGCAGTAATATAAGACAGACCTCTGAACTTGAAGTGTAATAGCCCTTGCTAACACAAAATTAATGTAAAGGCAGGCTTTTATCTGTTTATTTGAAGAGAGACTCAACATACTAAAACGTTGTGTTTGCATTAGAGACTCCCTCTTGTTTAGCTAATTGTGCATATCATATTTCAAAGCTCTTTGTCTTCTTCCTCAATTCAGATTATACAGAACAATTATCACATGTCAGAGAGTCAAAAGTGGAAGAGGGTTATTTCCTTCTGGGTTACATTGCTTGATTGGAGATGAAGTGAAAATCTAAACAAAAGAAGCTGATGGCACTCAGGGCTAACTCTAGTGATGGACACTGAGTACTAGTGAACTCTCAGAGTATCTGCTATTGTCAATGCTCTGAACATTCATCATTCAAAGACTCTCAGTCTGACAGAAAAGCAAGCAGAATTTAGACTCAACTATTATTTCTCAGCTGCAGCTATATTTATGTGCCATTTGTATTAACTTGGTTCTATAAAAGTCAAATGCTAACCCTGAAAATATAAAATGGCTGACTTTGCAGTAAAAGAGCAGAAGTTTTAGCTAAAATTAGTAGAGAAAAATCATTCAAGTGTGAAATTTGCTGGGGTAGTATGCATCGTTTCATCTGACTCCCCTCGCACCCAGCCCAGAATTTAGATGTGTGAAAATCCTATGATTACAATCACAGAATGACTTGGAAAATTATGTAGTCCTGAAGACTGTCCTTCAGCACCTTTCACACTGTGGATGAGTAGTTTAATGAAGGCTGTAAACTAGGGAGAGAGATGACTTACATATCTACATATGATTAAACATCTTCCCAATGAGGCCTGATCTTTGAAGATGGTATTAAGCACACTATCTCATGGGTTCAAATCTCTGAAGCAAATATTAGAAATTTCTTTAATTGTTGATTAAATGACTCATTTTCACAGGAAATTTTCATCACAAGTTATCTCCAAAGAATATCTCCTTTATAGTATACAGAGACACTAATTTTGTTAGTCTGTCTGCCCTTTATAAAATAAGAACTCATGTGAAAAACTATGAAAACAGTAACACCACATCTGTAACCTGTAACAAAGAAGCCAGTTACATCCAATACAGGATATGCTCACACCTTGAGCCAAACTGCAAAAATGTTGGAAAAGTGACGGTCATTTTAATAAGCTTAAGTAAAACTGAACCAAGCAAGGATCATGAATGTAACCTTTTTTACTGTTGCCATTCAAAACTTGAGAATTGTTAAACAAGTTTGCCTGTACGTTTAACAGATGCAGATGTAGAATCCAGACGTAATACCACTAAAGCTGCAGCGCAGCTTTCCTTCTGTGTACACAGAAGCAGATCGTGTCCAGTGAACACCACTGCAGGCATTATCACTACCAAAACAAAGCAATTACTTTTGCACAAAATTCACCCCCTGCCCGTGGCTCTTGCCACAATATTTAAGGAATTAGATTCTCATTCTCTATTTATCGCCACAGTTGTATGAAGACAGATGATTTGCCCTACATATTTTCTCAACCAGCAAGAATAGGTTTAGCACATACTACTAGGTGTTATGAAAATTAATGGGACTATGCAAACTAGTAAGCCTGTGTTATACACCTACAGGAATGAACAGCAATTTTTTATACCCTGCAGAGAGGTAAGTTTACACTTCAGAAAACCAAGAAAGCCAGACTTATTCTACAGAGACATCAAATAGAATGAAAACCCCAGAGAAGGATTTCTTCATTAAAACCAAAGCATAGATTTTCTTGATTCAATGAAGAGAGGCAGCTTTTGGGACAAACACAATAGCTTACGGCATCAAAAAGATCAATCTGGGCAACTCCTAATTTACCCTCTACAAACTGTGGTTTTGCTAGGCATCTTACTGCCCAACTAGTACATAATTCTTTTACTCTGTAAAGTCAAATTATTATTTACTATTTAGCCCTATTGTCAGCTTTCTACTAAACCTCACAACAATGAAAATCCTTTTACACTGATACAAATCAGCTATTTTCAAAGGCTTTAGGAATGCTATTAACCTTTGTAATCCAGTCCATTAAAAGTATGAATTAGATCAAAAGGCATTGAACTAGTCACCAAAAGTAAGTAAAATTCTAATCTACTAGCAAAAGAACCATTTGCTGCACAAGACATTTGCTGGCTGAATCACCTTTCTCAATGTTAAATTCAATATATACATAATACAAATGAGACAGATAGATATGACACAACTGAACAGGAAAATTTATATAAATGAGCAAACTTCTGGAGAGCACAACCTGTTACAGAAATAGAAACACTAGAAATTTAGGCATTTGAATGCCTTAATGGAAGTATACAATCCTGTCCAATGGCTGTAACTGAAATCCCATAATTCCTAAAAAAAAAGGCAAGCAACAATGCAGTTCTTTCTTGGGCATAAGGGACAAATAACGCATTAAGTGAGCATTGTCTTTTTAATTTACTCTTACTCCATTTAAGCTTATTCTACTAATAATACAATTAGACACAGAGATCAGTATTATATTGCTCTGGACAACATGTCTGCTTATTTGGTCTTGGGTATCCCTCAGGGGTGCCACTCCCTCATGCAAGAGAAAAGAAGATTATATGAAAGAATAAATAAAAAAAAAATAATGAAAGAAGAAACAAGCTAGAGGATGTGAGCAAAAACAGTGGAAGAAAAGTTTAAAGCTTTTGGTTAAAAAACATTATTAAAACAGAAGATAAACAGTATAAATGCCACAGAAAATAACAAATTATTTTTTTCTGCTACAATTCACAAAAAAACAACAGAACTGATTCAGTAATGTAAATAGTGTCATATTACATATAAACAGAACATAATTTTCTTGTACAATAACCTAAAATAAATCTTTTATCAAATGTCTGAACTTTTGATGTGTAAGAAAGTAATTTGCTGAAAAGACTTGGTGTAGTATTCATCTTTCATTCTTGCTTTGGAAAGGCATGCAATTCTGCAGAAGTCATGAGGAAGAAATAATGGGTCAAGGAAGGAAGTCAGGGCTACATGAAGAAGTACCCACAGCTGGTAAGTTCTAAGTATTCAATAACTTTTAGAGGCAGCCCCACTGCAAAACTGCTGTTCCAGCAGAAAAAGAGACTCAAAGCAATGAACAGACAGCAAAGGACAGAGAAAAGAGTTTGAAGTTATAGACCATAAGAGACAAGATTTTAAAGAGTTAGACAAAAAAACCCTAAAGATAGACTGGACCTTGAGTAGATAGTGCATCTACACAGGAACATAAGCTAAGGATCATTTCCCACCAGGGGAAGCTGAACATTACAGATGGAAAATAAAGGGCCAAAGTAAATGATGTGGAATGAGGAGGCGAGGAGACCGTACCCCTGGACATTGGGTGAAAAGCGTGGGGCTTGATGGAATGGCAAATATGACTAATATTTTTCAGTCTTTTTTTTTTTTTCCTTTCTATATACCAGGCACTGCTATGATCACTATCTCTTATTTTGGTATAATTTTCAGTCTCTGGATTCAGATAAAAGACAGCCCACATGTACCTGGCAGAGCACTTGATCTACACGTATTCAATTTGACCTATGTCTTAAAATAGCCACGCGCTGTGCTCATTCTCCTAAGGCAGAAAGGATGGATCACCAACTTGTACACGTTTCACTAGTCAAGATTTTATGAATGTTTTATAACTTTATATAGTACCTATTTCAGTATCAACAGAACAGTAAGCAATTTGAATGTGATTTAATGGAGGATTGTGTATATCACTAGACATAATTGACAAAAAATAATAAAAAATTACTTTGAGATTCATATAATAATCAAAATTAAATACCATATGGTATTGTCTTTGCACTGACAGAAACACTCTATGCTTTATGTCACTATAATAACCTTTGTGATAGAAAATAAATTAAAACATTGATTACTCCCTCCCCCTTCTTTAATGCAGGTGAAACTATTATAAGAAAGTATCTGGCTTATTTTTAAACACAGAACAAAGAGCCATCTAACTAATCAGAGCATAGTGCCCAGCTGCACAGTCTAAGAATCAAAAAAGAAACTACACCTCATTTTATTCCCTTCTCAAGTTTTCCACTGCTCAAAGCCAGGATAGTACAGCTTATTTTCACCAGTGTACTTGGCTCTCATCATATTAGAAGGCAGAAGTCAATTGTTTATCCTCTCCCATCACACAGAAAATAATTCAAGCAGTTAAACTCCAAGGCTTTCTCCATCTGCAGTTTTCTGATTACTCAATGACACTTCTGACATTTTTAAAACCACAGTAAAAAAAAAATCAAAAAAACCCCTGCATCTTTAAATCTAAAAATGTTTTCATTGAACAGGTTTCTAACTGAATCAATCAATAATTTAAGTCTAATTTGTTGAAAGAAAGGCGTAAGAGGATAAGAAGAGCACTTGGCAAAACTGGTTAATATACACACAGAGAACAAAACACTCCCAGCTACAACAAAATGCAAGATGTTTCTTTTTTTGTGCGGTTTGTGGGGTTTCATTCACGCTGTGAATACGGATTAATCTCATAACATTTATGGGCTAGAAGAGGTCCCACTTAGGCTGCTGAACTCAAATTACATCTATGAGAGCTGAGAATCAGGACTACAAAGGTCAGCAAGAACTTGTTGCAGGGACAGGAGAGGCAGGAAAGGAAATACTGCAGTCCAGAGCGCAGCCTACAGGGGAGGGCAATCAAAGGGTGGAATTTGGGTCCAGAAACACAGGACAATCAAGTGTGATTCTTTCAGCCTGGATCGAAAAGCCAAAAGGGGGCATTTACCTCACAATGCTCACTGTCTCAGGAAGGTACCCCTTGTCAGAAGGTGAGGAGGATTTATAGATTGATTCATACAGAAGGTGAAGTGACTTTCTGTAAACTTGTGAGAAAGAGTATTATGCAAATCAGATTAAGTGCAGTACCATTTCATAGCAAGGAATGCTCTGATTACATCCCGCTACAGTCACTTGAAATACACCAACTCATTTCTAAAATTTAAGTTTATGATCAGGCATAAAACTTGGATCTTTCATTATTTGAGCTACAGCTAAAATGTTTTTAGAAGTACATGTAAAGAAACTTTGTAATTAAATTTTAAATTTAAAAATAATAAATTTAAAAATAATAAATCAAAAAAATTAAATTAAAAAAAATTAATTTCAATTTCTCAGAAAAAGTGATAATACTATGTAACCTTAGCTAGTAAAGCCATAATAAACACAGGGTCAAACCAGGAATATGCCAGTATGCATATACAACAAATACAAGAGAAATTCATCTCTCACAATACCATTTTGAAAAGTTTTAGTAAAAATCAGAGTATTTACTTAGTCAAAGTTATCTGACTCTAATCAGGTAACTAATGAAAAGAAATTATGCTCATTTAGACTGTTAATCCAAGCACTTCCTAAACGTAATTTTTGGTTTTGGAACTCTGGAGAAATAAATGATGATTTGACACACTTCCATCTGTACAATTATGTTCTCAAGGTGTAGAACACACATTATGCATTACTCAAATAATACAATATCCCAAAGACCTATTAATTGCTTAACTTTTTACCAAACAAAAAAACCTGTACCTATTTTCCAATACTAGGTTACAGCTATATCCCTATCAGAAAGGTTAAAGAGACTTATCTTTCAAGTACAAATAGAATGGTCTTGAGATTCATCAAACATTCCTCTTGGGATCACATGCCCGTGCTTTCTTTCAGCAGACATTCATTGCCGCACACTCACGTGGCAGAGGCCCAACATCAGGACTGTCTTGTTGCCATGTGATGGCTATTCATCCTGAACATCAAGTTTGTTGAAATGATTTCCCTACATATCTGAGGGCATGACACCACTTTCACTCTTGTATTTGTAAGCTGTTTGTACAATAGCACTTCTACATAAAGACATTGGCAGTAAAGGTAACAGATTATCACATTTCATTCTCAATTTGACATGACCACATAATAAAGGGATGCTAGATAAATCCTGGGGTTTTTTAAAGGGAAATAATTGTTATTACAACAGCACTCACAATCAGAATATTGTTATATTATGAATATGCAAAAGATTTTTAGTTGAATTATTTGATGGCTGGTTAACTCTGCTTTTATGTATCAAGTTCCAATAGTTGGGACCATTCTTTAAGAAAACATTCCTGTTCACTATGGCTGATTTCTTCTTGAAGAGCACACATTCAGTGACTCTTGGATTTTTTTTTCTCCAGCACTGAAAATGACAGAGATGTACACTAATGAACCCAAGCACATATGCAAAAAAAGACACTTGTTTGTATTAGACGTACTATTAAGACCACAAAATGAAGTTGTTGCAGTTATATTTTTCAAAATATTTAGTAGTTCAGGGGGTGCAAAATGCCTTCAAAGACCATGTACAGAAATCTTATGTATTAAGCAAGACATCAGAGTTAGAGAAATAACTTCTCACGAAAACTGAAAGATATGATTGGGAGAATTACTCTAAAATCAATATACTGACAGGGGTATCCAGGTTATTTTGACATCTCTAGCAGCACCTTAAAATTCAGTTCATAAATTTATTAAATAAAAGGTTAAGAATTATTAGAATGATTTATAGATTGTTGTAACTTTACAAACAGGAGAATTATATGTACAATAGTGAATACAGACTTGAACAATTTTTCCAAACTGGAGAGTTCTATGACATTACTTCTTTAGAAATATATTTAATGTATTAAAATAAGTAGGTACCTTGTATATCGCTTTGAATGTATGTTTAGGTTTGCATTTTGCAAACTGTACCATTAGCAAATTCTTTTTCCAGACAACCTTATTTCTCCACACGCTGTGTAAATGATGAAGCCACTTTTTTAGAAGAAAGTCTTCAGTTATATAAATACCTACCAGAGTTACAATAAGCTTTCCTCTATTTTAATTATCAATGACATCACACAGGGAACGCTTTTAACTGATATTAAGTACTCTGCATATTCAAATGAATCAGTAATGGATTTTACAGTAAGTACTAAAAATATTTCGGAAGCCTTTGACAAGTGTTCACAGATCCCAAAGAAAAAGTGATAAGCTACCTGAAATGTAACAAAGTCTTGGCAGTCTAATCTTAAACACCTTAGCTGGTTGCTCTATTTGTAATTTTCTAACATTAAAATTTTGTACAAAGCTTTTTTAGGTACCAGAGCAGGCATTACCTGCTCTGAAGACTGCAGCATTTATTTTTGGTACAGAAGATGTTTCCCGGTGGCTTTTAAGCAACCCTTCATTTCAGGTAACAACAATTCTTAAGAGACTTGACTTGAGTATTTAAGTGCAAAATACCATTCCTTTCCATGTCTTATGCTAAGCAGAAAAACGAAGGAGCTTATACCACTAGGCATTTCTGAGAACTTCAGCTAGAAGCAACCAGTTTTGAATAACAACATAACTACATCTCTGGAAGGGCTACATTTAAGAAGCCATGTCCTTCCTGAAATCAAATCATTTATGGTTTAGACTTTTTTCAATTTACAGACATCTAGAAACTGGGGGGGGGGGGGGGNTTACTTCTGACAAACTTGAAAACTTCAGCCACAGCTGTATTATCCTGATTTATCTCAGCATTGATCTGCACACTTGACTCTGAAGATCCAATTCATCTTCTCTTTCTCATCCCCTTCTTTCCCCATGGAAAACTCAATGATGGAAAACTACAATTTCAGGTTAGAAATACAATCAGTCATTTTCATCTCATCAGGCAGAACTACTTTTTCTTAGATATTGCTGGTGAATTCTTTCTTGCACAGGCAAAATTTCACAAATCAAATACAATGCTTTCCCAAGAGCAAGAGAAAACAAATCTTTCTGCAGAAGCTTACTGTAAAAGCTCCTACAAAAGGACACTGAATTAATTTGGTTTTCTGAACAGTAAAGTAACAGTTTAAAAAAGATCTTTACCTTCTTAGTATGGAAAAAATATTCCAAGTAATTTGAGTGAGAACGGACAAAAAGCTGAGGAAATAGTATTTGGCATCACTCTGTGTTGGAAAGATTTAATAGATAATGGCTGATGTGACTATAATGCAAAGACAGATTTTTTTTCTCCCTTTGCATCACCACATAGAACTGAAAAAGACAGCTGTGGGTATGCAGTTGACTTACCCAGGAAAAGCATAGCAGCTGGCTTTGCAGCTATCTAGTCATCCTTGTCCTTTAACCTTGATTGCTGTGAACAGGGCTGGCCAGTTTCTGTTCTGGAGCAAACCTCTTTGTTCAGGTGGATTTTGGACAACTTACCATTTCCCAAAATAGTTAGCAGGTGGCACACTCCAAATAATGGACAAACCAGTGACAGCTACAAGGCCCATCAATGAGAGAACCTGCAGCTCAGAGAGGTATCAGGAACCCTCCTCAACTCTCTGCCCATGAGCAAATCCTTATGGCAGGACAGATTCCAGCTGGAATGATCCTCCTGCACAGCCGAGGTCTTTTCCGCAGAAATGACCAGAGTAAAGCTGCTTCCACAGCACCATTGTGAGGGACACTGTCCCCCAATCCATCTAGCTGTCTCTTACTATCCCCCTTCTCCAAATCTAGTCCTTGCTGCTTGCAAGAGTCCCCAGCTCTGACCAGCTTCTTCCAATCCTTGTACAACAGTCCAGATAGATGGGCATTTAGCAGCAGAAAGCCAGGTGCTTTTCAGAATAACCTTTGCATCAGAAAACTCACCTTCCCCCCATGAGTCCATCATGTGTCAGTCAAACTAGCACTATGAAACTGCTAAGGTTATGCCACTTCCACACAGATTGGCCAACAAGCCAGAGAAGCATCAAGCCCTTGACTTCTTGTCCGGCTCAGACTTACCTGTGGGCAGCCATTCAGTGGCTATCCCTAATTTAGGTATCTCATACTACTCCTTGCCATGCAGCTTTCCTGTTAGTTATTATTTTTCTGCTGATCTCGGAAAATGTTCATGTCTTATGAGGTGTATGATCACATCATACCTGTAATCTTTTCTGCAATACATTTCAGGGTTTCTTTTTTCTCTATTGTGTCAATTGCTTTACTAAAATTTGACTAAATGTAGCATAGCTATAAGTATTTGATAGATATATTTAGGAGCAAGAAATTAGCATTGTAACAACATCTGAATGTGAATCTATCTTCACAATGTCTAGTAAGATTGTACTCATTTTCCACACAGAAATCATATCTTCCTTTCCCTTGTGAGCGAAACACCATCTCTGAGCTTATTTTATACTGAAACAAATAGAACCAAGACTTACGGGTTTGAGTTGGGGGCTCTTTGGCGGTTTTTTTTTTTTTTTTNGTCATTGGAAAGATGAAACCACATGTCATTGTTACCATTACATGACATCTTTATCCCTCTGCCTTTTCCTAGTCTCTCATCCACCTGGGTGACAGGAAAATGAAGGAATGAAAATAGTTATTTGCTAAATGGAATTTTCATTATTGTTTGAATTTCAGATTCATTATCTGTTAAACATGAATGAGGTGTTTGGCTTCTCTTGTGATATGAGGGAAGGGGAAAGAGACTTTGAAAGAGGGAATAACTGGCAATGAATTAGAATTCAATGATAAAGACTCTTATCCTAAACTTTCAGACCTTATGTACATAACATAACAGATGAGTACTAAGAACTTAATAAACAAACTTTTAAGATTAGCAGCCTTTTCCAGAATGCATTCATCTTATGTTATTTACAGAAGCTCTTTTGATCCAAACTTATTTATTAGGGACAATGCAACTTAGAGGGAAACCTAATTTTCATTGAAACTGTGAAATATGCAGTGTTTAAATCTCAAATACATGAGATTAAAAAGCAGTAAAGCAAGGTGATTTTAACATGTTTCCTGTAACGTAAGGTGTCAACCCTTCTGAAGCTCTGTTGTGTTCATAATAGGAAAAAACTAATTAAGACATAGCTTAAGACACAGTTGCATTAGGCAAGACATTGCCTATTCCTATCATGGATAACAGATCTAATCTTACCAGTTCAATGAAACATCCTCAGACCTGCCAAAAACTGGTAATTAAATCATAACATTCATAACAGTCAAAGAGTCAGATGCCAGTGTGGACTATTTGATGTGAATTAATATTCTTATTACCAATTAGCACCCCCACAGTTTTCAGTATGCAAACTGCAGCATCCTGTTCACTGCCCTACTCTTACCTATCTTGGCATCTAGAACATTTACAAGTACTAATACTAATGCACATATACCATGGCTGCCTTCTGAGTACTTCAAAGGATTAATAAAATTAGTCTCACTAAGCCAGTAAAAAGAATAATTGTACTCTGGCAGTTCTTCAGTTGGAATTTAAATCACCTACATTATTTCCCCTAGGAAGATACACTGTTTCTGGGACAGAAGTTCTGGATCTTCCTATTCTCCCTTTTGTACCTTAAACCCAAGGCCATCTTTCCGTATAAATAAACTACTAAAACAGCACAAAGCCCACACTAGTTGTAATTTAAACACATTTTTGTAAATCACAAATAGAAATTCCCACTTCTGCAACCTTCTGCCTTTTGTACACTCAGAATGGGAAAGAAAAATCCATCACTTTTTGAAAAATCACAGGTAGATGCAATCCTTTTTTCTTCTAGGGCTCTTGATAACAACCTTTGATTGGCATTCAATTTACTTTTCCTCCTATTTTCCTTTAATGTCCTTTCTTCGCATGAAAGAAAGGAGAAAGACAGCATGAGTAGGCTGCTGTCAGGAACCACACAGAT
Source organism: Scytalopus superciliaris (assembly GCA_013400415.1). Taxonomy (NCBI): domain Eukaryota; kingdom Metazoa; phylum Chordata; class Aves; order Passeriformes; family Rhinocryptidae; genus Scytalopus; species Scytalopus superciliaris. The sequence continues at coordinate 331,838 of VXBX01009030.1, forward strand.
GCAGCTCTGAACAAGAGCAGGCAAAATTAAAAAAAAAAACAAAACAAAACAAAAAAAACAAAACAAAACCCAGCTATAAACTGACAGTATGTTTACAGTATGTATGTCGGTAAGAAATGTATACCTGTGTCTGTGGGTGGGTAGGTATTAGGGTGAAGACAGTTCCCCAGGGAGCCTGCTAGTAAACTTAATAGTAAAATACACTTTGCATCAAAATTTCCAAAAACACCATAAAGTCTGAGAGGTCTTCAACTCACACAACCCAAAATGCTCTGACAGGATTAAAACAAGAACACAAAACTTGTCAAGCACAGAAAACTTCTAAGTTTTCTGGGGAGAATTGAAGGGAGCCACAGTCACTTCTCAGCCATCCCTGTGCCATGGGAGATTACTTGCCTGTTTTGCTGGCCTGGCTTGAGCCCCCCACACAACATTTCACTCCCTCCTATGCTCTCATTATTAGATTGAACTTGCCCCATGACAATGTGTGCCCTTTCCTCAACCCCAACTCGTTTCCCACACGTATGCAAGTAAGCAGAGCAAAACAGATCTCACACACCAACACTTGCAATGACAGAAAAGAATCAAGGCTCAAAATGTGACTACTTGTGGAAGCTTAAGGTTATACCAAGTTTGAAAAGAGATTAAGCCAGAGAAGCATCAAGTAGCCAAGCAGAAGATCACGAGATCTGGTTCTGTCACTGACAAGGTTTTGACAAAGTCACAGCTCCATGCTTTCCCTTTCATTTATTTTATTACTTCAAGTTAGAAAACTCTCCCCCCCCCCTTTTCTTTAACTGAATAATAATAATCAACTTCTTATAAAGAAGAACTAGAGAAGCTCATGACCTTGAGAAAGCCACCCTAGAACTTCATGTCTGCACATCTGTGTGGCAGTCAATCAGTACAAAATATACACTGTTGCAGTGAATTGTTTTTTAAGTACTCTTAAAAATTTCACACATGTAGTGAAGATTGACAAGCACACAATTCATTCTCTAGGTCACCTACTACACAGATGTATTTTCCATCCCTTCTCGGAACAACACCTTTTTTTTTTTTTTNAAAACAAGGTCATTTTGGATTATCAAATTCTGTTCTGGATTACCAAATCTTCTCAGTTCAAATTATAATGGATGGTATTGATCCATGATCCTCACATCTATTTATGTGTTCTCAGCATTTTTCACAGAACTCTAAAATAAAATTAAGAAAGCAGTCATACTCCATCTCTTTGGGAAGACAGCATAGATCTTTTTACCAAACTGTGGATTCTTGTTCATATATCAAGAATCCAGTGTTACACAGATTCAGCAAGCATTGATGTATCGTTCAGATAAGAAACTAAATAGTTAAAAACATGGACTTTTAAATCAAATTTTAAAGTGTCACTGTGCATCCTCAGTTGACTCTTCATACTAACACGATAGAACAACATTATCCTTACAAGTAAATAATTTTGCTAAGGCTGCAACATTGTCATATTCCTAGGTAACTGACTAAGAGTTCAGATCTTTTCAATTCTCTTTTATAGTCATTTAACCAATTACTCTTACACAGTGCTTTTACAAAAATCACAGCTTCAATAAGTATCAGCAATTTCTTTAAGTTGTTTGAAAGATGTTTGTTTATACCACCATGATACCCATAGATACTAACTTTCATGCCAAACAGATTTAACATCAGACATGGTTATCACAGTTTTTTAACAGCAATGAGTGAGTTCTTCGCTGAATGATAGCGCAACAAGTGGCATTCAACCTACTCCGCAGGAAACTCCGTGTAACACCACTGGGGGCAATGCTATGCTGCAGTCAAAGAATCACACTAGGAAATACAATCATCTCACTGTAAAAATTCCCCAAACCCTCCAAATTCTTACTTTAAAAAATTCAATTGCTTAAAGGAAGGATTAACAGTCAATCTAAAAGAAGATGGTATAACACAGTAAAATTTCCCAAGATGCTCATGTTTTTCATGACATCTTTTTGCAATGGTATAAAAGGAATCCTCATTCATATTAATATTAGCAGCATTTCTCATCCTGTACCATACCAGCATTTTTATTTAAAAACAGGGTTAACATCAACTGTCACATCACAGACTGTATGTGAACCTGTTCTTAGGCAAAAATACTTGTAAAGGAGGTTTTTTTCTGGTATAAGCCATGTGATGTTTTGTACAGTAATTTTGTTCTGTAGGAGTTGATATCACAGACACAAAACTGAGTCAAGAAGACAAAGTGATGCACATGCACACTTAAGAGAAAAAAAAACTTGCAAACAGATGGAAAGAGCTACCTGACAAACTGAACTCACGCAGGGCAAAGAAAGATGGCTTCTGTTGATTTAACCTAACAACTGGCTGAGTCCACTAAACATCTTGGTTGTAAACATTTTGGTTATGTTGCCAAATGCTCAGTTTTGCTCAACAAGCTCCATTAACCACAGTGTGACAGTCACGTGGGGTTTTTTTCCACCCCCATAACAGGCACATACCCAGAAATGAAAATGTTACTGGACTAAAGAAGTAGTACTTCCTTCACCCAGCTTTCTTTAACCATTCTAAAGCCTAAATTGATTTTATGAAAACTACATGTCAACTAAAAAAAAATAAATTACTGATTAGGCTGGTATAGTTAAAAAGTACAAAAGTAGCACAGGTTATGTATATCTGTAGCAGTATCTTTACAGTTGAATCCTTTGAAGAACCTCCCTGGCAGCACTTTATATTTTGTAGTGTAGCAAAGTCAGGTTAAAAGTCTCTCTTCTACACTAATCTGCCTTTAGACTAATTTAATGCAGGGACAAAGAAGAGTATTAGTTGCATGGATTAGGATTGTAATTTCACATAATACTTCAGTCACTGAACTGAACTATAGGTCAGTCCTGTATGTACAAAGAATGTACACAGTAGGCTTTGGAATGGACCTGAGGAGGCATCATTCCTTCATTACAGTAGAGAGAAGTGGCATGGTCCATCTGACATTATCCATCCAGCTGTCCATCCGCTCACCCATCTTAAACCGGACACCTTTGGCACAACTGATGGCCCAAAAGTACTGGAACTGCAGGGCTCAGGCTTCCTGTGACTCATGCTGCGTGAAATAACAAGCCCCAAACCTCTGGACTGCAAGAGCTTACAGAACCACCATATACACAGAATTTCATTTCCTTCTGATCTTTTCTTTAAGTCAAATCCCTGATTCCTGACTATTTGTTTCTCTACCATTAGGCTTGAAATTACATTACATTCCAGTCATATCTTTCTTACCTTTCTCCTGACAAATTACCCAGTCAGAGGCACAAAAGGACCTGACAAAGTGATCAGCTGCACACCAGTTCACAACTTCATGTTTAGTTGTTTTTTTCCCCACACTGCCAATATAGCCTGCTGCAACTGGACAGTAAAATAGCAACCTTTTAGATGTACCACAGAACAACATTTGATGTTCTTTAAATCACAGAAAATTTAACTTTAACTATTCCCTGGTGAAGAAAGCACTTGCTTAGACTCAGTGAGTTTTGCCTTTTTGGACCCTTCTGGGAATGCTCTTCAAGCTAACTACATCACAAAACCTGATTACACTATTTATTGCTTTGAATTATTCACGGAAGTGTGCAGGGCATTCCTATGTACAGGTGAGCAATTGTGATTCCCATAAAACATAAAAAATATGGAAATATTAGAGGAGGGAATGAATAACAATGGACACTTATGCCTCATCTCCTTGTGAGAGAAGAGCCACTAAACTTTCTTAGCAAATGACTGCCATTTATGTTTCCACACTAAAAGTCCTTGGTGTACAGGATCCAAGAGGGGAAAAAACATGAGAGAAAAAAAAAAAAAAAAAAGAAACTCACTTCCTTATGAGATGAGAAGGATTCTGCAACAAAAAATAAACAACTACACAAAGGAATATTTAACACACTGTATTTCCCATCCAATAACATGATGTAAGCTTGAACACACTATTTTTCAAGTTATCTTTCCACTCCTTTAAGCAAAAAAAAAAAAATCAGTATTATACAGAGAACTAAAGCACCACACAGTACAAATTACTTCTCTGTTTAACGCACTAATGAAATGGAAGCTATCTTAATTTCTAACAACTATTCCTCAGATGCCACTTCTTTATTTAAAGATAGTTATCTTTCCCTACATGTGACTGTGAATGGGGAGATCTATTAGGAGAGTGAGCTTGGCTTTGCAGCTTGGGTAGCAAATGAGTGGCAGAATTCTTGTTCTGAGTGGGAATATCAGCCCTTGGAGTAAGACACAGGCCAGTGAAGAATTACTGACATCTGAAAATTGAAACCAGGAAAACCAGAATCAGTTCTCCAGTCTCAGATCAGGACAGTATGCAATATCACCAATACAAATACCTCAAGCCTCTTTCTGTGAAAGGAAGATAATGCCTCTTCAGTCTACAGGAGTGTTATGAGCATTAGTCTTTGCAACAACCTCTGTACCTCAGAATTCATTTTTATGATGATCAATCCCAGCAAATTTGGATGCTGAAAGCATCTAGCTGACACGTGAGTAGCATTTATATGATTGTAGCACTGATACATAAAAAGAGACACCTTCATAACATTTGTTAATTTTTTTCCCAATTAATTTCATTTACTTCAAGGACCTCTTTCTGTCTAAGAGGTGCATATCTCTTTATAAAATAGATTGAACTCAATATAATGCTGGCTTAATTTATGGACAGATAATTCTGTGGGTTTTTTCTTGTCATGATAGGGAATTATCATTTTGCTAACAAATTTGCATTCATCCTCATGCATTGCTAAGGGTAATTATGGAAATGAAGAATGCTGGAATCAACCATTCTGTGGTTGTAGAATAAAAGAGGATAAAGATATTCAAAAGAGGAAACTGAAGCAAAAGGTTTAAAGGATTAATAACTTAAAAGCTCATATAGATTATTCATTCAAAATGTTTATAAACATAGCAATAAACTAAATATACAAACTTACAATTGAAGGATCATCCTCAAGAATACAGCAGAGCATAAATCAAAACAATGAAGATACCAAGAAGCCACAAGTACCATTCTGGTCACTCCTAATTCTGACAAATACCTTTCTATCACAGCTAAAGGCTTTGCCTCTCATAGCTCAAGGTGACAAAATGACACAGCATGTGATCTGCTTGTTTTGTACTGGGCACAAGAGTGTCCTGGAACTTTTGACATTTCCATGGGACAGGAAAACCATTTCTTAACCAAATTTAATTCTGTATTGATAGGACAACTCTCATTCAAGTGACCAGTTTGACAAAATTCCTCCTTTTGGTGCTGCTCAGTGAGCAGAGCTCACTACGGACAAGGCAGCAAATACACATCCAGAAGAGCTGGCACCAAGATGCTGGCTTATTAAGCTTGCAAATCCAGAAATACCTATAGCCAAGGAGATTGAAAATTCAACCAAAGAAAACCAACCTAGAGCAATCCAATCACTCAGAAATAGTAAGTCAAGGTAGTCCAAGTTCCCCTCTGAAACAGTATCCCAACTTCATCCTACTTAACAGCTGCAATACAACAATGAAAGCAATATTTAATACATTTAAGCTTTTTCTCTCATAGTGCTAAAAATTGATAGTTTAGGTGTGTGTGAAACTCCTAAATTCTTTAACACTGGCATGCCAAATGAATACTTTATTTTAACATTCATTGGCACCAGTTTTCTTCCTATTTGTTTTTTTCCTGGTTTTGTTACAATATATAATTATACATTGCAGCTTACCAGTTAGCCTATGTTTCCTAAGCAATTTTAGTTTGATGCAGACATAGCAGTCTGTCACAGAGGTGAGGTTTTTGGTATTTTAGTGCAAACAGAAAAAACTTCAGCAACCATGTTTGTTTCACGTTGCTTGTAAGCACTACTTCATCTTCATTCCTGAATTTTCCCTTGGTTCAGCTGTAGATAAACCATTTTTTCCCCCGTGAACTTTACCTCTTTTTACTGACTTAGGGAAATAAACTGGCTGTTTAGTCATCATCTTGAAAGCATCAGAAACAAATTTTCATCTGTACTGTCATGTGGAGCACTATGTGCTTCTCCCTTTCACTTAGATCTGAAACTTCACTGGGAGGGAAAAAACCCCAAAATAAACAACAACCCATCATACTTGTTCATTCCTTTCTTGGTTACTGACAACATCAAGAAATTTAACAATTACAGCCAATGGTCAGGTTGATTTCAAGCAACAGAGATAATCAGACACCAGAGGAACAGAACCATTAGGGGATCAAAGCCCCTAATTCAGAGGTGAATTTAAGCAAATGAGGACTGGGAGTATACAACTGCTGAGAATAGATACTACAAGAGCAAAGAACTGGTTGGGGCCGAGAGGAGGTCTCTGTCATTCCTGATGGCTAACAAAGAGCAGCCACACTGCTGACAGCAATGCACTTCATCATCTGCTGTCTAGGAACTGAACTCCTCAGCATTAATGGAAAAGAATTTCTCCTATCTCTTTTCAGATCTCCCGTTCCATACTTAAAGATACCTATCTATTCATTGTTTATATATCTTAATCCACAAGCCCTTGCTAATCTTAATCTCAACAAAAACTACAACTATTTGGACATAAGTGTTCGTGGTTCTCTGTTCTTATTGAGATAAAAAACAGTTCGAAATTTACTACAAACCCAGATCCTACGAATTGAAATGATCTTTCTTATCACAAAGAAAGGCTGCCTTTTGTAAGAACCAACAAACATCAAGTTTTACAGATACAGACTTGGGAATCAGACATGTACCTGAAGAAAACTTTCTTTCACTACAACCTCTTTAATCTTCCTCTAATCTTTCAGAACTCTGATTTAAAATGACACAATTATCACAAGGCTACCCATAACAGTGTACTGCATAGCTGCACAAGTTTAAAACACTTCGAAAATGTCCAAATGAAAAATCTGCTATTCCTTCTTATCTGTAGCATTCATCTTTGCTCAAAGATACCAAATCTAAAAGAAAGAAGTTTCATTCCTAGTTCATGTATTCCCTCTGATTTGCTGTCAGATGATCTGCTGAATATTTAGTTCTTTATTCACTAGGACAAAATCAAGTGATTGAATCTGTTTATGGGCTTTTTCCTCCCTCCCATTATCAGTTCCTTCAACCATGAAGGCAGTACCCTTTCTTTCCTTTAGCCCCCCTCTTTTTCTTTTTTTATTTCAACAGAAATTCGCAAGTGAATCATATCCTCATCCACTTAGTAGAAAAATGTTTAGAAATTTATATTGTGTAAAAATTACAAGTTAGGGTTTTTTTAATTGTCCAAGTTACCTGGAAGATATTTAAAGCAGGAAGGCATTTTCCTATATATGTTCCCCATGACAACATTGCAACACACCCACAGCCTAGAGACTAGGTTTTCAGCATTTTAAAAAGAATTAAAACTGACACTTTCCATTGTCTCTCTCCCCAACACCCTTCAGAACTTTTATTAATCTCTGATAAATGAAGAAGCCTGAATAAATAGATTTCTTATCCTACACACATGAAGAGACAGAACTTTCCTGGACTACTATTAAGAGCCAGATCATACAGCTACATTTAAGAACAATTCAATGAACAAAGATACCATTTTACTTGTCCTGTTAAAAAAAACAAACAAACAAAAAAACAAACAAAAAACAAAAACAAAACAAACAAAAAAAAACAACAACAAAAAACCCACCAAAAACAAAACAAAAAAAAACAACCTACCAAAAAAAAAAACCAAACATAAAAAAGGCAACAGAAAACTTTATGGTTCTTAAACAAATAATAAGGCATTAAAAGGTCACCTTAAACATATAAATATATTTCACTACTAATCATAAAGTACTGAACTGTACCAGGAGTAATGAGAAGGTCGGAGAGTAAATAGAATGCACATGCTATGGCTTAAAATCACAGTACATGACACGACTTAGAAACAAAAGTCTACCCCAGTACTACCAACACCTCCTTAAAAACTTAAAATGCAGGGGGAAATATTTCTTCTCACACAGAACTAGCTTTAACATTACACAACCATGAAAAGGTTGGTGGAAAGAAGAACAGCACTTCAGAAGTCCCAACCAAACATTGCAAGTCACCACCTGTATCACACAACCAAAGCCTCTCAGACAAGCCACATTCCTCCATAAAATTAAATGGCTCAGTATAAGCGAGTGGCTTACCAAGGAGTTCACAACTTACCAAGAGTCACAGCATGACAAATGGCAAACTCAAATGGAAGAGAAACAAGGAAAACAACAAAAATCAGAGTATAGTAACAAAGCATTCATCACTACTCAGTATCTTGTCTGTACTACCAGAGAATTAGCATGAGAGAGGGCACAATATAGCTGGGTTTCCTAAGTGGCACAAGGTGTCTCTGTTTCAGCAATTAAATCTTCCCTTTAATTTCAGGTGATTACAATTAAGAGAAAATATCCACTCCTTAATGGCTGCCTGAAGAGCTCACCAAAATATCTGTTTCTTTCAAAGCTGTAGGTGAACGTTATCAAAATCAAAAAATTATTTTTAGTGTTATACTTTTGAGACGTTCAACTTGATAAGAATTTCAAAACACCAACTCTGTATTTCCTACAGTTTTCGTATTTTCTTACAGAGATTATATTTGAAAATGCAGCTGGGTCATTAACATTACTTATTTCAATACTGGGAAAGTCCTTTATACATATTTTAATAGGAGAGTCAAGGATCAGATGATTTCCATTTGAAATCATCTATTCGATGGAGCAAAAACTTTTTGTCAAAAACATGCTAAGTTTCCATACAAATATCTTTCAGAGGCTTTTTGGATAAAAAATGCAAGTCATTGGTCATAAAGGGGGAAACCACCTGCTACAGTGAGAATATGTATCTGAGATGTTGGAAACCCATTTGAAGACCCCAGTGTGTTTAATTTATTCTAAGGAGAAAGCAACCATTACTCTAACACACACTGGAAAGTGAATTTTCATTATTAAATGAATTTCTGCATTGCAAACAGTTCTACATTTTCCTTACGTTGAATGAAGTTTATAAGAGTACTTGAATTTTATCTCACTTATGACAATACAACCACAAGCAATACTCTTGGGTTGGAATGGTCAATATGGATTTACCTCCTCACCTCTAAAATAACTGATGGGATTAAAATGGTCAATACAGATTAACATTTTCACTTCTAAAGTAACTGACGCCTCTAACATAATCCATGCCATCCACGGCCTGAAGGCACATGCCACTGTATTCAGTGGGCACTGTGTCATTGATTTAAACAGAATTTTACTCCAAGCCTCTTATAATAATAATTTCACTCACTAAAAAAACCAAAACATTCATCATATTTTACAGATGCCTGTTAAGGAAACCTCCCTGTCTGACCATCCAGGAGCCATCCTGGCAGTCACACTTACACCCTCTGTGCTGGGATTGAGGCCCCTTCGCAGCTACACACCCACACTCACAGGCAGACCAGGTTTCCTGTAGCAGTCTCAGGCATCCAGATGCTTAATAGAATTTAATCATGGTGCAATAACAAAGCAACAGCTCAAGCTTGTGCCTTCGAGATGGACTCCAAATAAAAGAAAACCTGAGCTTTTACACCCTCACAGTCTAAGGACAGGAAAGTCAGGAGTCATCGGCTCCTGCCTTGTCCCTCAGTGTCCAGTCACCTGCCCGGGCCAAAGGTCCATGGGACATTTGGTATGCAAAGGGTCAGCAGTTCATGGGCTCCAGGCCCCAGGGCTCAGCCTGCAGCTGCATCCTGAGCTGCCTGCACTGAATGGATTCATCAACATGCCAATGTACTCCCCAAGATTTACTTATGCCTATTGGTCCCTAGGCAAGGGAAATTAGGAGGATTTAGTAGCTCTGTTGAGACAAAGAACTTTAGGTGTTCTTACTGGGTATATCAAAATCCTCCCATGGAATTTCAAGAAAACATTTTTTCATAGTCTTAATAATAACATCTTGTCAGCAACCTATGTTACAAGTTTTATGACTTTTAAATCTTAGATATAAAGCACTCAGCAGGAAAAACTTAAGTCTGTGTATGCATCAAGATACACTGTGATCGTGTGTCTGCCTGAGGGAAGGAACCTGAATAAACCCAGGATTTACCCTTGTAGTACTGATTGTATCAAACTGTAAGTAAGGCTGGAAACCCTGTTAACCGCAAAAAAAGTAATGATGATCCTTCTGCATGCCTTTGTTGAAGCATCGTCTGTGTTTCTGGTTGCTTTTGTCCACAGAATTTGGGAAAGAAAGAAAACAAAACTAAGATCAAGACAATGAGGCAGAAATAAGTCAGACAACACAACATAATTCCCAGTCTCATTCCTGATTTTTTGGTAATTTTATCCGTGACACTGGAAAATTACAGACATTGTATCTACACTTCCCCCAGTAAAAACTATTCCTTTCCTTTAAAAAGGGAGTGGGGGGTGTGTGGAAACTAAACCTTGTGAAATGTTTCTGGTATCAGGACACTGGTATTACTGAGTTTGTACAAGTTTTCTTAAATGATCCCACATTTCATGTGTCAGGGCCTTCAGCTATTACCTCTCTTGAAGGACTTTGTTTACAGATTACACTTTGAGATGCAAATCCTGAAGGAAGTGGTAATCTCAGGAAATACCATCTTATGTTCAGACTGTGTGAATATTTGTCTGCCTTATCCACATATGAAGTCTGGCAGATGCAGGTTACCCACAAGCACTCACAACCACTTTTGTCCATGTGATACAATCTTGCTTAACTATACATCAGTCATTCAGGAAAGAATATCCACTGAGGGGTTTTGAAGTCCACTCCTTCCTACAATTTCCTAACACTTTGTTAGACTATTCTTAGTCTTTAGTTTGCCTTGGAAAATTGTTTATTTAGTCTACTTTTTAATTCTTACTTACCCAATGTCCCCTAAGAGAGCTAAATCAAATACTTCCATGTAGGGAGGTCTAACAGCCCAAAGTATCTAAGCAGTAACATTACCTGAATGATTAAACACATACAGTATTCCTAAAAATGTATAGCAGTATTTTTTGATTATACAGTAGCTCCACTGTCTTCTGTATTTCCCCCTTTCTAAACCTGAAGGAAGAGGTAGATATTTCTGGTTTCATGGTGTACAGGACAGTTTTTTCAATGGACACATACAAAATACATAAAGGCTTGTTCAAATTTGCCCATAAACTTAATGTACTTTCAACAAGAGTAAGAAGTCAAAATGAATGACAGACAGAGGGAACATGTTGGGAGAGAGACAGCTTGCTTGTTTTCCAGACTCAGTTTAATGGTCAGGACAAACTCAGACCTGAAGGAAATCATTAAGTCAAGAAAAGACTGAGTTTGTTGGTTTGACCTTTCTTTATTTTTTTTTCCTTTCATTAAGTTCTACTTTGCTAATACTATTCTTTGTCACTCCATTTAAAATGAGGAAACTTTCCTTAGGAGGAAAATTTCACAGCCACAGCTGATGCAAATATTACTCATGAAATGGGTGATGTGGTTCTACTCAGATAGACTTGCTGGCAGAGCCCTGTTTCTTAAGAAAAGAGTGCACAGGGCTCCTAAGAAAAAGAAAGAGTGAAGAGTATACAGATGCATCTTGCAACAGGACCCATACCTACTTCACACTCCTACCTTCAGAATAAATTTGTACTTTTGCTGATCTCATATAGGATGACAAAGACTGCAAAACAAATCAGATGTATAAATCTTTTTGAGAAATTACGAAATGGAAGGGTTTCATCAAACGTAGAAAGCTTCTGTGATGACATGACTTTTATAAGACTATGCTACACCAGTAAGACATAGGGAGTCATAAAGAAAGCAAATATTGACATGGGAAATGAAATTAAGGAGTGGGAGGAATTGATTAAACCACTGAAGAATAGTGACAGACTGGTTTAAAATAAAATGGAGATCGGGGCAGCAGATTAGTAGAGGTGGGATTGCATGAATCATACTTCCATAATTCTACTCACTGCAGTAGAAATATCAAAAATATCTCCATAACAAACAAAAAAAATAAAAGTAGAGAGACTTCAGAACTAACATGCTTCTCAGTGGAAGCAGAAATTCAGGTGGAGGGTGGAATGACAGAGACCAGAGCTAATGATGTCTCCTGTCCATGAAAGAGGATCACTGAACTGCCCTAATGTGTATCTGCCCATGCGTCATAATGTCTACGTGATTATTTCAGAGGATGTTTTGAAAGCAGAAAGAAAAATACATTAAAATACATTATTCAAAAAAGTAACATCAAATACTTAAAATACTGAACATAATGAGTAGAGACGGTAAATATGCTGCCTGTGTCAACTAGCATAGGAAGCTTTTTGAAGTATAGACCCAATTTGTTGCCATCGCTGCTGACTAAGTTAGGAAAAGACCTCATTCTTCACCTAGATATATAAAGTCACAGTTGCCTGGGCTAAACAGCGATCACTATTGTGACTGTCATACTGATTATTCCAAACACCCACAGTTAAACTATTAATCTGATTATTGACCAAATGGAAAATTTATTTCTCGCTAAGTTGTATGCACAAATGTCATGAGCTGCCAGAGTCATGCCCATTAGTGACTGCAAAGATCTGTAATTACAGAGTCTGTAGAGCTGCAGGATGAAGTGCAGGACCGCTAGTACAGACCTAATTTAGTATAAATCTGTAGTTTGTTAGACCTACAGCAATGGTAACACTGCTGAGGACTGTTACCTTTTGCTACTTGTGCTGGCACTTCCATTTTCTTACTCAGGGAATTTGCATCAAGAGTACTAATTACAGAAGTCAGAACACAGTAAGATAATAAATGCTGAAGGAAATTCTCAACTCCCTCCAAGCAGAAAGGAAAGAATGGAAGAATTATTTTTCTTTTGTTTAATGCCAATTAGTAAAGCATGGTTGAGATTAATCATAGAACTGAAACACAATTAAACATTCCTATAATAGATTTATGGTTATTATTTACAACTTGGTTGTGGCTAATAACCAGTGAGACTGATGCTCATTATAACAGATAATGTATAATTAGGCAATATTAGATATCTTATGTACTAAATGGCTGTCATAGATCTCTTCTTAAAAGGCTGTCACTGTATTTTAGAACAATTTAAAAATAATAAAATACTAGTATAATAAAGCACAGTATAATGAGTAGGAGAAAGGAACAGGTTCTAAAAAATGGATGAGACACTGCTTGGTAAGTTGACCTTTTAGAAATACCCCCTCCTTCACTTATCTTCTAAATGAAAGGCAGGATTATTTTTAATTCCAGCTAATGAGCATAGATATAAGTAGTCATAATTAAAAGTCACTCACATTTGAGCCAGCTACAGTTTTGCTATTATAACATAGAATAACACTTGAGTTAAAGTTGCATGACAAATACCATTCTGCTCTCTTTTATTTCAAATTCTTAATTCTGAAATTTTTCTATTGTGACATAACCTTTTCCCACAAGATAAGGACCTAATTCTTCAAGCCATATTACATCTGGACAGAAGAATAAATTTCTATTCAAAGAAAGACCCTCCCCACAGAGAAGTTTAAGTGAGAAACCACCAACAAAGATGATGATCCTTTGTGAGAGAAGAAATAAACTTCTCCCATAATATGGAAAAGATCTTGCTTTTTAAAATACCTTTAACCAGAGGATTAAAGAGCAGAGGATTGAACTTGACATAAAAATTGTCACTAAAACAAAATGCCTATGAGCATTTTATCAAAAATTATTTTAGAAAAGTTTTTAAAAATGTCTGCATACATGGCTGAATAGGATTTTTGTCTACGATTTTGAAGAGCCCAGCTAAGAAAGACTGCTCTGGATACCCGTGTGTCACTAATCCTACAGGGAGAAGGAAACCCAAAGCCACACCAAAGACTGGCTGTACTTCTGGCTGCTCTGCAAAGTTGGTCTGTCCTAATGCAAAACAAAATTTACTACTTACAGCAGCTGTGGAGCAAAAGCTATGCAATGGCATTAATTATATGTTTAACTTTTCATTCTCTCCTGGTTGCTTTTAGGGTTAAATAGTGCTGGAACTGGCTACCTTTATTTCTTACTCAATTGTTTTCTATTCCTTTTGCTAGGTATAATTTACACTCTTTTAAAGGTACAAACTTAACATAAATAAAGCACAATGATTCTATTAAAATAATGGCATAAGATAGACCCAGGTCTATCTCTTGCTGCACCGGAAAAGTTCTTCCTCCAAATACCACTGAGTATGGTCTCGTGACTTGCATCTCTCTGGCAGTGCTGCATGTTACAGCATATTGGGACAATGGTAGCTGAGTTCAGTGTTAGCAGAGCTGAGATGCAACCTGCAAACACTCCCAGGAGAATCTTCTTTCCAACTTACATTAGATTACATCCAAAACCTTAAAATGTATTTGAACAAGCATAGGTTCTCCACACTTATACAGCACATATCCTGTGGGATTTAAAACAACAGGCCTCTGCTTTGGTGAAGTCGGATGTAAAATAAAGAGTATGATGACAGGATTTGTAGTCTTTCTTTATGCAGAAATGCAGACTTTCTTTTGAAGACAAATTGTTAAAATCCAAGAGAGGACAGTTCTCCTTTCTTGGTATGATTGAGAACTGGGGCTTGGTTTCATTTCACAATCTAATATAAAAGCTCATTAGCTCAGAGATCTTCAACTATCCCAAAGAGAGGCAGTTTATAGGGCCCTGCTTCATTTCACCTGTGTTTTCAGAACCACAGAATGGAATTTCTTTTTCAATCTTCATTTCTACAGCAAGGAGGTGGGAAAGGTTATTATCATGTTGCTAAGGGAAATGCATCATCCCATCATCAAAAGCCAATATTATTGACTGACAGCATCTGGAGAGGGTTATGGCTTGTAAAACCTGTTATTCACATTACTACTGGAACAATAGTGCTCTCTCTTGGAGCGAGTCAAGGCAAAATAACAGAAACTGTTACATTTTATATTACTTTTTCTTCTACTAAAGGGCATTGTCTGTGAGATGTATGACTTTTTCCTGGTCTGACCTCCATTTTACTTGAATTCCAAATGAAAATGTTTCCTGTTTTGAAAACTGACTGAAAATTTAATAATGCTCCATGCCCTATTTTTCAGTTTCTTGTACCATTTTCTACTAGACTTTTAATAAGAAAAATATCTTTATTTTTTTATTAGAGCAACTATTCCACTTCAAATAAATAATCTACAGTCCATTTTGTGCTATACAAGCACCATTTCCTTTAGAAACAAAGGAACTACTTGTCAGAGTGCTCCTGATGCAAACAGAGCAGTGTTTGCTTACCTCAGCATGAGAGTTCATTGTATTTCAAGTTAGATTTTCTTACCTCTTACACCTTTATCTGAGCTGAGCAGCCCGTTTCATTTTATGTGACATATCTTAGTGGCTTTCCAGGCACAGGGAGACAAAGTAACAACTGAATCTGGCTTAGAATGCTGACCAGAATTCAATGTGCATGTAATGTGGTGTCCCAAGTGAAAAAGACGTGCACCCTTGGCACAACATAACTCAATTTCAGCCAAATGTGACTGAGGGACTGGGGTATTTAAAATGCTAAATCCTAAAAGAGAAACAAGAATCAGTGAATAGCTGACCACTGATATCCCATCTGTACCTCCACTGATGAAACAACTGAGAAAGCACAATCCTTAACCATTCCAGTAACAGGAATCAGCTGGCTGGCTAGCTGGTTATGAACTATAGGCTACAACTCTTGCACAGACATACCAAATAGGGGAAAAAGAAAAAAGAGCTGGCTGCTTTTTTTTCCTGGAGTTGGCCTGGTCTGAAGGATGCTGCTATTTCCTGCACTGGGGGCAAACTTTACATCGCCAAATTGTTTTAATTCCAGGTCCTCAGCTTTAATTTAACATCACCATGAAATGACTGAAAACACAACCCAAGCAACTAATATGATCCAAACAGAAGGTGGAAAATTATGTGGGAGAGAGAAAATTTTAAAAGGGATATTCTTGTAACTTAGTTCATATTGTGGTGATTGAGGCAATGGCACTCAAACCCTCTTCCTTATCTAAGCAAACAACTGGCAAGGTGACCTCTTTGCTTCCCAACACAGCACTGCTCTCAATACCTGGGTGGCCTCAGGAGACCTCTTCCAAAAGTCTGGTTCTGCCTAAGGTCATTCTGTATCCCAGGGCGGGCTACCATGAAGTCAGCTGAAAAAGTGGCATACTGCCACTTGCTTCTCACAGCTTAAACCTCATGAAGTTGTGGACATTGTCCTAACATTTATTATTAAACTTAATTAGAATGCCAAGCCTGTGGCTTACACTGGATTTATGCCAAACCTGTTCTTTGACAGATCTTTAACGTCTCCTGTACCCTTGGAGTAACTAATCAGTGCTTCATTAAAATATGTACTTGAAATACAAAATAAAGAGAAATCTGTTGATGATACACACATATACAGGAATGAACAAAGGAAAATGTATCACTGGCAGATGACATGGATAAAATCAGTCTTGAAAATTTCATGCTAGATACACAGCAAATCTGGTGAACCATAGTAATTTAAAGAAAAGGAAGAAGTAATAATAGCACTTCATGGTACCCCAGACAACATGATAATCCAAAATTAATGGACAATATTTAGTATTAAATTAATTTGCCATACCTTAAAAAATAATGGCTCCTCAGGCAGAGGGCTAACAGGGAGTGAGGCAGTGCTGCTAGCTGGACTCATGTCCACACTCTGAAAAAAAAGCACACAGGTGTTTGCACTTCCAATCAAGTTCTGTAGACACCTTTTTACATTTTGGGGGCAGGGGGGAAGAGTTTAAAAACAACACTGAAAATTCAACAGAATTAGACTGATACGGCAACTGCAATCTATCCTTTATTTACTTGTAATTAGTTCAAGTATTTCACTAATGGTTAAGTACTCTGCATTTTCTTTATTTTAAATTAACTCCCCATTCAAAGACTGAAACATATGCACAAGTACACAAATAAGCCCTAATGCATGAAAAGAAATAGTGAAGACTGAAGTTATCAGTAAGAATAAGTCATTATGCTTCAATGGACCTGTCAAGTCTAAATGCTTGTAAGATTGATCTAAACCCCTACTCTCTCTAGGTAATACTTCAGTAACCTGTTGGTTAGTATGGTCATTATTTTTACAGATTTGATAGATATGAGAGAAGTGTGAAACCTCTTAATGACTTGGAATGGTAATAATAATAGAAGAACAAAATTTGGATTAAAAAAAACCCCCAAAAAATACCAAAACTGTTCTGGAGAAAACTAGAATGTATGATTCTTTTTGGGAAATAACCCTTTAAATGCTAAAATTAAAAGAAATTCATCACCACCACCAATCAAAAAAAAAAAAAGTACAATGAAGAATACAAAAAAACCCAACAAATTTTCATGGCCTAGAAGTGCATTTCCTGTTCACACTGTAGCCTTGCAATGCAGAATGAATTAATGAATTCAACTTGTGCACTTAACTAATCTGATACCTGTTTTCACATCAATATAAATCTACTCTAAGCCCTTTGATAAATCCAAATTCTGCAAGTGAATACTGCTCCACCCATTAAGTGACAGCAGTTCATTCATCAGAAGATTTCTATATGGAAACACGGCATTTTATTCAACCAACTGGTACAGGATGAAAAATGAGACAAAATTTGGGGTACAGAATCTCTGTGTTGGATCTGAAATAGAGCACACAGATTAGAAAGTTAACACCTATTGAGAAAATTTCCGTGTTTAATTAGATATGTATCAGTTACACCATACCTGGAAGAAAAGACAAGTTACTTGCTGAATAAAAGGGTTGCAAATAAAGGAGAAAGAAGGGAACCATGGTAATTATTTCCAGAGGAAGAAAGAGCCAGGTAATTAATAACATATGGAACACAGAGAAGGTGTTGAGGGATAAGGAAGATTACAGCACATCAGAAAGCCAATATCTTTGTAGAATTGATTGCCCTGGTATTTAGAAACATTACAAAGGAAGTCGTGCACTGGACCAAAAAAACTTACCAATAATGTTTACAGAAGGAAGCTCTTTTAGAATACACTCAAAGTGCAAACAGACTGGACACCTCTTCTGTGGGAACGTTCTGCCTCAAAAGCCAACAGTTCAGCTGAGGACAATTTGTCTTCTAATTTACACATAATAGTAAAAAAACCTAAGATGGGAAAAAGATCGAGTAGCTGCTTCCAAACGAAATCAAGTGCCCTAATTTGCAACTAGAACTGTGCAGGAAGGCCATCCCATCTTTTAAGCAAACAGCCTCACTATGAAAATCTGCAAACCAGATTGGTGCCTGTGCACTGCATGAGCTTCAAGTCATTCAGTGATAGCTGGAATTTAAGGAATGTTACGCAGCCCTGAGGATAAGATGCTGCTGTGACAAAAAGTCTCAGGGCACATGCACAAGATGTGCTCAGAAAGACATCTGCTCTTCCATGATGACTGGACATGAGCCCAGGTGTGAATGTGGCACCATGCCTGAACTAGTAAGGCTGTTGAGGAGTGGGGTATATCCGAAGGGGTGCTGTGACTACATAGCTTCTGGACTGAAGATGGTTTGAGTCTGGCCAGACAGGAGCACTGGCAGAAGAGCCAATGGCTAGAGCTGCCCACATGTGCATACTCTCAGTAGCCCCTCCAACAGCTTCAGTAATTTTCCTCTCTATGGAATGCAGAGCAGTTTCTCTGCCTGTTTAAATTAATTAGATCCAGTGGCACTAACACAGCTTATTACAGCAGAGAATTGAGTGAGACAGTACCAAAAGTGTTGTTTCTTGAGCTATTAAAAACTAATCACTGCTCTGAAAGATGTTGTCAGCTTGTCCTCCTGAAGGGATACACTAAGAATTTCAAACAACATCACACTCTCCACCCAAAGTTACTGTCCAAGGTGTATTTATAAAAATCACACTTTGCAGACTAAAGCTCCCCATGCACACAAAAAATATCACTGTGAGGAATTTACCCAATGGGTACTTTTTATTTGATGTTGTCTAAACCAATTCTGTTCTCATAAAAACCACCACTCTAAGTCCAGCTTAAAGTTGGTAGGTTTTACTTATAAATTAACCAGAAGATGCCACATCATTAGACTATAATTACATCTTACACATCATAGCAAAAGTTAAATAAACATAATTTGTTACAAATACTAGGTAATATTAGGTAAGTTAGGTCATCTAATTATGCAGTACTTTGTTGTGCAACTATCATTTTAATATGTATTTCTGATGCACAGAATGCACAGCTGGATTTTCTAGATTGAGTCTTTTCCATGTGTCACTGCAAACCTCTGAGTGTACTGGAGGGCAGAAAAGTTGCAAAGTTTTAATAACCTAAACTATATTTTCAAAATGTCAGATTACCAAAACATTCAAGTATCTCTCAGAACAACAGCTCAGAAAAATACCATCTTGCCCATGTCAAAAACAACCCTGTAAGCTTTTTTTTCAGTGATTTTAGGTCATTTTTAGATCGGAACAGGCTGTTTAAATACAGAACATTATCCAGACATTATTAGAATTTTGTTGCCAATTGTTCCATGATTACAAATATCAATGCTTCGGTTTCTTGTTCTCATTTCTAGAGCTGACCACTCTAAACATACATCATCCTTTCTGTGCAGCCTTGGAGACACTGCTAGGCCATGCTAATCATTTATCCTTGGAGAGAAATGCTAGAACCATGATTAACTATCAGGAAGTTTCTTTATAACAAGGCAAAGGAAGAAAAGCCTAAGAGAATCTTTGGAGATCCAGCAGCAGGATCCTGTTTGAGGATATATTCCCCCCATTCAAGCCAGATGAAAGAGAAAGCAGCACTTTATGGAGTTGTTTTAAAAGCAGTTACAGGCCTGGTTTTGTTTTCCTCCACTGCCTCAAAGCAGAAAGTTTCACAGACATACATACCCATGTAAGCTGTCTTACAGTAGAGTAGAGAATACAGTCGGTGATTTTCCAGCCACACAGAAGATCAGGTATGTGCACATTGTTAAAAACAATCTCTGAAAACAAGAGTCATCTTCTAATCTGCAGCAACTGTTCTTTAAATGAAAGCAGCTTCACCTCACCTCACAAATTCGGATTTGTCTTGCTACAAACCCTTGCCTTTAATCTGATCTTCTCTAGGAAGTGGCCAATGTATCAACCTTTGCTAATTGTACTATAAAATGAGGACCATACACTGACAGAAGCCAATTTAATTTCCTACAACTGCTGTTCAGCAAGGGTAAACACTGCCATGGTAGTTGGCAGGCATTGACTTCTCTGGAGATCAGTATCACAATTTATTGATCTAGGAAGTTAATACTGACAGAGAAAACCTTCAGTGGATATTAGAGCTAGAGATCAAATAAATCTTTATAAAAAAGACAATCTGTGTACTTTATAGCTTTTTCTAAGGAGCAGTGGATGTGTTGAACTGACTTTCAGAGTGATAGTTTTAGTTGTATCATAAGTTATGTCACAAAGTATCATTTTATAATCTAGAAGTTGAGTAGAACTAGGCAATTAATAAGTGCAGTCAGCAAACTCAGTAGTGACATTTTGATATACTGAAGGTAATCAGAGACCTGCAAATGGAGTTATTAATGGGTCTGCACAGCATCTTTGTGAAATATTGTACTTAAATGTTATTATCCTATTTCATCTGTGGAACTGAAAAAAAAGAAGGGGAAGCGATTTACTCAAAGCTATGAAGGGAGGTCAATAAAAAAGACAGAAACAGAAATCTAGTTATTCATCCAGAGGGTGCAATGTTGTCCTACACACTTTGGGAACACTCTGATTTCTGTAATTTCTGTATTAGTTAGCATCATGAAGAGGTTTTGCTGATATGTATATGTCATAGAAAGGAAATTTCTATAAAAAATTGAGGCAAAAAAAATGGAAATTACTTCAGATAAGAAAAAATAGTAGACACACGATGCAAGCTTTCATCTCCGACCCCCCACCATGTCTGACAAACTTTCCTCAACATCTCCAATCTCTCACTAAGAATGGAAGTGTGTCCTTAAAATGTGCCTAGGCCTATTTTTTAATATATATGAATACAATTCGGGTGGTTATTTGTAAATTCATTTCAAGCGTCTTTCATTAGAAAGCATAGTTAATTATTGTTACTAATTACTAATCCATGCAATTAACAGCTGAGACATTTAATTATTATTTCCCAGCATTTCTTGGTCCATCATTGCCTGGAGTTTGTTGCTCCTGTAGCTGAAAAGGCCAACTGAGTTACCGTAGTTCCCATGGCAGGGGTGAAACACAAATTACAGCTGCTACTGTGTCTTGCTACCTCTTTTTATGCCAGTATGTGAGGTGCAGATAGCCATGTAAGTTTTCAGTCCTTCAATTATCTACTGATTAACAATCAGCAATTAGTATACAGGTGTACAAATTAGTCTTGACTCCTCTTGCAGCCTAAGCAAAGCTAATGACCCTAGCTGTGAAATGGCAGTGGGAAATTTCACCTCATGCAAGATAAGACACTGATCTATCAGTGAACAGTTATTTGTATGTCTAGTACTATTTATTGTAGAAGACTCTGTTCTCAGGAAGTCTATTACATCTGATACAGTAATTTCTTTTAATGAGAAGGGATCAGTATGAAGCATATTTTGTTGACTATTTCTACCTTAAAAAATACCTGGAAAGATGCTCTTTTAGCCTTTCAATTAGGCTGAATCAACTATAAAGCCCATAACCAGCAAGCAACATGAAGCGTGCATAACCACTCCACAGTTTCTTGCAGGGTTACAGTGTTTGAAATAGTTTAGACTCAGATTAAATTTTCACAATGTTTATTTATATTTAATATAAATTTAATATACTCAAATATTTGAATTACCAAGTTACCTATCTCCCCTCTCCTTATATTAAATGCAAAAATGTAAGAACACCGAAGTACCAGGCACAAATTACTATTACTACAAGCTTTTCAATTTCTGAAAATGGCAATATGAAAATCCCTAACATAAACATAATTTAGTAGCTGGCACAAGGAAAACACCTTAATAAACATGTTTTTAGATTCATAAACAAAGTAGAAAATTGAACTATTGAAACTGGAGGTTTCTGATTTATAGTGGAGTACATACAGAGGGAAAACCCAGTATTTTTATAAGCATAGAAATGTCACATTTCTCATAATAGACAATGGCATATATATCGCTACACAAATAATAGATCTATTTAATAGCAAGTATCTCTTCTTTCTGCTCTTTATCTTCACTTTGATTTTATCTTGTTCATCATCCTACTTTGTCTTTATTCCCCACTTTTCACTACAAAACTCATAATAAACAGAGACACAAGTTTCCTCGGTCAGATAACTTCCTGGCACACAAGATTAGATGAAGGGTCCATTAATATGTAGGAGAAAACCACTTTTACCTTCCCAAACAGCAAATTCACCTCAAATTAATCTCTAAAATTCCCCTTCACTTCTATCACAAGAAGAATCTAATTTCAAAAGTAATTTGGACATGACTTTGGGGTTAACATCTCTTTGAGAAGAGTACTGCAGGATCATCAATGACTGTCACTGTGTGAGCTGGGGCTGCTACCATGACACATTATATTAAATGCAACTCCAGACATTTTTATCCTAATGAAAACCAGGGGGTTCCTTTCACAGATGCAAATACTTTGTTGACAACACAGTCAAGAACTGATTTCCTTGAGCAAAACTCTACTCCCTCTTCAGTTTCTATTGTTTCTTTCATACTTCATTGACTATACTATCCAGCCTTGACATTTTGTTATTGTATATTCTTCCCTAATAATATCATATAACATCAGCTTTTTCTGCTCTTTCAGCAGGCAATTGAGAGAACCAAGTGCTCTCCTGGGATTTTAATCTGCAGGCTGCCTATTTCAATTGCTTTTCTTTCCTTGCAGGAGATCTTTCAGGTTCAAATGTACACAGTTTTTTGCTCAAATTGCATTCAGTTTTGTAGCAAATATGACAGTTGTCTCACAGAGTAGGTTCAGAGGTTTGTTGTTTGGGGTTTTTTCACTCTAGTCACAAAGGCACTTCTTTCTCCAAAGCCTGCATCACAATACTAAGTGTAACTACTCCATACCACAGTCATAGCCTGAATCTGGAAGAAAATGTCTGCATCCACTCAGAGAAGAGTCTATCAGCAAAGAAACTCTGAACTCTCTCAAACTTCTACATCTTCCCTGCAGAGAGATCCATTGGTTTTCTGCACTTTCAAATGAAACACTTAGAAAAGAAGTAAACTGAGAAGGGTAAAATCAGGTAACACAATTGACTCCTCTTCCTCCCTTACACTCACATGCATGTGCTTCATCATAACACAGCATGGTATATTGGGACCAAGACAAGCTGTAGCCAAAAAAGATCAGATATCAATACAACCAATAAATGCACCTACAATTACATTAACAAAGACAAAAACATACACAGAATATATATTTTTATGTTACTGGATATGGAGAAGTAATTATCTTGATGGGTTAGGGAAAAAGTGCTCTTGAAAACAGGTTGTTCTCTAAGTTTCCCTGAAGTATCCACAGGTGGCCATTGTTTCAGCCAGACATGGATTTCTGTGCCAATTTCAGTGAAAGAGTTCCTATGCTCATATACTCATAAAATTAACTGTTCTCAATGAAGCTCTGAAAGATATTTGTGATCTCCTTAAAGCCATGTAATATCTTTTTTAGTCTACAAGAGACATGGTTTCTTCAACACAAAAATCTATTTGCATTGCTATTAGTATTTTTCTTTAAGGTACACGTTTTAATATACACTAAACCCAAATCCAAAAAAACTACACATGCTTTGCTGTTCAGTGCATCCCTTTGCCCCTAAGTACATAGGGATATAGGCAATATCTCCTTGAATATTGTGGTCAATCTTCTCACCACAGTCTTCCTGTCACAGAGTGTTTTCATTTAAATGAGGACAATGTTTAATCATATTAACAAAACTTATTTTTAAAATCTGAACATGATGTAGCCAACCTGATTGTTGTTAGTATTTTGCTGCTGACTTTTCCAGTTGTTTTCCACTTTTACTTTAGTCTGTAAGCATCCTGAACAACTCTGCCAGATTTTCACACTGGTGTTTTAATAGGGGGCTATGTTTTATTTTTCTGTGATTCCCAAAAAGATTCAGATGCCTTCAATTGCTATGCATTTCACTGAGGTTTCAACAAGCTATTTTGCACTTTCTAAATGTTGTGATTGCAATTATTCTCACTTCTTCATCAGTTCTCAGAAGGGTTTTTACAATTTCAGTATGGAACCACTTCTGACAGTGTATTTTAACTTATTTAGATGCAGAGGCTCCATTCTCAAAACTGTCTTGAATTACCCAATAACAGCTTCAAGGAAACATTTTAAACATCTGTATGTGTCTGCTGCTAAGTCAAGGAAGACAGGATTGGGGTTTTTATCCCACTACAAGAAAAGAAGCAAGTGACACCTTACAATTTGAAATACATTTTTCCTGGCTTCAGCAGTTCTTCTGTATAATGTTGATAGAAATAAAAGGTAAACAATTAGTAAGTAAGCTTTGCCATATTATTTTCTTCACGGTGTTTTCAATAGTAATGCTCTTTAATGATTTTAGTAAGTTGAATCTATTTGTGTAGTATAAGGAAATATTTCAGCATCTGAAATGTAGAAATTTTTATTACCATAGACAGTTTCTGCATGCTAAGCCTGTTTTTTGGTTTAGGAAGCAGGTTCCAAAGTGGAGTTGGTCAAGGCAGAACAAAAATTCTGTGATTATGTAACTATGTTGTACACTGACTTCCTGCAGCCTTCATTCTTAAAGGAAAGAATAAGGGTGCGGCACAACAGGTACTTCAATCCACACCCTGTTAGAAGGTTCAGTAGAAACTACCCCAACTGCAGTAAGCTCTCCACAATCTTTCTAGTTCTACTTGTTCTTCTTCCCTGGTCTAGTTTAATACTTACTGCTCCTCCAACCAGTGGAAATCAAGATATTCATAGAATCATAGAATGGTTTGGGTTGGGTAGGAAGGAACCTTAAAGATCACCTAGTTCCTCTCTGCTGTGGGCAGTGACACCTTCCACTAGACCAGGTTGCTTAAAGCCCCATCCAACCTTGCCTTGAACACTTCCAGGAATGGGAATCCACAGCTTCTCTGGCAACCTGTTCCAGTGCCTTACCGCCCTCACAGTAGAGAATTTATTATTAACATCTAACCCAGACCTACTCTCTTTCAGTTTGAAACCATTTCCCCACTACACGCTCTTATAAATAGTCTCTCTTCTTTCTTGTTGGCTCCCATCAAGTACTGAAGGGCCACAATTAAGTTACCCCAAAGCCTCCTCTTCTCCAGGCTGAACAATCCCAACTCTTGGCCTTTCCTCACAGGAGAGGTGCTCCATCCCTCTAAACACCTTCATGGCTCTTCTCTGGACTTGCTCCAAGATGTCCAGATGGGGTCTCACCAGAGCAGAGCAGAGGGGCAGAATCACCTTCCTCGCCCTGCTGGCCATGCTGCTTGTGATGCAGCCCAGGACATGGCTGGCTTTCTGGCCTCTGAGTACACATTGTCAGGCCATACCCAGCCTCTCATCCACCAGAATCCTAAGACTGTCTTCAAGACTCTCTGCTCTTTCTCACCTTGCACAACATCTCACGTGCACAGCATGTCCTGTGCATTGCACTTCCCACTCCCACCCCCATCCCATCACCAACACTATTCCTTCTGTATTCCATCTATGTGAACCTGAAAGTGTTCCCACTTTCTCTACCTCTCTCCCTTCCTTTGGCCAACATCCATCCCCTTCAGTCCATATATAGACTGAGACATACATTAAAATATACTTAATATATCTAAAGTATATATTGTGTACATATATATATATTTAGATATAAAACCCCATGAAATTAACTGAAGACATCTTTATGTAGCTGCTGTGATACAGCAGCCATACAATTAGTTTGCTACTTAAGATACATACACACTAAAGTTGGTCAAATAATGAATATCTAAAAAATACATAAGGTTTTGATACAGAGAACCTCCATTTTGACACAACTTTTCAGCCCCAAGCTCTCTACAGTCTACAGAGGTTAAACTACATTGCTCAAGAAACTGATACCACTTGCAAAGGAACAGAAGAGTTAAAAACTGCCTATACTAGTACTTAGGCATTCCATTATTATTATTTTTAGAGCCCTCAGCTGAGCATTTTGTTTTAATTTTTGCGTTTTGCAATGGAATTGTATACTAAAATTGCTGAGACATCTGAACAGCATTTTATAAAGTCATTAGCAATAAAATATTCATTTTGCGTTTATATTATGTCCAGGAATACAAATTAGTATAATGCCTTTCTACCCTTCAACATTAATAGGGAAACCAGGGAGAAAAATTGAACACACCTTTCACATTCATTTAACTCCAATAACATATAAAGAGCTTTTCAAATGAAAAACACATTAAAAATAATAATCCTGTCTGTTTTCTTTGAAGGCATTGTTAACATATCCACTATTTATGTATTTTCTAGTTTGGTAATTTCACAAAGCAAGGTTAAGGTACTGGCTTTGTGGCCATGTGATAAATCAGTATTCCTTGAAATCTCTTTGGTAGAACTATTACAAAAATGAATCAGTAAGAGTCAAAGCAAATGAGGAGACACATCAACAAACTCCTAGGCTCATGCTACAGGCTAGGAGTTTATCCGTACTCACATTATGCCACAAAGCAGCTGGCACTCTGGCTTATCTGATGGCACTCTCTCTGCAGGGCTCCATGGAGTTTCTTTAATCTGCTTCTTTTTCCCTTGAATCCACCACAATGATTTTAGCTCTCAGCAGCTGCCACTGCTTACAAGAATCTCGGTAGGCTCAGTTATGGTAAAAACAGAAGCTCTTCTTGGCATTGCTGCTGCATCTCTCACTCCTCGGCACCGCAGAGGTGATGGCAGGTGCTAACACCGCTTGGCTACCGCGAGGAGGCCCTGTGGTTGTCACTGCATCAGCTGCTTCCAGAGGCAAGCTCGTGCAGAGCAAACTGCATGTGCCCACCTCATCCTAGGCACGAGCTGTCATCTGAGTTACAAGCAAAAGCTAGTTCCCCAACTTCTTCCTAAAACCCCCAGGAACTCCAAAAGAAACTGATATCCAAAAGCTTATACGAGAACACCCTGAGAGATCATAGGATCTGTAGGCAGAACCTGGACCCTGGGTTTTAATCATGTCCATCGGTGAAGCTGGGCTGAACAACCTGGCTAACATTATTCTTGGTGAACTCTAGCTCTTATCCTATTGCTGCTCTCTACATTTCAGGAGTGTAAGTTCAATACAAAAATTTCATCAGTCTCCTTTATCTTGCCTCTTAAAATTGGGACAATTTACTATTTGTCTGCATCAGATCCTGCATACAAAATAGAATCTTGAAAAGGAGATTGCTTTGAGAATAGAGGCAAATGTTTTTTTGGCCAGGAGTTTGCACTAGAATACAGGAAATGAACAGATAAAATATAAGGAACTTTTAGCACATACACTGAAGATGCAAAAATACACTTGTGGAACACTGCATTTTCAACAGAAGAAATCAATATTGAGGGAATGCTAAAATCAATATTGCCATGCCTATCTATTTTATTATAGTTTTCATTTAATGGCCTCAGACTTTTTTTTGCCCTAAGTTCTGCATCAATCAGAGCACATGAAAACAGCCTTTAAAAACTTCTCAGTATTTTTTTTTTTAACATAAAGCACTCATATTGCACCACTGGGATGTTGAAAAGGGTCTGGAAGCTGCCCACATGAGATCAGAAGAAAATTCTGCTGCCAGGTTTCAATCTTTTCTAGTCTAATGGCTCCATTTCTTTCACTCGGTTATGATTGCTCTTCAGCAGTGTAAAGTCTAATTGGTTTCTGTATTATAGAAGGGCAATGGAAGGTGCCCAGAAGCAGTTTTAATCCTTGTCATAACCAGAGACACAAGAGTTCAGTCCCAGGAGTTCTGGGAAATCTTACATTAAATAAAACCCCATTATTATCTTTTTTAAAATAAGGAAAATTTGCAACTTTTACTGATGGCTCTTAAAAAACAAGATATTAACAGCAAACACAAATGATTTGCGCATGACTTTTCATTTGTTTTGTTTTCTGCAAATTAGAGTGCCATATCTAGAAAGCAGGGAAAGAAACAGGTATTTTGTAGCTTTTTGACAGATCCAAGCAAAAATTTGATCGAAAATCTTCACTGCTTAAGTATGGTTTTCCTGAAGGAGAATGACAGTTTTCATAGGATTCTTGATGAATGCTTTCAACTGGTACCTAAACTTAAGTGAAAATACTATGCTTATGAAAGCTACTTGCAGATATTTTTCAGAGGATTTTTACAAAATGACACAAAAGAGAAAACAATTCATACTATTACTGCCATTTGTTTACCACAAGTTTCCTAAAAGAGAAGAACTTTATTTTTAAAATGTCACCAGTAAATATTTTTTAAATGCTACTAGACTCCAAGGCACAAGGCGTGGTTGGCACGCCAGAAGGATGGGATGCCACCCAAAGGGATCTGGACAAGTGCAAGAAGCAAGCTTGTGATCTGGACAAGTGCAAGAAGCAAGCCTGTGGGAAGTTCATGTGGTTCAAGAATGCCAAGTGCAAGGTGCTGCACCTGGACTGAGACAACACCTGACAGCAACACCGGCTGGGGGATGAAGCAACAGAGAACAGGCCTGACAAGAAGGATGTGGGAGTTCTAGAAAATGGAAGGCTGGACATGAGCCCGCAACATGCGCTCACAGCCCTGAAAGCCAATGGTTCCTGGGCTGCATCACACGCAGCGAGGCCAGCAGGGAGAGAGAGGGGATTCTGCCCCTCTGCTCTGCTCTGGTGAGATCCCACCTGCAGTGCTGCATCCAGCTCTGGGGTCCTCAGCATGGGAAGGACATGGATCTAATGGAGCACATCCAGAGGGGGGGGCCCAAGATGGTGCACCTCTCCTCTGAGGAAAGACTGAGAGAATTGGTTTGCTCAGCCTGGAAGAGAGAAGACTTCAGGGAGACCCTCCTGGAGCCCTTCAGTACCTGAAGGGGGCTTGTAAAAGAGATGGGGGCAGACCAAGCAGGGCCTGTTGCAACTGGGCAAGGGGTAATGGCTTTAAACTAAAAGAGGATTGATTTAGCTTAGATGTAAGGAAGAAGTTTCTTATAGTGAGGGTGAACAGGCTGAACAGAGAGGTGGTGGGTGGACCATCCCACAAAACATTCAAGGTCAGGTTGGACATCACTCCGAACAACCTGGTCCAGTGGAAGAAGTCCCTTCAACTCATTGCAGATGGGTTGGGCTAGATGACCTTTAAAGGGTTTTTCTCCTTCAACATAAGATATCCCGGAATCCCAAATCTTCAAAAAGACAAGCACGGACCTTCAACAGATTTACGCTGCAGTGACTTGTATTCAACAGCACAAATTCAAGTTACTGAGGTTCCTGTTTCACAAGACATTTCAAGCAGATGAAGGGTACTGCCTGCATGGAGTGTCGTGTATAAATGGGGCCTGAAGTAGTGAATCATGATTAATAAAGTTAAATTTATGAAATCAACAGCAATGAAAAAAGACAGGGAAAAATTAAGTGGGGAAAAAAATTGTAAAAATCCATGAACATCAAAATAGCAGTGATATTTTTATTTTCTAGTTTTCTATTTTGAGCTGTATGATCACTTCTGCAGTTTCATTTGAATTTATTTATAAATAAAGCTGATTAATGGTTTATATTATAAAATGAATTCAAATGTCAATTCTTATGATAATTTAAATACTTTTCAAGAGAAACATGGTTTTCTTCTTCTGCTCCTCATTTAAATCTGTGCCTCAGGTGAACAAATTTAACCTTTATCTTTCAGCACTTGTATAAGCAAGGCTAAATTAATCTGTGAGGCAAAGTCAGCCAGTTCCTCCAGGACCAAAGTACATTCTCCCCTATGGACTGTGCAGGCAGGGAGCTACTACTGCACAGTTAGTGGGGACATGAACAGACACAGTGAATAATCTGTTCTGATCTAACTTTCCACAAGAAACTTCACACAATTGCCAGGGTGAAATGTAACTAAACTCTGTTTTAGAACTGGAAGAAACCCATTGCTCTGTAAATGCAAATTGTAACTGTGCAGCAAGCATCTCTCCTGGATAAAACCCGATTTTTTCCCCCTCGCGCTTTACATTCATAAAGCAAAATAGGGAAACCGGAGATTTGAAAAGGTCAAAGCCTTTTGTACATCATCATGCAATTCTCCAGCTAAGAGTGCAGTACTCTTAACAACTCAGTTTAAGGTTTGCTGAGTGATTATTATCAGAATGATTTCTAAAAATAACATCAATTGCTAGATGCTGGGAGGAAAGAGAAAGGGGTGTGATTGCTGAGAAACAAGCCTGACAAAGAGAACCTGTGCCTTTTGTGCTTATTTTGACACCAGCTTTTAAGCATTTGACTTACTGAATTTCAGCTGCCTACACAAAGATACACCACTCATTTGATATATTATGCTCAAAGGAATTGTTCCTTATTTTTATATATTTTGTGAAATATGGAGTCTGGTTTTCTTTATGCTAGGCAGACAAAAGAATAAAATTTAACAGCATGCCAAGCAAAAGCTAATAAGATACTGTGTTGCTATAGAAATTGGAGAAATTCTGAGGACAAAAGTCACATCTCTCAGATTTCAATTGTATACTAAATACTAACAGTAGTTTTCACAAAATACAGTATTATTTTTCACGCATTAAAAAGTCACAGAATTAATCTGAAAAAAATTCACATAATGTTAAAAAATTGCCCTACAACTCAATCAAAAGCTAGAATAAATTGTCTACTTTTTGTTTATTCTCTATAAAGAATGGGTGGGAGTGGGCTTCTAATGTTGCATGATTGCCTTGTGAAAACAAATCACTTCTCAGATGTGTTCTTGAAGGCCAGCAGACAAGAACAGAGACATTTTGTTTTTGGTTGCCAGGGGATACAGAAGACCATTTTCACACAGTGAATTATCACTGCATTTGAAAAATGGTGTTAGCAGAAATTTCTGTCACTGATGTGTGGATGAGTCTCTCTTTCTCACCTTCAGCAATCCTGCAGTGATCTGCAGTCCTGATGTAGAATGAGATACTGAGGTTTTTTTGTTTTAAATTTTCAATAATTATCTATCCCCACAGCCTTTACAAAGAATATACTGTCCTTAATACATAGCAAAACTCAGAACCATAATTACACAAGGGCTGAAATACTTCTTTGAAAGGACAAAATGTTGGGTAACTCCCTACTTATTTAATTCCATAATAATGTATACAGGCAGAGTAACATTTGGTATAACTAAAGCCTTGTATGGCATGAGTTTCACCCATCTGAACAACAACTGAAGACTTTACAAACAATGGGACAGTAGTATCTGATAATTTACTCCTGCTCCAGTGGTTTCAGACAGCATTCCGGCATGTAGGTTTTGTGCAAATCCACTTGTACACCACATATGGGAGCTGCCACAAGAAGCAACATCAGTTGCAGTTAATTTCCACTGAGCAACAGAAACCTGGAGGAGGGAAGGGAAGCCCTCAAAAGATATTTTATCTGACATGAAAAGAACTGTGTTAGACAAAAATAAAACTTTGCACCTTACTAAAGGATTGTGTCTATAAAACAGAGCTCCTAAAAAAAGTCTCAGTCATATACCATCAACAACAGGTTTGGTATCTGATTTCCATTAGCAATTATATTCATTTTGTATATTTTATTTTAAGAAAGATGAATAATACATTTCAATATGCTAAAATTAATACGACAGTCTTTATTATATCTTTATCAGTTCAGCCGATGCCTAAACTGCTTACTGTGATGAGATGTGCTCCTGAAATGAAGAACCCTTTAGAAGAACTGAGAACTGAGGCATTTTACCGGAACATTTTTGTAAAAGGGTGAAAAATCAGGAAGCCAAATACAGTGGCATCCTGATGGTGTAATTGATTCCAGAGAACTGCACATAATTATTTTCAGAAATAAATTACAAGGTATAGTTAGGATGGATTGATATAAGGGCAATAAACAGGGGGTTTATCTCTGAACTCAATCAGATTTAGTTTCAACAGAGCAAAACTTTTCTAGAGAAGATTATGAGATCTCCATGTTAACCTTTTATCCGACAGATTAATGTAGTCAGATATGATAATTCAATGAGGTGTGAATGAAGAAGAAAAGGACACTGAAGTGATTAATGACATCTGACAGTGTGCTGGGGAGAGAGCCAGGGCATTCTGTACTGAGAAAACCAATAGTCAGAAGCAAGAGAGATAAACACTCACTGATGCCAAAAAGGACAAGACCCAAATAATGTCTTGACATTGTGGGGAATGGAGTGAAGGTTTTTGAGTGCAGGAGACAAAGGATCCACTTGAGGAACAGCAGGATGATTGGAGAAGCCGAAGTCTAAGCACAGTCTAAAGGGATTCTCTGTAAATCTGAAATAAGCCATTAAAGTGATCCCAAGGTTGTCTTCAGTTACTACAGACGACATTAAAACATACTTGTGTTGTGACAAGACATGGAAGAGGTTGGGGAGACCAAGCAGCAGGAAGTATTTACATCGGGTTTTCTATCAAAAGCTCACAGAAATATAGTGCGCTGGCTGGGGCAAGTGGGGAGACTGGAGAGTAAGAAGTGAGGATCTTGATATGGACTCAACAAGGAGCCTGATGGAAGTGTTAAAAGAAAGGAGTTCTTTGAAAGAGGGAGGACGAAAAAGGTATTACGTAATTTCTTGTCTCTGAAAGGGAAAAAGAACACCAAGAAATAAAGCCGCACAGCACCCTCAGTGTTATTTGTTTTGTTCCGGGGATGGACTTCTTCACTTTCACAATGTGCTACACAAACTACAATCCAAGGCCAGAAAAGAAGAAACCAATGCAAGAAAAGAAAAAAGTCTTGCTATTCCTATCCAGATAACAGTAGATTTCTTGTACAGTTCCATGTGTGCGTTCTTACAGGGCTTTTGCATATAACTGCAGTCCTGCTAGATCTGCAAATAAAAAAAAAAAACCAACAAAATAAAATGATGACAGAGCACTGAAATCAGTTCAAAACACTTGCCAACATAAAGGACAAAATAATTTCATGTGCTTACAAATTAATATAAAGAAAGCCAAACCAAACCAAACCAAATTAAAACAGACTACATTAACACATATAACTACTGTTCTTCACCTTGATTAGCAATTTCTTTGACTTAAAAAACCCCAAATTATGGTTATCCGTCTATCTATGTGCCTATCTATCCCCAATACATATCCTCAAGTACACATGCTTCACATTCCACTGATGTTCAAACAAAGTAAGTGTTTTCACTTTCCTGCAGGAGTATTCTATAAGGCAGATGAAAAAACAGGTAAGATATGACATCTAATGAGATAGTTTACAGTGTTCAGTGCAATATACAGTGCAATACAAACGCAATTAACCAGGTAATTACAGATTGATTTCATTCCCCAGCAGAGCTCAGTTTATTTTTTTTCTCTCAGACAATGCATTGATATTATATGCAAATCACCTAGCATGTAATACATATGAACACAGAAGACAGTATTTCCTCTAAACCCTGAAAAGTAGTGAAATGTCAATTTAAGATCAAGAAGTCTATCAGACAAAGGAATGGAAAGCAGAAACAAGAATTGTCTAGTTATTGATGTATTTAACAAAATAACACTATTTAGAGCACAAAACAAAACCCCCCCACAAGTATTATGTAAATTACCTTTACAATGACTTGCAATATAATACTAATTTTATATCAGACAAGCTCCCCATGTTTCATTTACATGGCTGACGTCTTAAAATATAGATTATATAGAATTTAGCATAACTCTTAGCACTTTTTAGTAGCACTTTAGTTAAGTACCTTTGTATTAGATTTCTGAAATGTTTAATATTTCTGATCTAGGATTTCAATAGATAGAGATTTTTTTTAAAAAGCAAAGAACATCTTGTTTGTAAAGGGTGTACCTAGAAGAACATAACAAGCACATTTTTTGATATGTCCTAGACAGAAACCTTGAAACTGTTCAAAGGAAGGCAGAAGACACTGACAAATACAAAGATGGGGAGGAAGGAGTGGTCTCTCTGAGACCACTGACTCACATCCAGAAGAGAGGTTCAAGGGGATGGACAATTTTCAGGCTGGGCAGAACCATGATGTAATGGTTAGGTACTATAATTAGCTAGTGTTATAAAATTGCAAAACCTGTGTTACATTTGTGTGCAATACACACTATGTATAGTGTGCACCTAAGGCCTTAATTAAAGAACTGCTCTTTACCTTTCTATACTAAAATTGTCCAGATAATTATTTCGCTATTTTTTTAGGCAACGGGCTTTGTTCTAACAGCTGAAGAGGAAACACGTAAACTAAAGATCTTACAAATACTGAAATATTTCAGTTTGTCTTACTGATTTGGCAGGTACACAATTAAAGTTACTCACATGTTTGCACTTAATTGTTTCTAAGATTAGGCCTCCGGGCAAACACAAGACAGCTTGTAATGACACCTACAGGCAGCCTGCCAAACATTTTTCATTATACAGAATTCCTCTGACCTTTTCTTCAAAGCTTTCATGCACACCCTCTTCTCTGCAGGTCTTTTATATGTAGTTCAGAAGACAGCCTTGAACTGAAGAAGTGACTTTTCTTTGTGTGAAGAAATCTTGCTGAGGTATAAATCACTTTAAAGTACAATTTCTCTACACTTTTTTCACATTCCTTGGGAAAATGTTGGCAGTCTATCTAAAGCAGTAACCTATTAAAGGAAAACCCATACAACTTAGCACATTGCACTACTGAAGTACTATTAGGTGCCACTTAATCCACAAAGGAATAGCTGTGAGCTGTCAGTGGAAGGAAACTGTCCATTTGCTGTATGATACAAACCAGTTTCCACCAGAAATAAAGAACTTTTCACCTGAATTGAACCATAAAGACAAATCTATGGATACAGAAAAAAAAAAATCCTTAAAACTAAATTGCACCAAAGACACCATATCTAGATCATATAGTCTGACATGTGACCTTCATTACCAAGAACTGTAATAGCACATACCAGATGCAACATCTGCTTGTAAGGAAACTATTCAGGACAGTCACTCTGCCACGTTGGAACTGTCAAACTGTTGAAATTTCACTTGTGCTTCCTGACTGCTGTTGTAGCTGACGATTACAAACATGGGCAACTGCTGGGAGAGCAGGCAGCAGATGTAACAAAGTTCTGAGAATCACACATGACACATACAGGAGGTTAGAAGCAAAATGTGCCCCATGTATCTGCCAGCAGATATATCGAATCCTTATCTGATGGGATATATAATGCCTTTTCTGATGCACATCTGGGAACTTAGGAGGAAATTCTCTGAAGAGGAAGTGCTACAGCAGTTCCTCACGGCTTAGTATGGAAAGACACCGCTGTTGCCTTCAGTTAGAGACTCTAGTTTGAAGGGCAGCCCAGGAAAAGGCAGCCGTGCACTGAAGTTCCGCTGTGCCTTAATACTGGTGAGCCTCAGATTTACAGCAGCAAACAGAGCAGTTTTTCCCTAATACCCCTCACTCTTTTCCTACAAAGCCACTGTTTCACAAATAAAGAAGTGTTTGAAAGTTACAATACCGCAACTATCTGATAATGTTCTTCACTCTCAAAATGTGGTCAAAATAAATAAGACCCCGCTCAAGAGATCTCACAAAACACAGATAAATGTTGTAAAAGCATAAACAATAACCATAAAGCTTAACATTACCCAGCAGTCAAAAACAGGCTTGTTTCTTCAGCACCATAAATGTTCTTCCCTTGCTCTCCTAATACACTAAAGGGATTAACTATCAGATTAAAGTGGCTGCTTCCAAGCCTTGTCTGTTGTTCTGAAGCCAGATGGTGATACTGCAGGCTCGGAATCTCAGGTCTGTGCTGGCTTCACCTGATGCAATAATTTTTCATTCCCAAGTGACAAGCTTTCTGGAAGCATCAATGAGGAGAGGGCAAGATACAGGAGGACAGAAAGGAAAAACATGCATGAGGGAAATGATGGAGATTGATTGAGTTTGCTACAGACAGACCACACTGCTCAAGGTGGCTTACGTGCTTGTTTGCATGGGCAGACTTAGCAACTTGTAAACTTTCAGTTTGTTTGTAACAGCTATGCTAAAGCTATGGTTTCCACTTACAGCAGAAGAGGCTAGAAATGGTTACTGGTACAATCATGGCGAAGGAATTTTATGTGATTAATACTGCACGTGGCCTACTCTAACCATCATCCTCAACATTAACCTTGCCAACATTACAAACTGCTGTGGCACAGCTCACACAGAAAGTTAACTGCATGTAGAATGGTAGAAACGTTGTATTTATGCCTTCTCGCTTTAAAGGATAAACAAAAGTTGCCTTCAATTCACAATTACGTGAATGAAAAATACTATAATATTTAATCTCTCTTGTTAAAAACAAACAAACAAAAAACCAAAAAAACACCAAAAAACTTCTCAGACATTTTACTGGCATCCCTATAAAAACCTCTTTCAAAGTCAGATACATACCAGAACATGTAAATGATTTTTAGTAAAATATTTCCTTGGTTTTGAGAGTAGCAACATAAAGTAAAACAGAAGACAATGTAACAGTGCTTTACAGCTTGTCTATAAACCTACCATTTCTTTCTAACAGTATTTCTTTCTCTTCCTTCTTCTCCTTGAGACATTTGTCACAGTATCTCCATGAAGATTAAGCTAGAACATGTACCATTTAGGCATAGTGTTGCATATGTGTTTTTAAGTGCAGCTGTCTGTAAGCTGGTCTATAAAACAGATGTGCAGGATACTAATCAACTGTTTTTGTTTAAGATTAACTTTATAGTTCACTGCCTTGAAATTACTATTCTACCTAAGCAAAACACATTCAAGATGAAACAGCCCCCTTAGTAGTAACTATAAGGAATGAAAGAAGCCATGAAAGCATTCATAGCAGTCTACAAACAAAATTAAAGTATGTGTAATGTGCAACTTTCCCTGTGCTTTTTTTGCAGGCTTCTCAGAAGTTACAGAGATTTCTTCAGAAGCAAAGAAGTCAAGAGGAAAATCATTCAAGTTAATTCAGTAAGCCTTCAGAGAAAGCAATCTCAAGTGAATCAGCACAAATCACAGGTTTCAGGGTTTGATGCCCTATTATTTTTACCCCCTACAAATCATGAGAAACAAATAATTATACACAGCAAGTTGAGAAGCAAAAAGAGCCCAAAGACCTGCAAGTCCTTCTGTTTTGACTGATTCCTCCAGCATGTCTGATCAGCCTTTCAGATTTGCTAAATCAAGATGTATGCTCAAGTATCAATTATGTGATTCAAGCACTTTTGGCTAGTGCCAGGGAAACAAAGAGAGTATGCCAGACTTGCTACTATCTCAATCAATGCAGATGAACTCAAATCAACTGAATAATCGCTGCTTCTGCCAAAACTGAATTGAGCAAACACCTTCAGTCTGCTTCTTGGCTAAGCAGCACTTACTGGTTCTTGTCTGCAAGCCTTTGAGAGACTCAAAACCACCATGCCTTACCCTACCTGCTATGCTGTGGATTAAAAGAGTGATATACATACGTATTTTGTTATATCACATTATTGTATGATAACTGTGATATAACAAAAAAGTTATACTTAAGCCTAGTACCAATTAATTCATTTTGACAAAGGTCTATGATAGCCAGATGCAAAGAACAAACCGATGGTCCAAAAGTCAAAGACTCCCAGAGCTGATGCCAACACTAATCTTGTATTTGCCCATGTCTCAAATCAGACCTTCACCCATACAATCTTTTCTCACCCACAGTGGCTTTAATCACTTGCTCACAGACAACAAAGAGCTTACAAAGTAAAAACAAACAATAAGAGCAATGCAAACACATAACTGTAATATAAACACTTTCTTCTTGAAAACAACTTCTTTCACAGAGGTTACAGGCTAAATTAAGAAACAATAAAAGAGAATTAAAGCAAACTCTAAAAGGCTGGCTGGAAAAATGAGAAATACAGCAGTAGTATATGTCAACTATGCACTATCACAATATTATACTTTCATATCCTATATCCGTAGGGCATTCTAGTTTTCTGTGAGATACTGGGAAGTTTTGTACTGAATTTTGAAAAATTTAAAGCTACTGTTGGCAAACAGAAAGATTAAATCATTGATATTTACTCCTGAATTCTCATGGAGCAAAAAGAATCAAAGGGTATAAAGCACTACAACCCCTTCATCTCCCGCTCAGCTCACAAAGCAGCTTGCTCGAGAAGCAGTTAGGGAATAATATGTTGCATTTTTCTGCACCACATATGGTGAAGAAGTTTTAAAGACTGTCAAATTTTGAGCTCCCAGACTCAAAGACAAAACCCAAAAGCAGTATAGGAGGACCATGCTGATTCTCATCTCGGCAAATCTAGATACTTATAAAGTTAACATGAAGTGTGCAGCCTTAACCTGAAAAGGGTGATTAGTTAGCTTAAGCTCTTTCCAAATTAATATTGAATAATATCACAATCACACCAATTTTCTCAGTCTTTGGCACGACATTCTGCATGGTTTCTCCCAGGACTTGGCAGCCTTTCCTCCAGCACCTGTTTCTTGTAAATTATAAAACTCCCCTTCTCCTCTCTCTGAGGACAGTCACAGCTCTGTTCCCACCGTTCTGTGTCACGGATGTAGCAGAGCCTTGCCTCATACTTTGTCCTCATTCACATACAGTTTTGGTTTTTAAAAATCCCTCTTTATTTAGACACTAACAATACTTAACCATTAGAGCAGAACACAAAAGGCCTTAATAAAGACTTATACAAATATACAATGATTTATAAAAACCATGAACTCTATTTTCTTGACATGACACAAGCAGGTCTGAAAGATGTAAGGACAAAAAGGGGAAAAATGAAAGCAAATAGGTTTCATTACAGGAGTTCTGATGCCCTAGAGGCTTTCTCTTCACTGCTTTCGACTGCTGATACCAGTCTTTAGTGTGTATTAAAATTGCTTTGATTTTCATGGATGGCCAGAGAGGTGCATAAATTTAGGTTTAAGGCATCTTTGACATAAATCAAAACTGCAAGTATTTTAGTTAGGATAGATGCTTTCAGTCAGGGATTTTTAACAAATATATCTAATTAAAAAATTTCCTTTCTCAGTGTTGTCAAAGCCATTTATAAACTTTCATCAAAATTTCCCACTCAACTGGCAACACTAGTTTATCAGGAATAAATGCAAAACAATTCAGCCTACACACATGCACAAGGGGTGCCATATAAAATTGAATAAAGCCTCACAGTTGTGAGTACTTAGTTTGATGATCTACACAAGCCATTCCATCACTGTCTCATGATTAAGGATCCTCATGATACAAAGTCAAGAGTAGCTGTGCGAATAAAGTCCCTAAATGCAAAATTTTGCAATAAATTCCTAGGGAAATGGAGAAGGGCTGGAGACAAAGGTAGAACTGAAGAAAGGAAATCAACTTCCAGAAATTTTCTACCATGCAGCAAAGTTCCTTATGAAAAGAAAGACTACTGGAAGGAGGCAGAGCATTGATTCTTTTAATTAAACAGCTTTGCTCTCAGCTATTTGTAGCTGTTAATATTGTTATTAAGATCTTGTTTCCCTACATCATACATCCCAATTTTTAATATTTGTCCTGGGATTACATGGCAAGGTTTTGGCAACAGGGAGGGGGGACTTCAGGAGGCTTCTGTGAGAAGCTGCCCCTGTGTTGAACAGAGCCAATACCAGCCGACTCCGAGACAGACTCACTGCTGCCCAGAGCTGAACTCATCAGCAATGGTGGTGGCACCTCTGAGACAAGAAATTTAAGAAAGGGTTAAAAAAAAGCTGTGCAACAGCTGGAAAGAGGAGTGGGCATATGCAAGAGAAGCAACTCTACGGACACCCAGGCCAGTGCAGAAGGAGAGGGAGGAGGTGCTCCAGGCTGGAGCAGAGACTCCCCTGAAGCCTGCGGTGAAGACCATGGGGAAGCAGGACCCTGGAGGTCCACATCAGAGAAAACATCCAACTGCAGCCCATGGAGGTTCCCATGTTGGAGCGGGTAGAAGTTCCCTGCAGGAAGATGAAGCTTATGGCGAGTCCCCACTAGATCAGTCCATTCCTGCAGGACTGAAGGCTGGCCAGGACCTGTGCTGGAGCAATTCTTGAAGCACTGCAGGTACTGAGAAGGACCCATGCTGGGTAAGCTTACAGAAGACTGGATCCTATAGCAAGAACTCCATGTTGGAGAAAGGGAAGAGCATGTAGAGAAGGAGCAGCAGAGAGGAAGAATTACGAACTGACCACAACCCCTGTTCCCCACTCACTGTGCTGCTCAGGGCTGGGCAGGGATGGAGGGAGAGAAGCTGGAAGAGATAAGAGGACATTGAGCCTGTGAAGAAGGGAAGAGTAGTGGAAAGGTGTTTCAGTTTTGCTATAGTTCTCACTATTCTGTTACAATTAACTGGCAATTAAATAAAAGGAATTAAATTAATTATATCAACCCTTCTTTGTCCATGACAGTAATTCTTAAGAGAGATCTCCCTGCCCTTATTTGGATCCATGAGCTTTTAATTTCAGCCTTCTCCCTTTGTCCTGTTCATGGAGGGAGAGTAAGAGAGTGGTTTGGCGGACACTTGGTAGCCAGCCAAGGCCAGCACACAAGAATATTGCACCATGCCAAAAAAATCAGTATCAAGAACCTAGAGAGCTGAAGAAATTCTGATTTGCTGTGAAAAGATTGGAAATAGGCCCTCATTATTTGGAAAGATCTCTGACAAAGTTCCAATTGACAGGTGTCTGCTTTCACCATCAGCTACACAGCAGATAACAACAACATAATACTTGAAAGGAACTATGACCAAAGTGGATGCAATGTTGAGTATCTTTCCAAGGAAGAGTATCTAGACCAGATGGCCAATTGTGCATGAGTGGAATGTACTGACAACATGAAATTGTGAAGAGGAACATGAAAATAATATAGATAAAATTTCAAAGCCTTAAAATGCTGTTCCTGTTCCTGAAAAATGAAAATTAGAGG
Source organism: Scytalopus superciliaris (assembly GCA_013400415.1). Lineage (NCBI taxonomy): Eukaryota > Metazoa > Chordata > Aves > Passeriformes > Rhinocryptidae > Scytalopus > Scytalopus superciliaris. Next base: position 372,952 of record VXBX01009030.1, read on the forward strand.
CACTATTTAAGAAGCATAATGTCTGAAAACTAAACATTAAAATGATGAAGTTTAAAGAAATCAAAGGGCAAAAGTGTATCTTCTGTAGCTCAACAACTGAATCAGAACTCATTTTCACCGGCATATTTCAACTGAGACACCAGTCATGAAAACTAGTTTTAGAACCAGGGTTCTCAATAGCATGTTGACAAGGTTCTCTTGCTGTATGCACTCGAGAGGCAACAAGGATTAACCATATAGTGGACCACAACATTGTTATACGAGATCCATAATAACAGAATGAAAAGATTAGGCCCTAGAGTAGTTAGCTATAAACTTGCGCACACAAAGACAGAAGAGGAATGAGGCTTTTAAATTGTCTTATTTTGAAAATTCATTTTTTATTAATAATGAGTGAAATAATCCTATGCTTTCCACCTTAACTGTATTTGCAACTACTATCACCCAAATTTTAGTTTATTTCACCAGTGCAAGCCCAGGTAAGTGTTCTCAGACAACTGCAGCTTACACACACTTTTTAGACTACATACACCACATACAAACATTAAAAAAATACATCATCAAAATGCATGACAAAGTGCAGTTATACGTTATGCAACTTACATAGCTCATATACTCAACAAGTAATGGAACCAGGCTAATGTATAATGTGACATTGCTTTGACTCTGCCTTAGAAGAATAATGAACATTTCAGTTCATTTTTCTGTTACATAAGCACACTGACATTGCATTTATAATCTGGCTTCTACATACAGATCTGTAACTACCATGCTTCTGCTAAATACTGTACATCCTGGATGATACAGCTTATGGTTATTATTTTTAATTGTTCTGTTCAACTACAGTACATCCATAAGACTTCCCCATATTTACTAGTTACAGAAACAGAGCTCAGTTCCTGGGCAGGTCAGGTTTCATTTCTTCTCACTCCTGAACTGCCAAGACTGAAGCCTTAAGTTCTATAAAGACTGTGAAGGGAACTATGTAATTGTAGTTAAACTACTTTTTTTTCTTTAAGAAACCCAAATATGCTACAGCTGTGTAGCAATAATAACTGTGCAAATGCCCCAAACATTCCATAACTCACTTGAAGAAAATGCCTTATTTTTTCATCAGAAACTTATCTGGAGCAAAAACAGAGTTTTCCAACAGGGCTAAAGGAAATTTTCTTTCTGCAACATAAGTCTTTTTGTCATGGACATCTAAAAGTGCTTATTCATGTCAATAATTAGTGAAGGAGAGTGACCTTAATAACCATGATCAATAATGTAATCAGAGGCTGATAAAAGAGGGGACAACTAGGCATTAGATGAGAAAGTGCCTCCAGGTTATGGGAACAATGTAGGGAGGGTGTGAAGGAAGGAAGGAAGGAGAGAGTCAAGCTGCTGCCAGTGGCTTTTGGGGGGAATAAAAAAATACAATAAATCTGATCTTAAAACCAATCTGCTTTATAATAAGGGAAAATCAATAAAAATAAGAACAAATACTTCCATAGAAAGCGCTCCTAGGAACTGTGGACTATAAAGGCTCCCTTGGCAGGATACATCAGATTAGTAAGAGGAACTATGAGCTTCAAATCACAGGGTTTAGCACAGGAGGCAGACTATAAAGGGAGGCTTTCTGCTTTTCAGTCCTGCTTGATGCCAAGTACCTCTAGAAATTCCACTGGCACTCTCTACATTTGCAGTCAATGCATTGCAGGATGGTTTCCAGACAGTGCTTATGGGTTTCATATAACTTGCCCACAAAAGTAGTGTGTATTTGTGGAACAGAGAGAAAGCACTGTGGAGATTCACATTTGATCACGAAGGAGCTTATGTGGATTACGAAGAAGAACCAGGACAACTGATGCTGAAAATGCCAAGTTGTGCACAGTTAAGGCAGATTCTCACTTTTCCTGGTGAGGGGAAGTGAAAAGACTCTTCAATAAATTTGTATGCATATATTACTTTATCTTCCTACTGCAAGTCATTTAAATTGACTCAAAACCTTTAGTCCTGTGGGTTGTCCATTTCATAAAACATGTATATCACTATGACATCAAAATTAAGACTATGACAAAATTTCTGCTGGTTAGTTTAGAAACTGCACATTATCTGAGATTTTTCACTTCTCTAGGAACCTAAGATTCAATTTCAGTGACCCATTTAATGCTTCAGACCAGAAGAAAAAGCAGTAATTCTCCCAGAATTGATGAAAGTGCCAAATGAATGAGCATATCAGCTGGAGGCATCTCTCCTTGGGTGGAAGTTAATGAAGCCAGGATCCTGACTTCAGTGTTAGACCATGTTCATAATACATGACCTGCAGTTTTCTAAGTGCCAAGGGAAAAACTGAAAGGTGAGGCAGACCAAAATAACATTTTCTAAGATCGCTGCTTAGGAAACAGAGAACTTAGAATTGCTCTTCTAAGAACTAGATTTCTGAGGTGTTTTTTGCCTTTTTGTTATTCAACTCACTGAGGAAGGCTTGTTAACTTCCAATACCAATATATTAATGTTTCACTTAAAGCCAGCTGTCTGCTTTCTGCATTAGACTAGCACAGTGATCCAAAATAATGTCTGCAATGCATTAAATTACTTCAGCAATTTTATGGTAAGTCTTCTTGATATGTTAGTCATTCCCAAGAACATAATTTAGATAAAAAGCACTGCATTAAATACAGAGATAATACCAGGATCCAGGGGGGAAAAAAAATTCTTAGACAAGTATTGAACAAAGACCAATGCACAATCATACTCAGTTATTCACATAATGCTTGTTGAGTTTGTTTTTCTCTCCCTGAGCCAATGAATCCTAGATTCATTTCTGCACAGAGGCACAATGTTGAAGGGAGAAACAGAGAGCATTTACCTTCTGCCTTCGTGACCTGCTTGCTCAATCACCAGAAGTGGGTCTGGATTTCCTTGGGTACAAGAAGAACATAATCACAGGTTTCCAGCATCCCTCCCACCCTGTTGTGAAAAGAGGTGATGCTGCTACCACTTTCTATGGTTTCTTACTAAAAACAGCATCAGTGGGAATGTTGAGGAGACCCAGTTTTATTGGTATTTGGCAAATATGACCACAGAAAACATCTATAAGAGAGACCCTTGAGTACAGTCAGAAAAGGACATGGTTCATTTCCCAACCTTGAGCCAGACCTTGTATAAGAAGGGCAGCATTCTGGCAACCTCATAATACAGGAGACAACATTTTCCAGACTCCAGTTTATCATTTCAGCAACAAAATTCTCAAGTCACTATTAAATGATTGAAGTTTCTTTGAATCTGGACCATTAACAGTTCTGCATGATCAGTAATAGTTAGCTTTATAAAAATAGAAGTGCTTAGAACTATATGAACATATTTGGGAATGGTGAAATATGTATGTAAATATCTGTCAGCACCTAATCAAATAGAGATTTTTGCTTTTCCACATGACTGGCAAACCGCACCAGCCATTTGGCAGGGCACATGCTTGATTCAAAATATGCCTACATAACCCAAACACAAGTATGCAATAAAAGTTTAGTAATATTCCCAGTCTCAAAGTTACCCAATTAAAACAGATAATAAATTTAGAGCCAAAATGAAGTTTTCTAGTGTACCCGCTATACAGGCAATATCACCACCACCACTTTGCCCTTAGATAATAAGATATAGATAATGCACGTTAATACACATATTCACACACACTAATGCACAAACGTTTTAAATATATATGTATGCCCAAAATTCACATTCTTTTATTTTAATGCAGTTTAGGAAGTTCAAGTGCTTCTTGAAGTTAGATCTGATAACTTTGAATGCACATGGTTTTTCTTATTATAAACAATAGTTATGTAATTGAACACCTTTTACTTGTATCTTAACACAGACAGATTTTTTGCTTTGTATGTTAGGTTTGATGTAAAGAAGTTCAGAATAAAATAATTTACTGTCAGGCCAGTAGATGTTCCTTTAAATAAGTAACTAGCTACTTACACATCTGCATCAATTTTTTGTGTTACTTTTTGCAGACACATTTTGACTTTATTTTTCTGTTGAACTATGACCCATAGCCAGGATGAATCTGAACACTACACTCTTTAAAACAAAACCAGAAATGAAGATAAATCTTCTTTCTAACAACAGCTAATCACTACGCCATGTTCATATCATTCATGCATGCCACAGCTAAAACTAACTTCACAAAATCACACAGTCCTGCATGGCCATGTCAAGGTAATTTCATCTCCATGTCACCACGTGGCACGACTGTAACACGGAGACCTGCCTGTGCACTACTGAAAGCCTATCCTGGCTTGCTGGAAAACCCAGATTTTAGAACTGTCACTATTTTGGCAGGACGGTTCAGAAGGAAGCTAGAACTTGTAGGGCAAAGGGAAGTCTACAACAAGCCCAAGGGGTTCTCCAGGCTGCTTTTACAGAAGGGTTGCAAGAAGCTCTGCAGAGAACAAGGCTGCAAAGATGACTTTTACACATTCCTGGTAAAAGGGAAAGGCCACCAAATCTGCCTCTTTTTCTGCAGGGGAGTTACATAACAGTCATTAATACACAACACAAGTAATAGTTATTTGAGAAATAGAAATGAGAAGCATTTCAGGGCTAAAAAAGGAAGGGTCACTTTTCATCTGAATATTAGCAACACATGAAAGAATTCTCATTCAAACACTAACCTTAAGGTAGAAAAATATCGTTTGGTTTCTTTCTTGTATATACAGTTGTAAAGAGTGACCAGCTAGTACAATTTTTTCTTGATTCTCTGGGGGGGGCTCACAATGCATATGTAACTCCCAGGTGAACCAATTGTATGAGTACTCTACATATGCAATACTTACAAATACTTAACAGTAAACTGCAGTCACTGATGCAACTGCAAAGTTGTCATATTTTGTCATCTTCAGACAGAACACTTAATTTTTAAGAGATAGGCAGACTTGCCTGTATTAACACATTTATCTTAATTTCAAGTAATGTTGTCTCAAAAAAAGATGCTTCACTGCTGACTTTCTGAACATTAGGAAGGGAAAAAGAAAATACAATACTCTAGATACATAATTAGGCCAATAAGCAATCCTTTTCTTCCTTGTGTTACATTGATCCTTATAGGTTGAAGCTCAAACAAGATGCTTACAGTAGCAATGTTCACATAAACAGATCCCTGGTTAGTAGGCAGGTCTTTCCTGCACAAAATCATTAACTGAGGCCTGTGTTTTGGAATAAGAGCCAAAATAATCACTAACACTGCTCCCTCTTAAGACACATACATTAAATCTGTGCAACTGTTTGCATTATATGGACATCCAAAATATTTTAAAATGTGCTCAGATGCTACTTTAAACAAAGGCATTTTTTTGAGAATTGCAGGGAATACTCATGTGGCCATCGAGCTGGAAAAGGATATTTAATTGACCTTTGTAGTATTTTAGATCACGAATTCTAGAGAAGAGGTATGAAAATAAGTCAGGGTTTGAGCAATTATTCCAAGCCTGGCTCACTCTATCACTGCTGCTTGACTTTTCATTTTCCCATCTCAAAAATACAATGGAATAGATTGTTTTAAGTTAAATTCAGTATGACATTCAGCTCTGACTGTCAGTAATTCAGAAAGCAAACTAAAAAGGGTCTTTGGGACTTAAATCCTCATTACATAGGCTATATTTTCAACACACAAGCTGAAATTAAAAAGCATTTTCCTACCTCACTGTGACATTTTTAATGCAGGAAGGTGAGCAATTAGATCAGTAATTAAAAGATAAGAGAAATTAATTAAATTAGTAACTACTATATGCTTGTATTATTCAGAGAAGCTACTGAAAATTTTACTTTTGATCAATTTGATGGAATGGTTTGGACCAACTGCTGTCATTAGCCTGTATGCTATCCAACACTAACAATATATGCTTATTCTAATCAACTAATGCCATCTGGCTGCTGGAACAATTCAGGTTAGATGAGAGTGTTCGTTACAAGCAGACATGAGGAGGAGAGGAAAGGTGAGCTGGCATCATGAGGCTCAGAGGCTCATCCAATCCCATGCCCACTCTCTCCCCCAGTGAAGAGCCTGGCTTTGACTTTGGCATCTGACCATATACTCAGTGAGCCTGAGACAATTTTCAGATCAGCATCCCAGCTACTGCACAGCTTCAGACTGGATTTAGGAGACTGGTTTGGGTCCAAGTTTCAGAATAAATTTAAACAAATGATGTGCACAAGTGTAACTTTCATGCCTTGTATTACTCAGAAATCATGGAAGTGTCTCACGCTAACTCAATACTAATTTCTTTCCGTAAAACTCCTTCAATCAAATTATAGTTCTATGCAGTATTCAGATTAAATAAGCAGAGAGATTTAAAAAACAAAACAAGAGGAAAGGTACTTAGGGAGCTGTGAGGCAGACAGTGTGAGTTTATGGACAGCTGCTGAGAATCTAGGCCTTTACGTTCCCTAAAGGTAGCAAAAAGCACCTCCTTTTGGATAGCAAATATAGCCACCACTGTACTATGTCTGCCCTTTCAGGATCCAAATTTTAGACTCCTAAATTGTTGGAAACTCCTGAATTATAATTAATAACATAATTCACACTGAAAACTTCTTTAGCATGAAACTCCGGTATATTAGTTTAGAATTTTTCTATTTGAAAAGCTTTGTTGGCATTTTTATATATGCTATTTGATGCCACACTTTCAGTCAAAGTATAAACCATTTTTGCTCTGCTAGTAAATTGCACAAGATGAAAATTGAAGGTATAAAATAAGAGACAGTTTCAGGGCTTCCTGACAAGCAACACTAAAGCCATGATTTCTTAATTTCCCCATACTGCAAATGGTATAGGAAAAGCAAAAGACATCCAAGCTATTATTATGTCACAATGAATTATAGGAAAGGGCACTGTGGCAAGCTGAACATAAAACGCATCCTTCATTTCAGCAAACAAACCTTATTTAGTGAAGAAAATGTGATATCCTAGTATAACACTAAAAATGAATGAAAATTATACTTATTTTTCAGGATTAAGAACAAAAGATGCCATCACAGAAACACAGCATCTTCTAATTTACAGTAATTTCCACCCATAGCATCCAGATGGAGGATAAAAAATGTACACAGGGAAATGTTGTTGCCAAATGCTTCCAATTTAACTTGATTTATGTGAAAACACTCCATTGTCTTCCAGGATCTGCTATCCTGAAACATTAAAAAAATAAACTGTTCAGGACATCTATCTTGCCCACATGAATAATATGAGCTATGAGATAGATGTAGTTTACAAGAATGGAAGAAAAAAACAAAAAGCAAACAGCAAAACCACTTTGGGGATTTAAGTGAATTAAGGGAAAACCAATGATCTGCATCACTCCAGGAAGCGTTACTTGTTTATTCTTCCCAGGTACCTATCAAGCAAGGGAAAAGAGAAGGGAAAGGAGGAGAAAACTAGAAAGGAAGATTCTTTGTTGTCTGCACTTGTTTCTTTATTAATAAAATAGAATAAAAAGCCTGACACCTCATTTCCTTTCATTCTTTATTCACAGTTATGCTTTCCCTATTGACTCCACTACTACTCCATAGAGTAGGAGTGAGTGACAGAGCACGTCATGTGGGTCTGTGCATGCATGCACCAAGAGAATGTACGCTGAGGAGTCACAGTGCCTAACAGCCAATTTGTGTGACAATCAAGTTTTCCCCTCCAAGTGGGACGCAGAGCATTTTGAAAAAGAGAATTTTGCCAAGAAATGTTCCAGTCTTCAGACTCTTACAAAAAACACACCAATATGTTGTACGTCCCAGTCTGTTTCCTTGCTGAGTTGCAGTACCTGGAGGAGTGAAGGTTGCCCCTGCTCCCTCTGGACATTTCCAGGACTCAGAAACAGAAATCCATCCCAGCTCACAGACAGCAGCTAGGAGATGACATGCCTTTGCAAAATGCCAGCTGGTTGATTTCAAACCACTAGTTCATCTTAAGAAAACTAAGGAAGAAAGATAGGAGCTTCAGATGGGACGGAGAGGATGGGACAAGCCAATTTATTTCTTCAATAGCTTGAATTTTGTTCTGATTTATCAGTTATAACTTTTGGCCTGGTTTCTGGCCTTCACTCAAGCTAGAGGCACATGAGCTATTTTAGCCATGAAATTACTTTGCACTACAGGCAATTAGTGAAGCCAAGAGGTCACCAGAGAGCTGCACATGATGAATGTAATTGCTCGTAGGAAATCCTGGAGGGTTTTTGACCTTGTTGCTAATTTTTTTTTCTTTCTTTCTTTGGGAATACCCTGAAAAGATCACACAGCTGAGACAACACTGTTGCCTCAGAAAGAAATTATGAGGTGAATTACTCATTAAAGAATTAATAGTTTCAGAGGCTAAAGGATTTATGAACAAGAACGTTAAAAAGATCTTAGTAAGAATGTATATAGGAAATTGTTAATAGCAGTCAGATCAATTTAAAATCTTATAGGCTTAATGTTCTTTAGGGGGGAAAAAGTCTCAGAGAGGAAGAAAGAACTGAATTCTTCAGAAACACAGACCAGTGTGATGTGGGGAGCATCTGCTGCCTTATGAGTAACACCACTCAACAGAGATAAAAACAATAGAACTGAAGCAACTCCAATGAGTTTCTATGAATTGCCTCCATACTTCTTTCCAAAAATGGAAAGGGAAGTTCCTTAAGTCAATACAGCATTGAGGCCATAGGGAAGGAGGTACCGAAACAGCTGTTGCTCAGCAGGACACTGACACCCCCAGCATTCAAGGATCTAACCTGGCCACTGCCAGCAAGGAGGCTGGAGCAGACTGGATTTCACATCAGCACTAAGGCTGCCTTCGAGCCTATTCAAAGACTCTGGTGGCTTTTGAAGTTCATGTTGTGCTTAATGCTGTGGCAGCTACATTACAAGCTACTCCGAGTTTAAAACAAGCTTTGTTGCATCTAAAAAAGCTGCAGTCACTGCAGTGCAGGTATTTCCTATGCCTGCTCCTTTCCAGTTCAGTATTGACAGTTTCTTTAGACAGGAGTGCATGTTTTTGGTATGTAGAGAGCTGGTTCAAGGAGGTTACATCTGTGCAGAAAGGCTAAAAGTAGTGCTCCTTCACTTGCACACAGACAAACTGATTAAAAAAAAAGTGTTAGAGCAAAAAAATAAAAAAGGCATCTAAGTCTAACAGGAAATGTAATAACAACACTCCTTGGGTAACCACGAGAAATGCTCTGAGCTTCACTGAGTTTGTCGCCGGATACAGTGACAAATATGTATTCACATGTATTATTACCCATACTGATTGGTAATACTTCACTCCAGCTGCCTATTACATGGAAGGCATTTCAACATCGTCTTGCAGAGTCTCAATAAAAGGAGCATCAGACGGAAGGTTTAATTTTTCATCATCGAACGAACACTGATTCCCGTGGGAGTGCTCTCTGCAAAGGGAGGTGGATTGTGCCATCAGAGAAACACAGCAGACCTATGCCTTGTAATGAAATCAAACAACTCACTAAATCTAATACACACTCTAGCTTAAATTTGAGCTTGAAAAGCAACAGCTCATAACTTCAGAAATTAAACCTAGCAGAAAAGAACTGATGGTGCTCTTAGATGTACTATTCTAGTATTATTCTTGTCTCACATGCAAAGCTTCTTCTAAAAGATAGAGCCAAGCTGTGTGGGCTTGATACTGCCATTAAATCACATAACAAAATTATTTCACTGCATGCTTAACAATGCTGAAAACCGGAGATTTAGTTTTTCACTTCTAAAAGGTAAGAAGACTTCCACATAAACTGAATTTGATAGTTTTTGCTTGTGGTTTTGATTTTTTTGTTTGGTTTGGTCTGGTTTTTGTTTGTTTTATTAAATGCCTGTTCTAGATCTTCTCCCCAAAAAGACAGGCTACAAGAATGGAAGTAGTACAAAAGAAAAAAAAAATCTCTCTCTTTTTTTTTTTCCATATGGAAAACAGAATGCATATCTCCATGTGAGTAGCTCTACCATAGCAAATACACATAGAGCAAACATTACTTCTGCTTTATATTTTGTTTCTGTCTGCAGTACTACAAAAATAAAAAATTAGAATCATAGAACAGTTTGGCTTGGAAGGGGCCTTAAAAGTCAACCAATCCAATCCCCCTGCAATAAGCAGGGACATCTTCAACCAGATTTGGTTGATCAGAGTCCCATCCAACCTGACCATGAACGTTTCCAAGGGTGGGGCATCCACCACCTCTCTGGGCATCCTGTTCCAGTTTTTCATCATCCCATTGCAAAACATTTCTTTTGGTAGACTGTAGTTGTTTCGACATGTTTGGTTTCTGATTTGATATTCCAGGAGCAGGTCAGTTGCCTAAACATGAGTATCTTGGAGATATCCTGAAGTATTTAAGTCATATATAGGCCAGGAGATATGACATAGGACATGTAGGAGACTAATGATCTTCAAGAGCTGGTGCCAGAAGCTAGATGAGATTACCGTAAGGCATATTAAATGGCACTCAACATTTACAGTACAGGAACTGAAACATGCCCTTTCAGTATTTAAAAATATTTACTGTATGCCTTGCCAGCACAGACAACTTTGAGGAGTGCCATTTATAAGAAGGTAGAAATCTGCAAGAACTTCTGTATGAAGACTAAAATACCTTGAGAACTTAATGCAAGTTTCAAAGCTTTCTTCAAAACTGAAAAACATGTGGGAAATTGTGACACTGCTGACCTTCCAGAGGAATCTTAAGAATGGTTAGTAAAAAAAATAAATCCTTACTGAGGTTTATATTACATTATTCCTTGTGCCTTTGTCTTCATCTGTTCCTTTTTTACTTCTTGCTGGGTACAGAATTATGAAAATACAGCACAAAAAAATCTTATCTGGCTCATGCAAGGCCCACATTATGCTCCAGAAGCCAGTGAAAGCGCTCTGTATTTCTTGAAGAAATTTAGGGTGGCTGAACACTCATGGTGTTTGCTCAAGTTTCTGTAGTCTTGGTTCCAGCAAACCATGATAATTCCACACAAACCTGAGCTCCAGCAGGACCACAGACTGAAAGCAGCACCAGCACAACACTTCTCACAGATGAATGAACTCAAAATGCCATCGTCACACAATCCTATAACATGTTATTTTTTACTTACAGGACTCACACGACAAAATTTCAAGGCGCACACTACTACTGCTAATATTGTCCTCAGAATTCAGTGTATTATGTCTGAATGTTTCCAGTGTTCCTGTTATATCTTAAGACTGCTTAAAAACATTTTTCCATTCTTGAATTCTCATTTCCTCCCTGTGTACATATTAGCAAACTTGCCCAGAAAGGATGGTTCTTATTCCTTATGTCCTGATACAGATGGATATATCTAATTTTCCATTTTCCACACCTTACCACTCATATCCAGTGCCTATAACATTCTCCTTCCCCTCACACACACTTGTATTTTCCTCTCTATTCTCTCTGATAAATGGATAGTACCGCCTATCATACTAAAATCCCACACCCAAATGTCCTTACATCTTTGGGAGACTTTTTGGTGAGGGAAGCAGCTGTAAAAGAGCCTTTACTATTCTTGAACCTACCATTAAAAATAGCCAGTGAAGATCTAATTTTTTTTTTTTTATTTTTAGGAAAAGGTTTGTCTTTCATTTCCTACCACAATTCTGATTTAGTATCAAAATTAAGTATCCTTCCAATGATCTTTCATATTGTCTGTCAGACAGCAGTACACATTATCTATTCTCTATCCTCCCTCACTGTACTACTTTATTAATGTGATCTCAAGGTCTCTTGCCCTCTTTCATAACTTCTAATTACCTATAGGCAATATTATAAGGAATGTCCATTAGCATAAAGATTATTTTTGGCATGGTAAGACACATTTCAAGGCTATCAATCTTTCTCCAAAGTGAAAATTATATATGTTGCCACCCCTGGGTTTTACCTTATAGATTTCTAAAAGCAGCATTCCGTGCAAAGAAGGTAGATTTACTATATTCTCTTTTAATTTTATTCACAGCTATTTTTACTACACTATGTTTGAATTTAAAATTGAAGCTTCCTACCACATCTAATGACTGACAGAAATTAAAAAAAATATAATATCACCTTCCTTACATTCAGCAACAGTGTTTAGAGTTTGGTCTGTCATGCTGTGAAACTGGCTTGGCTTTGCAATCTGCAAATGTACTTCTAAATACCAGAAAACGTCTGTGTGAGCATCAGGCAGAAAACAAGTTCACCATTTGAAAAGGCTTGTCATTTGAAAACACAAGTAGGACATATGTGGCTCATAAACGCAAGCCCTCCTTGTAGGAAGAAATGTCTAGTTAGTTGTCTGTTTGAGTTCATGTATCCTTCAATATTTAAAGGTAAACCTGCATGTGACAAATATGAGAACATTCATAGATGCACTGTAAAACACACATGCATATTTATATTACACATTCAAAGGTAAATTTAAAAAAAAAAAGCCATGTTCCTTGCTCTGTGTGTCTGCAAAGTGTTAGCAAATGTTTCTTAACTAGAAAATAAAGGTGGGCCTTCTAGTACATGGAAAGAGGTTGGAATCTGCTGGTGAGCTCTGAGCCACACAGGAGAACAAACTGCCTCCTCCCCCAACTTTACCTGTCCTACCCAGAAATTGCTCTTGCCTAATGACTCCCTTGGTGACTGCCCACTGGATTCTCCCTTCCTGCCACTGAGGTGTGGAAGCTCTACATCAAGAGAGGGCAGAGGTTTAGTATTCTTTACCTGCAGTCAGTGCAGCAGAATAAGCACAAGGCAGGAAGTAACATTCCCTCTTTGAAGAGCTATACAATTTTCCTTTTCTTTCCTGATCTTCCCTTGCCCAAAAGAACAGCAAGGCAGAAAAATGAAACATCATTTCTTCTTCTGACTTCCTCTAACTAAGAAGAGCAGTTACCAGCTGCTTCTTGTGTTTGCACGTGCTGAAAGACCAATGCTATCCCAATCCGTCTCCTGTAGCCTTGGTATAGAGCAAAATCTATTCTATGTGAGAGAATGAGAAAGCACCAGATTAAAATCTCCTGGGTTTCTATCACCTTTTTCAGAATGAAAAACTAAGACCACTGGAAACATTTGTTAGAAGTTTTGAAACAGAAAGAAGAAGCCTCTCAGCAGAATAAATCAAGTTCTTGCAATTTCTTATATGATTTCTAAAACAACTGCTTCTGCTCCCTGAAGGCATTTAACAGTGGACATAGTTTAATAGCTGTAAACAGCATGTAAAACTGTCTACTTAAAAATGCCTCTTGGAACTTTTTACGCACAACCCATTAATCTTCCACACAAACATATTTCGTTTCTAAAAAAAAAAATCTATTCCCAACAAGAAATATCTCAGAGGTAATCTCAGGTAACTTTTTCTCTGCGTGCCATAAATCTTAGTACCTTCTTTTCAAAGTGTTTGCTTTTTCTTTCCAGGTCTATTGCTTCTGATAATCAGTATCTAATTAAGACACCTTGTTTAAAAAGTCCCCTAACAGTACACAAAGACAAATAAGCAACTGCACATTTTTCACATAGTACTAAAATTCCTGAAGAAGTCTGAAAGGCCTAAGGATATGATTTAACTTGAAACTATATATTAATTCAGAATATATACACCCACTTTTATCCTGCCTTTACTGGAACTTAAGACAACCTTCTTTCTACTTTTAAAATTATTCTATATATATGCATGCACTTCAAGATTACTTCAGTTCCACCTCTGACAGCAATCAACAATAACATTTGTGTAACAAAACTATGTGAACATTTCAGCAACAGGACTTGCAAAATATTTTATGGGATGTAGTACTATTAGGAATACAAGCACATTTGTGCCCTAAACAGAGAACTGTACAGCTTAAGTGATTGATGTTTCTGTCTTTAAACAATGAAGGTAAAAATACAACAAAACCAATGTACAGCATTCCACGGAAATGCTAAGTTTCTAATAGGTGTTTCAAGTCCAACAGAAGTCTATAGTAACTGTACAGCAATCTATTAATTTTTAGAGGATAGATAAAAAAATCCCTTAACAAAACCTTATCTTTTACATCAAACTCTGTAAAATTTATTTAAAAGGGTACTGAAAAACTCTTTTGGAGTATCTTCTCAGTTGGTATCTATTATGGTTAATGGAAAGACTTGAACTGACCTTTTAAGTATCAGATGGTAAAGTGATACACATATGCAGAGCAAGAGGCCAGTGACACACAAGAGCAGAAATTTACTATGAATCAATCAACCCCTGTATAGAGTAAAATAAAAGGAAAATATTGGTACTTTGCCACCTTCACAAAAGATTCACTAAATATCCACAAACTTAGCACAGACAAGAAAAGCAGATTAAGAACAGCATCATTCATATTCTCTGAAAGTAGGCAAAATGAACCTTTTGTCCATGTTCCCTCTGTAATGCAACAGTGCACATGAAGCAGAGGTGAGACCATCATGAATGTACCTTTGCAAACATCTGAAATTCAGTTGGCCTGAGAAAGTTGTAAGATTACATTAAAGCATGACAATACGTATTCTAGTTAGAGGCAAACATTCATTTTGTAAACAAAATTAGCCTGCGCTAACTTGTACTGTACTTCTATGCTATAATCAATCAAGTGACAATAGCAACAACATAGCTTTTTAATTTCCACAGCCAAGGATCTTCTCCTGCTCTAGTCAAAAAGAAAACAACTGCAATAGGCAGACTTTAAAAATAAAACTGATGACTGCACTATTTCCTATTAGCATGCCAAACAACAGAGTTACAAACACAGCACCGATCGGAGTACATCTGTGCTGCACAGAGATGCAGAAGATTCCTGGTGCCCATAGAGGCCTTGTATGTGAAAACTCTGTCAAGTTGTTGAGATCCCTAGCTCTCAAAATTTAAACTGTGTCTTCAGTGTTTACAAAAAAAAAAAAAATTAAAAATTCCACTGTGGAGGAAGGAAGAAAGCATTTAGCAGGAGATCAGCTAAATCAAAGAATATGTTGAGTTGGAAGGAATCCACAAGAATCATCAAAGTCCAACTCTTAGCCCTGCATAGGACCATCCCAAGAATCACACCACGTGCCTGACAGCATTGTCCAAACACTTCTTGAGCTCTGTCAGGCTTGGTGCTGTGACCACTTCCCTGGGGAGCCTGTTCCAGTGCCCAGCCACCCTTTGTGGGAAGAACCTTTTTCTAATATCCAACCTAAACCTCCCCTGACACAACTTCAGGCCATTCCCTCAGGGCCTCTCACTGGTCACCACAGAGCAGAGATCAGTGCCTGCCCCTCCCTCTTCCCCTCACAAGGAAGCTGTAACTGCAGTGAGGTCTCCTCTCAGTCTCCTCTTCTCCAGGCTGAACACACCAAGTGCCCTCAGCAGCTCCTCATATGGTTTCCCCTCTAGACCCTAAATGTACTTGTAAATTCATACAGGCACCATTTTCTTTATTTTACTGCAACAGAAACATCACAATCACCAGTTTTAAGTCCACTATTTTATGTTACTGAAATCTAAGGTGCTTAAAAATGTTATTTTCTAGATAGATAGAGTCTGTGTGGGGAAAAGTCACTGTTAAGCAGAAGTCAGGCTTAGTGCATGCTTTTGCCTTTCATACAAGAACATAAGCAGCAGGTACTGTCATTGGAAGTGCCTGCCTCAGTTACTTCATGTCAGCTTGGACAGCTGATCCAGGCAGGCTCTACAGACCTTCCTTGATGGTCACTGTGTGAGGAGCGCCTGTACCTGCTTTGCCCTGGCTGTTTTAGAACTTGCAAATTCAAGTTGCCAGACTGACTTCATCTGCCTTTGCATCATGCTGCAACTGAGCTGCTGTGTGTTCGAGTGAAGTAAAACACCAAAACTTGGGCATCCATAGCAAAACCTGCACTAGTGATCACTTGATTACTTATGCTGCAAGACCATGACATGAAGCAGATCAGCATTTGCAACTGAGAAGAATGGCAGATTTCAGACTTGTTATTTTCAGTGAAAATTAAGAATTATTGAAATGAGTCCCCACAGAAATCAGAAAAATGCTCAAACTACACTTGGTGTTTGAATTTACTTAAAAAAGTAGCCCAGTTTTCATTCATTGTCATTATTTTAATTTCAGCTGTATTGTGCCAATCATGGTGTGAAACTAAACACTGCTATGGTACAAGCAGCCTCTTTGCTGGTATCCAGCAGTACACAATGCCCTCTCCTCTCACTGCCAGTATTACAAGCTATCAATTCATTCTACAGGGCAGAAACCTCTCTAAGTAGAGCTCTGCCTTAAAACCTCATATAGGAAGAAAATCCCCACACATCTTGCTTTAAGTCTCATAATCTCACTACCAGCACCTTCCCAACACATAATAAATCCTGTATGTTATACAATTACAAACACATCATTTTTTTCCCCTGTTATTCACTCCTCCTAAGATTTTTTTCCTTCACAAGCAGGTGAGTCACCATAATAGTGATGAACAAGAAGGGCCTGAATAATGTCATGGGCCAAAGCCATGAGAATTTCATCAGACAATACCTGAATACTTCAGGTTACTGCTCCAGAAACGGTCTGGAATAATGACTACCCCAAACCTTAGTCTTCTTACTTTCTGTTGTGGTTGGAGCTCAAAATCTTACAACAGGAAACAGTATCTAAAAAACCAAACAACCAATCAACCAGATAAACAAAAAAACCCAACCAACCAATGAAAGCTAAACAGCCCAGCTCCTACATCTTATTTCTGTAGTTCATTTAAAACACTGTCTAAAGCATACACACACAAACCACAGAAGATCAGTAAGACATGACAAAAAAGATCCAGAAGCAGGAAATAAAACATATTTGTTCTTAGGAACAAGGGAGAAAGTGTTAATCTTAGTGAAACAGGATTCTTGCAGTACTGGCAAAGTTACTGTCAGGATAAATTACTTGCTTCAGCAAATACCAAATACAGAAGCAGGCCTGTCAAGGTGCCAGACTAGCTCAAACAAACCCCCTTCCAGCAAAGCATTTCTACATTTAGTTCATATTTCACCACTTTTCTCCTGTTCCTATTTTTGCATCTGTGTTTCATTCCCTCTCCTTTGTGCAGCTATATTACAGATCATGGCAGGAATTTTCAATTTAACATTAAAACCAAGATGGAATAAATGAAGTGGGGTTTTTGGTGTAACTTGTGCAGAATGCCTTTCTGAATGACACACGAGTAAAGCTATCACTGCCTATATTGCATTTCCCAAAGAGAAGATCTGACTGAAAAAGTAGTTTATAGCTATGTAAATTCTGATTATTCTGACACATTGAAATAGCTCCAGAAGAACACATATTTTCAGTTCCCAGCATGTCAAAAAAACTTCATTTCTATCTGTATTCCATAGAAAATGGAATAAAGTTCTACCTTGTAACCATGGCATGGACAAAACAAATTAAATATTTGAAAAAATCAGCACAAGAGTAATATGCTCTTGAAGACTCACTATATTTCTATTCATACACTGGTTCTACTACATGAACAAATGTGCACAATGCAAGTAAGCACTGGCTTTGAATCTATCACTATAATACATGCTCTTCCAGCTCCGATGGAAACATATTCCATAAGACACTGTATCAGACTACCAGAATCTCAATTTTTTTCCAATAGGTCCTGCAAGACCACACTGCATTTCAACTATCTGTCCACAGCTCTAAAAATTACTTATGAACAGAGATCAATCAGTGATCAATTGATTACAATTAATTTAAGCACTATGGAGAGCACAGCATTATGCAATGACAATAATTAGAAGACCAAAGTTAAACCAAAACTCTTTATCTTTTATGATTTAAATACTGTCAAGATATTTAAAAATGCTTCTCTAAGATCATCTGTGGTATTCAGATGGAGATATATTGGGGGAAAGAAACTGCAAAATAATGAGAAGAATATGCTGTACTAATTCTAATACTAGCATACTATTTTATACTAATTCTTACTAATCCTAGCCAATTAAGTTGCACATAATGCAAGTCCTAAAGTGACCAGAAGATGAGAAAATAATTTATCCTAATAATACTATATAATTATGTTTTTGTAAAAGCTGGAATATAAATAAAGCCACAGTCAAATATTTTATTGTATGAGCAAACCAGAGCTTATGGTAAACTACAGCCTGCAGAACTGCCAGATAAAATATAATTATGAAGCTTGCATTGTCAAAACATAATGGCATGTTAATAAAGACAGACACATTAAGAAAGAGCTTAATCACAAAAGTGACAAGAAATACATTAAAAGTTCATATTCATTAAGAAAATCAGTTGCGAAATAACAATTCAATGACAGAAAGAATGACGTAGCTTAGGAAAGCTCAGCATCTAAACAACAGTCTGAGAAACGCATATTTAGAAGTGCTTTCTGTTTGAAATTACATAACACAGTTTTGGTATGGGTTCAGTTTTTAGCAGCAAATTCAGTGCAACCACCAGTGAAATTAGCAAGAGACAGCAGCATTTTTTAGGTATATCTGTAAGAACTGTATAGTTATGTACCTATTACAAAGTCACATGTATCTTCCCAAGTAGTTTTGTTGTAAAAATATAGAAATTATTCATAGCTATATACCCACATTCTACCCACAGACACACACAATGCAAAAAGGCAGTCAGGTCCACCAGAATGTGAATTATAATGACAACCACATACAAAGAGAAACCATAAGCATGAATACATTTTGATGTCACCACCTGTTCATTCTGGGAGTCCAAAACTCACTAACATCAATGCAGAGCTCTCCATTGCCTCAATGAGGTTTGAAAGAGAGCTTTCATGAAATAAAAAAACTAGAGAGCATACACTTATGACAGTTGACTAGTTTTACAAAGGTCAGTATAATTAGCAGTATTTTTATCTTGCGTTATCTTTAATGTTCAGTTTGAGTACTCAAAAAATCTAACTCTCTGTTTCAATATAAAAGCACCTATTCAAATAGAATACAAAGTTCTTCCTTCTGAATGGGCAAATTAGGAAAGGTCCCACTTGTGTGGAAGATTCACGTATATCTCAGGTGATTATTTTTGTTCAATCTTTTAGCTATAAAACATTCAGACACACTAACCTCTTTCCCTCTACGTGCACCATGCCAGTCTTAATTTTGAAAGCAATCATTGCTCCAAAGCACTGTGCATGGGAAACTAAATACCAGGCAGACTAGGAGTACAAATTTAAGACACCAACTGATCCAAAGCTGCCTCACAAAGCATAGAGAGGGAAAAAAAAAAAAGAAGGTTGGGGACTGGCAAGAAAAAAGCTCATTTTCATAGCAAAAGGACTGACACAAACACTGCTTGCTTTCTAAGTGCTATTGCCAGAAGTGTATTAGCAGCAGAGGTCTTAAACAGATGAGCAGGGCTGGCATGGCTGTACACTGGAGATTCAAGCATTTATTTCACCACTGATCTAATTACATAACATAGTTTAAATGAAACGTGAAGAACAATTTTTAGAAGACATTTTGCATGGGGTGGGAAGTAATAGAAACCTGCTCCTCTTTTTCCACAGTGGCAGTTTATAGCTGTGACCTGAGAGTTGTTTTCCTCATATTAAAAGAAAATTTAAAAACAAAACTCAAAGAACCCCCACACAATGATTTGCCCAAAAGAGACAGGAAAAATAGTGCCATATAAGAGAAGTAAAAATCCTAGAATGTAAGAGATCCTTGGCAAGTTGTTCATTCTATTTATCTCTACCCTGCTTAAAATAGGTAACTCATCAAACTGTATCCTTGCTTAGCGGCTTTATGACATGCTTGGTTTATATTGAGGCAAGATCAGTTATTTCTGAACATATATTTTTTTCCTATCTAGATTATCTTCACACAGATTTGACATAAGAGCTGTTGATAAAAGAAGAATTCTCCCTTTTGAGCTTGCAAATGGGGATATTGCTTTTAGCTGACACCTTTCCAATACTTTTATTGAGTCCAGGAGGGAATACAGAGGACACTTCTCAGTTTCAATTAAAAAAAAATAAAATCCCAGGCATGAGTTAAGTTTGCACTTTATATCCATGAGCTCTCAATCACAAGGATGATTACTGTCTCTGTAAAGGGAACTCACCATGAACACAAAAATGTAAGGAGAAAGGAAAATGAAGAGCAGCATTCTGAGTAGGCACCAAGCTGGATTAAATGCACCTGTGATATTTCACACCCAGCTGAGGCTCTGACTAAAGGCAGAGAACTGCTGTATTTATATTAAGGTATATAAAGGAGAGAAATACAGATCACTGGACATACACAGTAGTTCTTTAGATACACCACACGTTCATAAAAAATACATGTGCCTGCCAGCTGGCTCTGAACACTTGCAAAACCAGGTGTAGGATATGTCCCTGATGTGCAATTTCTAAATCCTTTTCAAAAAAAAGTTTCTTTTTCTGTCACTGGGATTCATCATGTAAGCCTTCAAACAAATCACTTCATCTTCATGAATTCAAGTGGAGCCAGACTGCACAAAATCAACACTATTATTTTTGTCAAAATCATAGAATCATAAAACAGTCCAACTCCCCTGCAGTGAGCACAGACATCTTCTACTAGATCAGGTTGCTCAGTTGTAAGCATCCTATATCAGTATTTTTCATCTCTTCTTTCTTTCACTAGAAAAAATGATCAGCACTGTTCTGATAACCTGGGCTACAAAGTAATGGAATACCTTGTGCAGAGAAAGCATTAAACAAATCTGCAGCATGGAGCTATGCCAAGATCCAGATATGCTGTGAACTGTTAGAATTTCTCCTGCAACTACATTAGCACTTGTTTCAGAAATTCTGATGATCAAGAGTAAGTGATAATTAAAGAGATCAAATTTAAATTCTGGAAAATCACCTATATGGTCATATATAAACACAAATATTGAAACAGGTAACTATGTGCACATCTGACACTCCACTACCTGAATACAAGACCTACATTTTTATCTATTACATTTTATTCTTCTTGTACATGCATTTACAGCAACAGTTGCATATTATCAATTTTACTGCTTTATCTATAGGACCAGTCGTTTTTCAGTGTAAAGAAAACTCTGAAACCTATCATGAGGAAGAAAAAAATCCTAATATAGTGGGTTTACACTATATAAAACTTTAGAAGTTGAGATACTATTTAGATAAGGACAATTCTTTTTGGTTTTAACCTACTGGACTTGAAGGAAATGGCACCAGCTATAAACTTCATATGAAGTGCTCTTTGTAAATTACAAAACTGTTTGATGAGTGGGTATTTTAATACCTACAACTCCCATAAATTTGCAGGAAAATCAATTACAGTGCAGCTTAGGTGCTGTGCACTCATCTTCATCCCACTCCCATTTCCAATTGTTTTTTACTTTTAAAAAATGGGTAACTTACTGGGAAATTTGTTAGATGTGGCAGTATTAATAATTTTCTTATCAGAAACTCTTCCATCTACCCTCTGTCATTCATCCTGAATTACTCATGAGCTCTAACAACTTAGTATAATGAATTCCTTCTATAGACTTTTGCGGACATTCTGGATTTCTTCCATTGCTTGCTCATAATTCTGTAATGCACTTTTCAGTATTTGTAGATTTATCAGAAAATGCAGTTGGTGTGATGATCTCCATTGCCAAGGAGTGTCAGGTGGGATTTAGCTGGCTGACCCGCAGCCACTGATCAAAACCAGGGAAGTACTAAATGAGAAAATGGTTTCAGTTTTGTAACTGTTATAATTTTATGGTCTTCAGCCACAGGTTAATCACAGCCAATTGCACAGAACTGCTGATGTAGGGACATTAAATATTAATAGGGTTACTAACTCTAATGCCTCTCTGCAAGGGACTGCTAAGACCTAGCTGTTGAGGAGGCTGGGGGAGCATGCTATGCAAATCTGTGCTGACCTGGACCAAATTGCACTGCTGTATGAAAATGTTTCATTCAAGCAACGACAGGAGAAACAAGAAGGAAATGACAGCTTGCCTTCTGAGTACACGGAGTAGACACGTGTCACCACCACCTCCACACGTGGGAGGATAACGTTTCATGGTGAATCTGGTTTCAGTAAGGCTGCAGCACACAGACAAATGCAACCTATAAAGATTAAGCCACTAGGGCAACAGCAGGACCAACAGAACATAAACAGACAAAAGAAATTTTCCATTTTCAGTGTTTAAAGTTAAGGGTATTCATTTGAGACTGATAAGGTGTGGCTCAAATACACCTTGAACATGGCCTTCAAAAGAACTTCATTGTGAGCATGGACAATGACATGAACTCACAACTGAACTGAACCATTTCAGAAGAACTTTTGGTTGAGCCAAGATTAGTGTGACTGTGCAGGAGCCCAGAGTTGTGAGCCAATCACAGCCTGTAATGTCACACTCTAAAGTACTCACAGCGTGTCAGTAAATTTCAGGAGTAAATATCTGTTGCAAAGTACAACGATCCTTAAGAGAAAAGGAGGCTGGATATTCATCAAGAAAGAAATCTTAATGGTACAGCAACAGGCCATCCCCACATGCCAAAAGACCAGCTGGCAGGGAAGAAAAACAAGCCTGGCTGAACAGAGAGCTTTGGCTGCAACTTAAGAAAAAAAAGAGAATCTGAGATCCTTTTAAGTAAGAAGGGGCAAGAAACTCAGGAGGACTACAAAGATTTCAGCAAGGAAACTAGAAGGGCCAAAGCCCAGCTAGAACTTAATCTGGCTACTGCTGTAAAAGACAACAACAGAAAGTTTCTATAAATACATTAACAACAAAAGGAGGGCTAGGGGAGAGTCTGCATCCTTTAGTGGATGTGGATGGAAACAAACTGACAAAGAACGAGGAAAAGGATCAGGAACTCAATGCGTTCTTTGTCTCAGTCTTTCATAGTAAGATCAGTTGTCCTTAGGGACCCCTCAGCTGAAAGACAGGGACAGGAAATCCCTGTAATCCAAGGCAAAATGACCAGTAAAATGCTACACCACTTAGACATGCCCAAGTCTATGGGGCCAAATGGGAATCACTCAAGAGTACTGAAGGAGCTGATGGAAGAGCTCACTGAGACATTTTCAGTCAATTGCCAGCTGTCCTGGCTCACCAGGGAGGTCCCAGTTGATTGCAGGTTAGCAAAAGTGATACCCATCTGCAAGCAGGGCTGGAAGGACACTGTGGTAAACTACAGGCCTATAAACCTGACTTTGGTACTGGGGAAAGTCATGGAGTAGATTCTCTTGAGTGCCATCACATGGCATGTACAGGACAACCAGGGGATCAAGCCCAGCCAGCAAGAGTATAGGAAAGGCAGGTCCTGCTTTACCAGCCTGATATCCTGTGACACAGTGACCCACTTAGCAGATGCAGGAAAAGCTGTGGGACTTGTCTACTTGGACTTCAGTTAAGCCTTTGACACCACTTCCTACAACATTTCTCTGGAGAAACTGGCTAACCAAGGTGCACTCTTCACTGGGTAAAAACCTGGCTGGATGGCCGGGCCCAGACAGTGATGGCAAATGGTGCTACATTGAGCTGATGGCCAGTCACTTTCTGGGTTTCCCAAGGCTCAGTTGTGGGGCCAGTCCTGTTTAACATTTTTATCGATGATCTGGACAGGAAGATTGAGTGTACCCTGTCATTTGTCAGCAACACAACGCTGGGCAGGAATCTGGATCTGCTGGAGGGTATCAAGGCTCTGCAGAGGGATCTGGACAGGCTGGATTGATGGGCCAAGGAGAATTGTTTGAGGTACAACAAGGCCAAGTGCCACGTCCTGTACAACAACCCCATACAAGCTATAAGAATGTGGAAGAGTGGCTGAAAATCTTCTCAGTAGAATGGGGATGCTGGTCAGTGATTTTTAAGGTATATTCAGCTAAGAAACTTATGCACTAGGACTTGAATTACAACATATTCTGGAGTACTATATATGCAAAGTTCAGCACACATAATGACAATATTTGAGCTGGTGTTTGCCCTATGAAGTGTGCCTAAAAATTTTCGGGGCGGGGGGTGGGGTGGAGAGGGGATGTTTTCTTGTGCCTTGAGAATGTCTAACTAAATAACAAACATTGGATTTTCTTGTTCTTATTAAAGACCTTATAATGGATAATCTTAGTGTAAAACATCTTTGCTGCCTAAGTGAACACCTGATTATATCCACCAGCTCCCAATATTCTTCATTACCCTTAGATATACTCCTAGAAAATACCCACAAAGTGTGAAAATGGGGTGTTCTGTCTCTGTCTTGCAAGCAGTTGGGCATGGGTAAGCCAATGTATATTTCCAAGTGAAAAAGCAATTTAATGTGATAAATTTAAACCTATTACTAAATCTAGTACATTTTTATTATTAGTTATTTAAATTTATGGGTATATGCAGTGTCAACACACCATGAAATGAAGGAATTACCAATTTCCAGCATGAATTACTTGATAAAAGGGACTGCGTTAAATGCAGAGTTGTTGAATAAATCAGCAATGCTACAGTGGTTAATTACAAAGTTACTTAAAGGAAGGAAACCTGCAGTATTTTACAGTGTATTAAACTTGCAATTGGTTCCTAGAGTGGCTAACACAATGTTAACAAATACAATACATTTCATAGTGGACTTCAAGAAATGCTTTAATGTCTTTAAAAAACATAGTTTAAGGCCAATTCCATACTGCTTAGCAATTGGACTACAAAATATTGGAAGCAACACTTAGCTTTCTCTTAGTACTTTCCATTAGTGGATTGCAAATGCAGCATAAAAGAAGACTATAATTATGCTTATTTTACTGATGAGGTGAAAGATGCATGCAGAGAAGTAATGTAGCCAGTGATATCTGGCAGACTAATTGCAGAGTGAGTGGTCTCACTCTGCCCCTCTAATCTCAGGCAGCTCTCATGGCCAGTCTCACAGCAATTGTAACCTCATTTTCCACATTTATATTTCTTCTTTTTTTCAAGTGTAATCTAAAGACACTGTATTGGACACATTAAGTTTTAATGACAGCCACAGACAGCTGCAATTTCTGTCAGTAAAATAAGTGATTAATTAGTAAAACACAGTATGCAATATATGTCCAAAGTGACTTATTCCTACTGCTAATTGTAGTAATTAGCTAAAGCTCCATGGCCTCCATGCTATTTTGTCAAACTCCAAAAAAAGCATGGGCATGCACTGAATAATTTATATTCCAAAATACACAAGCATATAGACAATGTATTTTAATTTTCTAGATTTTCAACTATTAAGGTCACTCCTGATAGGCCCATAAAAATAGCTAAAAGTAGAATTATGTAGTTGATAAACTATAAATTTCATAAAGAATACAGGGAAAATACAACCTGTAGAAAGAAGCCTAAAGATTTTCTTTTTATTAGGGCATTCAATAAAATTAATCAACAAGCTCAACATCCTGAGTTTGAACAAAAATCCATTATCACTGACTAAATGGATTCCTTCTTAATACAACTGTATTTTTCTACTATTTTTAATTCAGAATAAAGACCCTCTCTTGCTAGGCATAAACCCAAAACCATACAAGTTTTGCTCATATGTCTCTGCCTGAAATGTTCTATCAATGATTTCAGAAAAGGCAAAGCCCTTAAATGTCCTCTTAATTAGCCAGTCTTTGACATTGCCTAAACTAGCCATAGCTCAAGCCATAAAAATGGTAATAGACAGAAATAATTTCATTCTTATCTGAAAGAGTACAGGAAAGCCTATATATTGTTTGGTTAAGAGGTATCATATATTGATTATTGTTGATAGCAGTAAGTGAGAAAGAAGCTGTAGTCTAGTTTTCAGTTTATTTGCTATACATAATCAATTAGTTGCTAGAAACATAATAAAACACGGAAAGTACAGAACAGTGGGGGAGGGGGGGAAGTGGCAGAGATTAAGCTGAAGAGCAGTTCAGAGCAGAAAGGTCTGTCTTAAGTCAGAAAGTAGAGAATGCATTTCTTAGGAGTGGGCAAACCCAACAATTTCATTTATTTTCTTCTTTTTTTGTTTTAAATGAGAAGAGCCATTACTGACAAAAAGGTCAACACCAAGTAGACTTTGAGAGAAAAAAAACCAACCAAACAAAAACGAAACAGTTCAACAAACATCAGAGAGCTGGAGAAAAAAGGGAGATCAGAAACTACTTGTACATCACAGACAGGCTACAAGACTTCTAGGCTGAAGTGGCTTTTATCAAGCTGCCTGCACTGCCAACCTCTGGTAGTACTTTCTCATGAAATTATGCAGCCCACAACTCGTGGTTATGCCACTGTTGCAGATTGGTCTCTCAGAAATGGAACTTGCATGAGAAAAAGCTGCTGAAGGGATTCTGAGAGATTTTCTGGACCATTTGGTGGATCGCCAGGTTTCCTCACTCACCAGGGTCCTCCAGACTGTCTTCAGCTTTGTTCAGTGACGTTTTCAAAATGCTGGGGGACAGTCTGCCCTATGAGACTTGCATACCCAAAACTATAAAGACTTATTAGTAGACATTTTGAAGACTTTTTCACTGAAAGTGAAAAGGTAATTAATTCTCTTAATTGAATGATCATTCATTAGCTTTTTACTAAATAACATTCTCAATCTTGCAAGTTACTGCCATGTCTTCAATTTCCCTTTTCAAGATAAGACTAATAACAAGCTAACTCACTGCTTTATAAATCTGCAGCACAGCACAGCATACATTGTATGCAGTTTTTCCATTTAGATTCTTCAATTACAAGCAACTGCAACTAAAAAAACCCATATTTTACTAGCTAGTATTACATTTTGGCAGATCATAATTAAATTATTCCTTAGAAGCAGTGCTCAGTGCTTAGGAAGAAGGATTTTATTGAATAACAGGGCTAATATTTTAACTCAATTAGTATGTTATTTTTCAATAAAGAGGTGTACACTACTGTAATTCCTTCTTCTGTGGGTAATATCAGCTATAAAACAGAAATACTGCATCTTTCTTCTGGTAACCCATGTAATTTTCCCCACGTAATTTGTATGCTTAGTATATTTTTAAAGTGGATGAAAACATGACATATTATTATTTTTATAAATAAATAATCTTTCTTTATACTTGTACAAGCATAAGAAATTCCACTTCTGTACTATATAAGCCTGCCAGAAACTATGACTATATCTGAAAATATCTGAGCCCTCCATGGTAAGGAAGGAATTTTTCTTTTATGTCTTTTGTTCTGTACTGCTGTGAGTTTGATTTATAATATTGGTTGGGGCAAAAGTGATTTTTGGATGAAGAAATTATATCTAGTTGCAGTGGCAGTAGGGTATCTTCTCCATGGAAACTGTCTGCTAAATATGCTCAGATGACTTATTTATCAGATTTTTCAATATGATATTTCAATTTGATGGGATTATATTTTCCTGTAATCTTTCATTAATAATTTAAAAGTGACATAAATGTATAAATGTCTGTATTTCTGAAGAAAATCAAGTTGTGTCATTTCAATATACATTTCTAATATATTTCAAGGTCATCTTCTCTTTGGTTGTTCAAACTAGTTACTCACGGTCTTTTGAATCATATGCTGGGTTTGGCTCAATTCTTAGTATTTTAATGTATTTTAAAGACTGAATATTGTGTTGTTACTGTTCTTTCACTCCTCTGCAATTATACCATGGATAACACCTACAGTATAGTGGATGGGTTCGTTAGGTAGGAAACTGTGTAAACTATGAAAAGCAATTATTTGTTTCAAGAATTAGTACGTGTATTTATATCAGCAATATCAGAACTGCAATACTGCACTACCTATCAAACAGCTATTTCTCAGATGGGGATATTAAGAAGTACACTCCCATACAGTGTGGAGCATTCTTCATAGCTTTTCTATCACTGACATTACACAAGCCATTTACTGAAAACTAAAATAGAAATGACAAGACTGAAAAAGTTTTCAGTAATTGTCAGATTGGTGATTTTGTTCTGGCCATGTAAGAAGTTGTTCTAGTACAGAGCTAAGCAAATGTGTAATACTATCGAGATATTAGATTTCAAAGCTGCTGATAAAAAGGGAGTCTAGTTCCAGCACATATATATTCATCAGATATAAGACCCAAGAAAGGCAGAATTAGAAAAAAGCCATTTTGATTTCATAAGGCAAGACAAAAAGAAAAGCAAAGGACAAAGACACACTTCGTTACCACCAGATGGGGAGATGGAAATTATATGGTACAAAGGAACAAGTAAGAAACAGACTGAATGATTAAGATGAAAAAATAAAATCAGTGAGTTACATAACAAGCTATAAGTAACTGGACGTGCAATTCCAATGAGTTGCATGAAATACCTTGTGTGGGTTTTGTGCAGATCAACTGGTGAATGTTCTTAAAGACGAAGTACCATAAGGTACAACATATTTCCATATAGCAAATAACATGAGATTTTTACACAAGTTTAAGGAACCCGTTAAGTTAAAACTAAAATTCTTATGCTTACCATCATGGTAAGAAAGAACTTTTCTGAGTGTAACAGAATTATTTACACTAGAAGCAACAGAGAATGCTGCCAATGTTACCACTTGAATGTTACAACTGCTATGTCATTTAGTATCATAAGACTTATTAATTCTTTCCAGATACAGTGAGGTTACAAATCCTTTAAATTCACTGTATATTCTGACATTATATAAGAAGGAACTGATGGAGAATTACTGACTTCAGTTCTGGATTCAGCAAAATAAAAGTGCATTAAGAATCCCAAAAGCACACATGAAGCTTCTAGTGAACCAAAAGCAGGATATTTGCCATCCAGCAAAAACATGTTATTTAGGAGGACTAATTGAAAAGTATCATGGCTAAACTTTTGACAAACCTCTTCTGATAAAACAACAGTTGGTTGAATTTAGATTGAGATGACCAAGAAGCAAGCATTAAAGATCCCTAACTTATTTTTGGTCCTTTTTATATTACAAAGTCAATTGCAACAACAGAAATTGTTTACATCTTAGGGGGAAAAAAATACAATGATGTAGTCACATATTGGAATGATTATCCAGAGGCAATATGAAAACCCCATTAAGGTACCAAAAGTTCAAGTGGGCAAGGACCTGAGCAACTTGTTCTGAGTTGCCTTTGCTTTGAGTAGAGGAGGTGAACCTCCAGGGAGCCCTCTGAACCTAAATTATTCTGTAATTCTATGAACTATATACACAAAAAACAAACCAAAAGAATTATCTTTCTTGTAGATCTCAAAGATAACACACACTGTAATTCACTAACATGCAGATAAAAGTTTTTAACGTATACCTGAGTCAAGGTTCCACAGCTGGAAAGTGTCAACAAAAAAAAAAAAAATCCAACCCAGTAATAGTTTGACTTCCCTAAAATTCTAAGGGGAAACAGATACAAAAGAAAATTTTCAGCACTCCACAGGGAAAACAGGAGAATACAGCAGGACAGGACAAGCCAGGACTCTTGCAATTGGTAGGAACAGCCTACAAAATCTGATTTCAGGCATCATTTACAAACTCAAGCTGGTAAACTTTCAGTACTGTTAGTTAAGAGATTTTTTTTCTTACCATGTCTCCTCTAAATAAATTGCATGCAACTTTGTAAGGGTTAGCAAAGGTAGTAAGAAAACTGAAAAGCCCTAAAATACTGGAAGAAAACAGTACAACATATTTTGAACTAAAGCAGTTGGTCTCCCCTGCCTCCTTTTTGGTAAAAGCTCGAGAGAAGCTTTGCACTCTGGAAACCAAGATGGCAGTATCAGTTAAGTTCTGCTATAGTATAAACTCTCTGACCTGCACCATGTTGAGGCTGAACTATTTATATTTCTTCATCAATATATTCAAGACATATTAAAATGTATCAACTCCATAAACTTTACTGACCCTTTTCTGCTGCTTAGCTCATTAATGCTGAAAGATATTAATCTAACAAATAAGTGGGCCATTACCTCTTGAAGAACCCTCTTCATTTTCAGAAGCAATGTCTTTACAGCTGTGCAGTCTTGTAGCATCAATCTGAAGGGCAAAGACTCAATGCCTCCGCCTTCTTCCAGACCACTGAAAGGCCACTCCACGGATGGGCTGCCAGCCAGCTGGCTAACACGAGGGTACCTGGCTTCTCCTTGGTCCACCTCCTTCGACAGCTTCAGAGAGAGATTCCTTACAAGAGAAAAAAGATCAACATTGAAATACGTAAAAGAAAAAGACCTCAGTAATTTTAGAGGGGGTTGGTTCCTTTGAGTTTTAAGACACATTACACATTCAGTTTTTGATCCTGCTTGCATGAACAACCTTCATAATGTATCTATAGCCATATGGTGTTAGCAATAAAATATGCATTTATAAATGTACCATATTCTAGAGGAATTGAAACCATGCTCTATCTCATGCCCTTCAAAAGAAAGCCATTTTCTCAAAACAAAATATCTTACGGGCAAAACTGCTACAGGCCTATTTTATTTCAGTTCAGCTTCATGAAAAAATGAATCTGTCACACACTTTCAAAAGCTAAATCAAATAACATTCTTCCATATGCTTTGACTTAAAACTCAAAAAGATAAGAAACCTGCCAAAAAATACTCCCTTCTGGGCTGGCCCAGTGACATAACATGAACCTGCTATTGAATAAAATGGAATTTGAAATTTAATTAATCTGTACTCACTCTGAAATTTAGTTACTACCAAAGCTATATAAGCAGAACATGAAACAAAACAATATTAGCTGAGAATCCATTAAAGACACAAAAAGATTCAGAAATATTCTGATGGCCTTTAGATGTAAGGAAAGACTATTATTTTGCTGCATACATACTACCTTCCTTTAATATCAGAACAAGTTATTTACAGGATTTTCCTATGATGAAGAAAGTCCAGCAACTGCAAACAGGATGGTGACGGGTCTGCAGTGCACAGTAAATGAGGAGAGGCTGAGAGAGCCAGCTTTTCTCACCCTGCCAAAGAGGAGAAATGAATCCCATTGCTGGCCAGAGCAGCATCTCCACTGGGAGGTTGCGGAAATGATGGAGCCATGCTATCCTTAGGGATGCACAGGAATAGTATGACAGGCAATAGACAGAATACAGGAAATTGTGACCAGATATAAGAACTTTATTAATTTACTTAATGTTTTGGGTGTTTTTTACCATGATCAAAAAAAGGGACAGAAGCTCAGAGATGCTATTGAACAGCCACCCTGGGAAATACACACACTATACTGGGGCAAGCCCCTGAGTAACCTGCTCTGGTTGGACCTGCCTTGAGCAGGAGCTTAAAAGAGAGACCTGCAGAGTCCCTTCCCACCTGTGTGACTGTGATCCAGAGGTCAGAGATTCTATCAGCCACAGTCAGCCAAAAGTTTAATGGTAGAAAAATAATATAAATAGAGATTTCTTGACACTTTGGTGGAAGAGAATGCAACTGAAACCAGTAAGGCTTCTTCTGGTATGAAACCATTCACAACTTCAATGCTGCACCTATCTGGGTCTCTGACCAGCAGGGGGAAAAGGATAAATCTGAACGGAGAATAAATCTGAGAATGTGGCTTCACTCTGCAATAATAGTCTATAATTACCAGTTAATTATGAAGTGTGGTAACAGCAATGCATGACACCCATGTTCATACTAAATTAATTTGGTACAATTAAAGATGTTAGCGTAAGTGGTGAAGAAAATGACAATTTTTATTCATTTAATGTATTGTTCCAATTTTCTGTTCTATTTGAATTTTCATGCAACACAAAACTGATTCTGCCATAATTTGGAAAGACAAAGAATATTTTTCCACATGAAATTTTCCTTAGTTAGCTTTGTTTTTATAGGATTCACATACAAAAATGGATTAATGTTATTTCTTAACACAAGCAATTCCCAATGCCACACAAAAATTGGAAATAAGGATACTAGAACTATCTTTTAAGGATGGTTCACTTTTATATTTTGCAAGCTAATTAACATGCAGTAGAAAGAACATATTACATCAAGCAATGTACCACAGAGATCACATATATGGACATATACTCATGATGGCCAATGGAACTACAGTTTTGCAAGACTCTCATAAAACAACAAAATTAGTTTTAATTTTTAGATGCATTGAAACAACTTTGAGTATAATATTTTGCATCCATTAAAATAATAATTTGAGGTGGATGATAAAGTTGCTTTTGATGGAAGGATATTAAGCCACTGCTGTTCCATATCCTTTATTAAAGAAGACTTGGGTATAAATCATGCAAAGGAAAAACAACTTATGAAACTGAAGTTTCATAACATAGGCCACTTTTTAGGGCTTACAAAAGAAGCCATAGTCAAACCCTTGGAATCTACACTTGACTAAGATATGCAGCCAGAAAAGCATTTTATTTAAATTAAGTAAGATGAAACAAAAATGCCCTCTTTTTTCCTGACCAGTGCCTACAAACTTACGCCTTGAATATTCTGCACATTCACTTTGCAAGTGTCACTAAAGTTTCGTCTGAATCATGTTCCTCTGTGGGCATCCTACATGGGTAACATCCTGGCACTGAGAGAGGACCTACTTAGAACATATTGCCTCCCAGAAAGAGTATTGTACAGCACATTCTCAAAGAGAATAACCTGGTATGACCAGCCATATCCTGCACCCCAGTGACAAGGAAATAAACAGTAGTAGTCTTGGAAAACTATCCTTCTCTCTTACATGGAAGAGATACAGTGTTTATGTATAAGCTACAGATGTACTGAAGATAGAGCAATTCTGAATTTCAAATAAAGAAAATATCTTCAATTATTTCAGTGGTGTTTGTGTTGATGTCACACCATTCGATGCATGAATTTACTATCTTTTCAAATACAGAATCTTGCACTAAAGTATGAAAAGCACCATAATAACACATTAGCACTCAAAGTCATAAGAGTTGAAAATCTAACTCAATTGCTACTGAAAAATAGTGACTCAAGAGTTGACACACAATGAGCATTGCGATAACATAATCCTGCCTGATAGTTCAGAGGTACTTTAACTTGTGAGAGAAAACGTCTTCACTCTTTGATACAACTCATTCTACTTGCTGCAGAAAAAAACTTCATTTTAAATACATTCCAGAATTGATATTTCATCAAGTTCATTATTAACAATGTCCAGGTGGTCTGTTACAGTATTACTACAGTAATCCACTGCAATTCATCTCAAAGCAGCAGTAGAGATTTAGTAGGGGGAAAAAATGTTTTTAGTAAATTAAAAGTTTCACTATATTAGTAATAACTCTTAACCTCTGAAGTTGGAGAAGGGGCTGGTTCTTCAATTGGTAGTGCAGGACCTCCTTATAGATGGCCAGCTCCCTCCACCTTCCAAAGATTTAAAGAAAAAAACCAAAAACAACATTTCACAGGCAAATATTATATGTGACAAAATTCATAAAACTGATTATAAAGAACCTCAAAAGGTCTATTTTAATGACTAAAGAAAATATATTTCTTTTAATTCTATAATATTGTCAATGTACAATATTTCAGAAAAGCAATTTGGTCACTTTTAAAGACGTGGCTCCTCTCTGAGCTCTAAATTTGCCTGACACACACTTAGACTATATTCCTACTTTAATAAAAACATACCTGAAAATGTTCCTGGGCACTGGAAGTCAGTCAGTTTCAAAACACTTCTGAAATGGCTTGACCCAACCCCGCTATGACTCTTTCAAATAATTCCCTGGCATGGTTTGGTTGTCACCACAGGAAAATTGGATGAGACCACTCCACGCTGGAGGATGTCAGTGGTGCAGATGTGCATGAGAGTACCATCCCACACAGACCTCACTTCAAATCTTTAAGCATGGCCATAACAGGATCACAGAATATGCTGAGTTGGAAGGGACCCACAAGGATCATCAAAGTCCAACTCCTGATCATCCCCAAGAGTCACACCATGCTTCTGGAACTCTGTCAGTCTTGGTGCTGTGATCACTTCCCTGGGGAGCCTGTTCCAGTGCCCAAACACCCTCTGGGTGAAGAACCTTTTTCTAATACCCAACCTAAACCTTCCCTGACACAATTTCAGGCTGTTCCCTCTGGTCCCATCACTGGTCACAAAGAGATCAGTGCCTGCCCCTCCTCTTCCCCTCACAAGGAAGTTGTAACTGCAATGGAGCCATGAAGCTCCAGACTAAAAATGTGAAACCCAGTCAGACTCCTAAACCAGGGAAGAGTCAGCCTGTTTGAAAAGTCCAAGATGAACTGCAGATGCAGTGACAAATCACATCTGAGAAACAGGAAGCTGCTCTTGATTTTCTCCCAGATATTACCAACTTCACTTTCCAGATAAGTGCTTCTCCTCCTTTGTTTGATGAAGATCAGAGTCTGACAGCTGGCATGCTTCAAACTCTACTCAGTCCTCTAGAAGAATGGCATAGGGAAACAGGGTAATTCAAATTGTTCAAGTGGTGTGAACCAAAACCCTGTGGAACATTTACTGTACAGCTGCACATTGCATCTAAGGGGACCACAAATGGCAACAGAGAAAAGCACATAATGTTTGTAGAACTACTGTCACCATAAGGCCTGAAAATCAACAGAAAAGTTGTTACAGATCTGTAAATGTTATATAGGGTGAAATCCTGTGCAACTTGAGGGTACTTTGGGCCTGCAGACTTGTTTCTGTTTCATCTGGACATACTGGCTGAGCACCATGAATATATTTCGTCATTTCTAATTGATTAAAAAACCCAGAAGCTACAATATCCACATTTAGCAAAATGGTAGTGCCATTAAGACAGATTTCTATTTCAAAAGCAGTCTTTATTGAAACAGTATGATAGCATTAAAATAATCAATCAGTGACTTTTAGCATTTTAATAGCCTCCATAAATCCAATGCAACTGCATGTTAACTGAGGAAGAGATGCAGTTGTGCAGCATTTTTGAAAGCTTCTTCCCACTAAGAAGGTAGAACAAAATTAACTTTCTTATGCCAAAGAATTTTTAAAGGGAAAAAAAAAAAAGAAGAAAGAGGACCCAAAGATATGGATTTGCAACTTGAGCTCATTTAAGTTATTCTTCCCTTCTTACTGATTCTCAGATCAATGATTTGAAGAGCTTATGGTAATTTGAACTTCACTTACATAAAGATCCCCAGATTACGTGGACTTTAATCTTCTTACTTTTCATCAGCAGTACTCAAGATGTTGCTATAGCAGAATTAGCCTAAACTAATACAATTGGTTCCCCTGAGTCTGCTTTCTTGATACCAGCTTAACAGAAGAGAACCCATGTAATGCTGTTGGCATCAGAAAGGCTCTGCAAGCAGAGCAAAAGACCCCAGACTCCATGGGAAGAGCGGAACATACTTTATTTCTTCCCTGAGGGCTTATCTTCCAAAGCAAGGTCTTAAAGAAAGCCTTAAATCACTTATTTCCAGTGTTTGAATGTGCAAATTTATGTTTATATATTCATAAATTAATAGATCATGTACATATACCCATGTATATATAGACACATATTTATATATGTATGGTTATAGAAGTCACAGACACCCTCATATATAAACACATAAATTTGATCTTCCTAAATATTTCAGAAAAACTCATAGTTCTTATTTCTCCATAACTTGGCCCATCAGAAACGTGTCCTTTTACATTAGAAGGATATTTTTAGTTCCACTCAGAGGTTATATCCTGAAATCCTTTTTCATACAAATCTAGAGAGCCTTCAATCCACACTTCCCTCTCTCATCCAGAATTTTCTTTTTTCTTACCAATAATAAATAGATTTTCCTCCTTTAGAAAAATCACTAATTACTAGTTTGATACAGGTCCCTCAGTTGGACCGTGTAAGACACATAACAGCAATTACTTCTGAGTTTTAGCGAAAAATCTGACTACCTCAAACACTTCCAAAATTCTGTTCAAAGCACTCTGTGGCTCTCTTAAAATGATGTACATTACCTGTCAAACCCTACTGTTATCCCAGATTGAATCTTAATCCCTGAGTGATCTTTTACTAATCTCATCTAGTAGGGAAACATGTTCTACCCCAGACAGTTTACAACTGAAATATATGGACACAATTTGGGGAAAAAAAAAGAAAAGGTCCTTCACCATATTTAGAAGAACTGAGGCATAGATTTTTAAAATTATGTTCCTAAATATTCCAATGGGCATATGCAATAATGCACTGCTGGGTGCCTAAATGTTCTGAAGATCCAGTCAAGGAGGATAAAAATTGGCAAACTGGTCTGAACAGGTCTGAAAATGCAGACTTTGCAACACTGAGGAAATAAAAAGGTAACCAAAACATAAACACTTGGCTAATTAGCCAGATGAGCATTCTTTGGCACCAAAATTTATACCTCTCTCTGTCTCACACAGTTTCTTGATGTTACTTCTGTTCTAACAATGCTTCAGAAGCTACAGGGATAACATCTCAGAATATTAAACATCACTGTGTCATAAGGTACACACTGTTTGACAGTTTACAGCTTTTAAAACTATGTATCAATCACTGGCACTCCGATGTTATGATTTTTCAAGGTCAGCCTTTTAGAAAAATGGCATTCAGTATCTGTCACTATGAAGCTCTCCACCCACACACAAGTGTGCACAAACTCTAATGGATAATGCTACTGTAAGTTAAGAACCTTTTCCACCACAGCTGCTTTTCTTTCACAGGTTTATATGACAGTCATAAAGATACCCTTTGGGCTAGAACCCAGTGACCATAAAATATGGAATCAAATTAAAAAAATTAAAAGTCCCTCCATCTTTCAGCTGCAGGTAAAGTACAGCTGAGAAGGGCATATCAAACATTTCTTTCCTTTCTCTAAATTCTACAGGAGTTGAGCACTCTGTTTACATCCCCTGATCTAGCACACAATAACACAGCATTTCAGATTTCAGTCCTTTTCTTCCTCCTGGAATATATTAGAAAAGTTTGAATGGGATAAAGTAAGATAATGTAACACCACAGAGTAATCAGATAATGTTCAAAAAAATATCTACTTGGAAAAGACCAGTAGAGCTTCTCATTTTCAAGCAGTAACAGTGTAGTAGTAAA
Source organism: Scytalopus superciliaris (assembly GCA_013400415.1). NCBI lineage: Eukaryota > Metazoa > Chordata > Aves > Passeriformes > Rhinocryptidae > Scytalopus > Scytalopus superciliaris. The sequence continues at coordinate 409,867 of VXBX01009030.1, forward strand.
TAAAGCACTACTGACAAACCAGGAAAAGTAAATGAGGATGGCTGGCACTGAGACTTTGGTAGTTTGAGTATTTTAAAACTTTTATTCCTCCCCATCTCCGTCCCTTGCCCTCAAAAAAAAATCAGCAGGGGATCATTCTTGAAGCTACTTTACAACTAGTATACGAAATAAAAATTTTAGCTTACTTATGCACACAGTTAAGGAGTAACTCATATTGTGTCTCTGGTATGATCCTTAAGGTCCCTTCCAACCCAAACCATTCTGTCATTGTTTTATTTGGACAAAAGATAAACCTATTCCCAGTCCAGGCAGTGTTTGCAAACACTATTTATTTCTGACAGGACACTGCCTCAGTACAGATTAAAGATACAGGCACCTGGTGTTCTCTTCCAGTCTCACTCCAAATGCACTCCACAAAAATGACTGACTCACCTGACCTGGGACTAGAACCACAAAAACTAATCTATTAACAACGGTCACTGAAGTGTGCCCAGAAAACTTGACAGTATGGGGCAAAAGGAGAAATATAAATCTGTTTTGCCACTCTCTGGATCAAAACAACATCTCTCTTCACCTTTGCTCTTTGTTCTAAATGCTTGAGTTTTGCCTTTAGAAAATGTGAAAACAGAACATAAAACTTTTAAGGTTTTACAAGGTTAAAGAAAGTAAAAAAGAGCTGGAAAATCACAATGCATATTGGATATGATGACTGCCTTCCAAAAAGCACAAGCAGTCCTTTCATTAACTTACAAAACTAGGTTCCCCTAATTAAAGGCAAATTGTTGAATACTTCCTACTACAGGTCAGGTGTTTTTTGGTTTTTTTTGCTATCAAGGCTTTTCAAGATCCTGCTCGAAAATATGTATATTAGGAATGGGGGAAAAAAAAAAAAAAGAAAATCAAAAAAATCAGCAAAGTATTTTCTGTGCCCAATAAGAAGCCACTGAACTGTTAGCATAGGCTTTAGTGTGAAGATAGGTAAGCTGATTGGAAAGGTTAAATGCACTAGAAGACGAAAGGACAGCAGGGTTTGCAACCAGTATTTGCTTAGTGCCAGACAGAATTCACGGACAGGGGTAAGAAAGGTAAGACGGTCTTCCAATGAGACCAGAAAATAATGCATGTAATTTATAAAGGAGACAAGCCACTCGCTTCAAGACCTTTCTGACTTGGTTTTTAAATACTTGGGAAGCACCTGGTCATGTTATTACTGTGTAAGCCAAGATAGTATCTTTTGATGAGCTATTTAGCATTAAGAACACTTCTGTGAAGCAAACAAGCAATTCATTGTACCTTGTGATGGCCAAGAGGTTCATCTAAGATGCATAACAGTCAGATTTAAAGGTCTAACTAATAAAATACTAATTAAATACCTCAAAATACCTTCAGCATTCTGCTTAATTTCCTTACATCCCAAACACTACTTTTCTTCACCTTGGTCAGCTGATGCAGGGAACTCTTCCCAGCCGGGGTTCAATTACCTAACATTTTTTGTTTCATGTCCAGGGCTTGAGACCAGATACAGACACCTAAATAATCACCTTATTGGTTCTCATGCTACAGCCACACACATTCCTCCATTAGGAAAAATGCACGTCTACACAGTAGAAGGCAGGTAAATGTCAGGCACTCAAAGAAAGAAGAATAAAATGTCATTAAGAGTTAAGAGCTGCTTTGTACAACAATTAGGTAGTTAAAACTCTGCAAGTGTTCAGAAAATTCCAACTATCATCAGTCCAAAAATTTAACATTAGCTCTACATTTTCACATAGCAAAAGACATAGTCAGTAACACAATATAATCACCCAAATACTCAATAATTACAACAGAGCTTTCTGAATGAAGATACCATTCTCTTTAAAGGAATCAACACAATGGACTTTTATTTTGGCAAAAACGTATTATTAAACAACTGTATCCCTTCTCCCTGCCCTCTAACAGTTTTAGAACAAGGAGCACAAAACAGTTGCATCTAAATTCAGAGATTCCACCTACTTTATGTAGCGAATTTGATTAATATGTCAGGAGGAAACTGCAACTTTAAAACTCATCCTATTTCATTATCACATAAAATAGTTGGAACTTAATGCTAACATTAAAAGAGTTTTTATGTTAAATCTTCTTTTATGCCCAATAAATTAAAGTATGTAATGGATTCAGGGACATAATTTATTAAGAAATCCAAACCATGTACGTAACTAAATGTCCATTCCTAAAAGATGGCAATCTACTAGAGGGTTTTTTTAATGGGTATATTGTATTCTTCTATAAGATTTTTAGAAAATATTAAGGGAGCCTGATCTACACAAAAGGAACAAAACAACATTAAAACTCTAGCACCAGTTTAAATTAATTTCTTTAGTGAAACTTGCAGACAAAAACTTCCTGACACAGTAGTTGCAAATGATATCTTTTCTTGAGGAGCAATGGTGTCTATGTACCCATGACCATATACATATTGTTTATATTATGAAGAAGACTCAGAATATCCTCAGTTGGAAGGGGCCCATGAGAATCATCATGTCTAACTCCTGACTCCACACAAGGCAACCTAAAAGTTAGATCATGTATCCAGAGATGCTGTTGAAATTATAAAAAAGAGTAATGTTTTCAAGCTAAAGCAAGACAAAAATCTTCCTCAGTCCATTCACTGATATGAAATCTGTTGTTTCATAATTAACATTGCCAGACAGATAGAGATAAAAAATAACTAACTAAATAAAAAGGTAAGTAGTAAAATAATATACACTTTTTGGCCTCCAGCCAAAACTGATCATAAATTAAGTGCATAGAACAGCACAAATAAACTTCCTTTTAGAATAATTGTGTAAAAGCTATTCAAGAACTATACAGCAGGTTACCTGAATAGCAGGTAACAGCATGAAACAAACAGCTCACATCCAGATGTATCCTTAAAATAGGAGTTTGAGAGCTTCAAAGATTTCCCAGGAACCACTCACCTTTTCCCCAGAACACCATATTGCTCAAGCCATCAACTTACAAAACTGTCACCGGCATAAATAGAGGCCAGTAATTAACTTAATAAGAAAAATTCCCAGCTATACAGGAGAATGAAAAGCTTGTAAGTTATGGGACCCTTCATTGTTGTTTCCTTGGGAGCGTCCTCTCAAACAACCAAAGGGCTTGTATTTTTTCAGAAAGTTTCCACTTACAAGGCAGGTGTTGCATTGTCTGCTCTTGGAATTTAATTAGTGAAATTAAACCCTCCAATAGCACGTGCTCAATTTTTTAAACAAAGGCATTAGAGACCAAACAAAAAGAAAGCAATAAACTAATGAATGTGTAAATTAACCTAATTGCTTTGTTCTTACATGACATAATCAATCACTAAGTGCTACAGCAGAAATGTGTTATTTTATCATGTGGTGAAACTGGCTCGCCTACAGGAGATTTCTCTGACTTTATCAGTATGATATTCAATGTTTTATTTTTTTAATTGTAAATAACTCATTAAAAATAATCAGTTTAATTCGACTAATGCACTGCAGTAGTGCTTCCATACTGTTCTTTCATAGGAGAAAACATTTCTTCTTCCTCCTTTCTCCCATAGTGTGGCCTGCTGTGAAAAGGTTGCAAACTCAGTTGGCAAACTGAGGACAGAGGCAGATGAAAAAGACATGGGTTTTGTTTTGGTTAATTATGAAGGACCAAGGCTCAGTACTCTGAATCATATCAAGTATCTCTAAATATTTATGTGTACACCAGCACACAGAAGGAAGTAGAATACTAAAACTTCAATGCTAGCTCAGCTATTCCTTGCTTACAATATTTTTGAGTTGATGCAACATTATGCTTACAAACTGAAGTGCCATCAGGGGCTTTGTTCTCCCTACAATGCCTCCTGTCTCTCTCCACTTTCAGGACATTAGGTCCCCTGCCTTTTAAAGTTGTTCTTTTAGACCTAAAGTTCAATGTTTATTTCAGTTGTTTACTTTCTGGTTGTTACCTTCTCTAGTTCAGGGACTCTGCTCGAATTACTTGAATATTTAGAGTTACTGCAACTGCTCCTAGTTTGCAGTGCCAGGCATGTCTAAGGCTGAGAATAACATGAAGAGCTGTATTGTGCAGAACTGTGCAAGTTTAGAAAAGGTGCCCCTCACTGAAAACATATGGCCTGTCATTTGAATTCAATGTCTGATGTCTAAATCCTTTTACACTGCACATTTCCAAATTTTAAGCAGTAAATAACAGTAATATTCAGAACACAATTTCTCTTAATTTAACACTACTGTGATAACTTGTACCATTAGTGTATTAAAACTTGAAACAAATATGATAATGAAAAAACACACTTGTAAAAGTTGCTGTAAGGAAGTTATTAAAAATTTAGTATGATTATTAATTTATAATAGAATTCATAGCATTTCTTCTGTGAAACATTAAATGTACATTATATAAAAGAGTAATTAGTATTTTTAGCTACTAATTTTGCAAACTGTCAGGAGAGCAACCCTCATAACTGTTGAAGTTTGTGTTAAAACTTGCTGTCTGAAGTTCCTTCTAGACTGAGATTAAAACTGCACTTGCCAACTCATTTATTTCCAAGGCACTTAGCAATATCACTCCAGCTTTTGGGATAAATTCCATTTTTTTAAATAAAAGACACAAAATGTCAATCTCTGACCCAGACAGTTGCCAGATACAGCATGAAATTTTGATCTAAGCACATCCCATGGATTTTGAAAGCAGAAAACAAAGCACTCAAAAGATATGCCTGTGCACATATAGACATTGAACAATCTTTGAAGTCAAGTAATACTTGACTTATGATTCTGAATCTTACCAATGCAAGGCCATCCTCCTGCCTTTGCTTTCAGGGACCAGAAATCCATCAAACACTTAGATTAGCATACATATTACTGACCAGGCTGTTCTTCTCTAAATCTGACACACAAAACCTTAGGAACACGTTAGGGTGCACATGCATCCACTGGGAAGGTATCGCACAACTACACATTGAACAGACGAGACTGACAGATGAAAAAAAGAATTAATTGGGAGGTGATAACAAAGGGATGAACAAGAAATTTGCCCGCTGTCACCAGATTTCTTTTCATATACTGAGTGGCTTTTTAAGACGAGAACTTTGTCATCTGATACACTTGAAGAAGCAATGAGACATTTTGAGAACAATTAAACAATTTCAGAATCACAGATTAGTTTGGGTTGGAAGGGACCTTTAAAGGTCATCTTGTCCAATCCCCCTGTAACGAGCAGGAACATACTCATCTAGACCGGGCTGCTCTGAGCCATGTCCAGTCTGACACTGAATTCACCACCTCTGTCACCAAATTCCTCCAGCATGTATCTTCATTTAAAAAAACTTCCTTATAGCTAATCTTATATCTTGTCCTATTACAACAGACCCTTCTAAAAAGTCAGTTCCCATTTTTCTTACAGGCCTCCTTCAGGTACTGGAATGCTGCTATAAGGTCTCCCTGGACACTTCTCTTCGGGATGAACAATTTTCCCAGCCTTTCCTGACAGGAGAGGTGCTCCAGCTCTCTAATCATCTTTGTGTCCCTCCTCTGGACCTGCTCCAACAGATCCATGTTCTTCCTGTGCTGAGGACCCCAGAGCTGGATGCAGCACTGCAGTGGGGGTCTCACCAGAGTAGAAGGAGGGGCAGAATCACCTCCCTTGCCCTGCTGGCCACGCTGCTTTTGATGCAGCTCAAGACACAACTGGCTTTCTGGGCTGTGAGTGCACACTGTTGGATCATGTCCAGCCTCTCATCCATCAGCACCTCCAGGTCCTTCTCCACAGGGCTGCTCTCAGTCCTCTCATCCCCCAGCTTGTATTTGATACTGGGGGTTGCCCTGACCAAGGTGCAGCACCCTGCATTTGGCTTCACAATTAAAAGAGTAGAGATAACATCCCTAGGAATAAAAAAGCTTCCTCTGTCTGGTCTGTTATTAGATATGAAAATACTCTGTAGAGTCTCAGCTTTAGGCTAATGTCATAACTTCAATACAATATACAACAGAAGGTACTGTGTTCAGAGGTGGTCTCTGTAGGTCATTTGGGTGAGTGGCTTTCTTAAGGCTTGCACAGATGTGTGAATACCCATCTCCTGAAACCATACCTCTGTTTCCAACATGGGCCAACGTGAATGCTATCTAATCTTTGCTTTAGTGCACACTGAAGGATACTTGACATTTAAAACCAGATAACACGGGCTGGTAGCAAAGGGGCAGGTTTCTATTCACACTAAGCCACATAAACACCAGTCACTAGCTTTGTTCAACTGTCTTTTAAACAAAGTCCAGAATGCAAATACTGCTCTGTCCAAAGATGGTAAAAATTATAAAAGTCTTCCTCTTCTCTGTGACATCTCCCAGGAGGGACAATTTCATTCCGGTGAGTACAGTTAGGGGAAATGGTCAAAAAGGGATAAAGTTCATTTCTTCTGACAGGAATGATATATATTATATATTTGACACATGTGCACTGTTTGTCACTGGTTTTGTGGGGAGTTGACAGAGAAAGATGAGTCAGACACCAAATTGCCTCTTTAAAAAATCTTGGTGGTACAAAACCATAGGGAATCTAGCAGCATTCACTTAAATACACACTTCTTAGGCCCCAAAAATAAAAATGTCATGCCTTCAGTCTGCATTTAGCCATTTATTGAGATTTTTACCACCTAACAAAAAGTTCTAACTTTTTACCACCTAACTAAAAAGTTCTTCTACTGGTTATAAAAACAAGTTGATGTAAACTGTGTGATCAAAGCTTCAGAGAGCAAGAGGGTTCTGAAGTCCAATGGCATGCAAAATGTGTATTTTTAGTTATTTCTTTGAGTGGCCAGGAATTATTCATATTTCTCCAAGGAGACATAGAAAGTAGGGGTATCTGCCCTTGAATTTTTTTTATTCCATCTCACTTATTTTGTGTCCTAACATTCCACAGTCTGTGTACCTGCATCTTCCACACTTTAACACCTGGAGCAACCTCTCAAAACTAATACAGGTGTTTCCACAAAGGAAGGAGATTATCTCCATACACACACCCCTAACAAGCCACTACCTTTCTTCAGAAGGGCTTCATGCAGGCAGCATAATAAATTGATGTAATTAAGCACAGTCAAGCTAAACTGACAACAGGGTGATTTAGAAAGTACTTTGACCATCACTACTGTGATGGTTTCAGCAAAGCTCCAAGCATAATCTGTAAGTTTTCCTCTTTCCCAACAGAACTACTGTCCATCTTTTCCTTGTTCAGGGTCGTACAACAAAATATGGTGTTTGCCAGCAAAATCTGGCAGCATAAAATTAAGTAAATAAGTTTTCCTACAGAGACATTTTTATTAGTTTTAGAAGCAGCATTTTTAAATTTCAATATAATTTGTCAGGCAAAATGAACCCTAGTGGGTTGAAGTTTTTTGTTTTGTTTTGTTTTGTTTTGTTTTTTTGGTGCAACATCATTTATCATGCTTTTTTGTTTAATTTTCAAGAACAAATGCAATGTTGGAAAAAGATAAGGAAACAGAAATGCCTACATCAGAACTCAGTTTAAGCAAAAATCTCTTCTAAATTACTAAGTCCTGTAATATTACAAATTCATTTCAGAAAACAGAAAATACAGTAAGAATTAATTAACTTAATGCAGGTTATTCCTCCTTCATCCTGTCACTTCTGATTAAAGGCTGTCACAGGAATAACGGAATAACTAAGAGATGAATGAAGCAACTCATTTAAATGAAGCCACAAATTTTAAGACAGACAACTAACACTTTTATCCACATGCCAGGAAACATAGGAAAGCCAATCCAAATCTACTGGACCTCTGATTTGCATTAGCACAGCTCTCCAAAACTCATGTTCAAAGGTAGGAGATCTTCATGCTTCCTCTTCAGAATAAGTTACTTAGATTTGGACGTGCAAAACTTGCATGGCACAAATCACGTACTCTTGCCACAGCAAAAATATTGAGGAGAGAAAATGTGAAAATATAAAGTTGATGCAACAGGAGTATTAAACTTCATTTTTAAAACAAACAAAGCGAGGATAACCAAAGAAATAATTACAATTCTCATGCCTTTAAGTGGAAGACTAGAAGCCTGCACTTTACAAGTTGTGAGCAGCTCACTACCAACAGAGAAGAACCCTGTGGATCCTACAAGGGCAATTAAGTTACACAAATGATCATCTCTTCAGAACATGAAACAGAGAATTCACCTGTATACTTACTGCAGGCAGACACTGAAACAAGCGAAAGTTGTAAGGAAGAAAGTTTAAAATGGTGTATCTTTATTAGTCTCTATTATTCCTTGTTTTCATCCCACTTGGTTGACCAAGTGAGATAACTGGTAATGTTAGGTTATTTGTATAAATGACATTTTTCTCCACAGCATCATCTAAAACAACAGGCTGAGCATTCTATGCTTAATTACTTAATTTCCCATTCTTCATGTGCTACAACCTTTTTAGGAAAAAAAAAAAAAGTTTGGCATTTTAATCATCATTAAATTCCAGTACATCAAGACACAATGGGTAACTACAGATGAAAATGGCAAGGAACAACAAAAGTGATAAAACAGCAATTCCACACTTTGACTGATATATTTATGGCCTGTCTCTCTCTATCTCTCTATACTCATCTCTAAAACCAGTGAAAGCTGTGAAACATTGGAAAACACACACATACAATTTATCCACAAAATTCCTGGAATTTAACCAACTAAACCAAACCAAAAGTGGCTTGTTTTACAGACCCATAAGGTTATCAATAGAAGCAGGTGCAAAATGAGTATTAGAGATGTGTGGTAGCTAGCAGTTTTTTCATTTTGTGAATATGTGGCACATGATCCCTCTTTTATTCTTGATACTGACAACAACAGCAATTAAGCCTTGGATAAGCACACTTCTTATTTCAGGTTAAAACACATAATCCCACTTGCTACTGAAATACAAATTTCTCTTTCTATACTAGAAAAAAATCTCTTCAAGTTTCAACAGCACGTTGTCCAGTTTAAGAGTAGAAATTTAGAAACATCACTTACAAACAATACCTGGGGCTATTGCTCTTACAGGAGAAATACTTGGAATTTTAGTAACAATATAGGCAAGAATTCTACTTTATATCCCCATTTAAGTTGGCATATTTTATCATCACACTAAACTATTCCTTAAATGTGAAAAGAAAGTACTGGTCTCTCATTAGCACTACTGGCTACAGAGGCAGTAATTTCACGGCAGTCATACATCCAAATGTTGGTAATAACACACAAAATATACCTTGCAAAGTTTTCAGAGAGGAAGGCAAATCATGTAGAGTGAACGTAAAAGGAGGTACTGTTGAAGGACATCCTTTTCCTAGCCCGGGGGACACTATTTCACCTGTGTTTCAGCAGTCTATCTCTGTGTATGTTCTAAGAAGGATATCAAAAGCAATTTCATATTCTGCTGAGGCATTTCAGAGCTTATCACACTACTTGTGTAACTTTAGCTGTGGTCTCTCCTGACTCGCTCCACTGAATTTCAAATTTCAACATCTAAGTGGAAAAAAATCCATTTTCAGTTAGTTTGCCATCAGTAATTGATGTCACAAAGCAGAGTTAGAGCTGAGGACTTTTGAAACAAGTCTTCTACTAAAAATTCTGAAGACTAGGGCAGCTCTTACACCAGGGATTGCAGGGCCCATCACGACCAGAACATTAGCAGATCAAGTATTGCTCAGTGATCTTACTCATGTGCTTAAAGGCCCAGTGGACATGTCAATGCCAAACCCAACACGTGAGAACACCACAACTGTAAGTGTATTGTGCCAGCACAGTGGCCTCAAGGAAGGAAATGTGAATTCATCCCAGCTAAAACCAGTAAGAGCTGCTTCTGCTCTAGGACTGAACTACTCCAAATATATTTTTGAACTGACATTCCAAAGCTCTAGAAGAGTATTGCCACTAATTTTTTTTTATTGCTCCCTGTATTTCACAGTTGTAGAAACTAGGATAAAGATGTAGATACGTAAAGAGAGCTTCATGTAGCAGAGTGCTGGGCTCTACTGCTGATAAAGGAAATGGTTTAGGTGAAAAAACAACTTTCACTTATGTAAAGGTCTGCATCTTACCCAAACCACCTTAACGTATATTCACTGCATGAGGAAATTAATGTTGTTTCTTAACTGATCAAAGATTCCTGTCATAGGTGCACAAATTGCACTTTGCTAGTTGAGAGCAGGAGAAAGCTCTTCACCACACACAGCATCAATGCAAGGACCCAGGTGAAAACATGCAGATAAAGAGAGAAAGGACATATAATAAAAAATACTCCCTTTCTCAAGGACTTGTATGTGAAAGCAGAGGGTATAGAAGAAAAGTTATCACCTCATTTTGTGCTGCTAATCCCCCAAACTATCCTTCCAAACACATTTCAGTAATGCCAGACAGATGGCAAAGAGTGATTTCAGTGGTTCTAGTGAACACACCTGGCTAAAAGCTTTATTATTCATTTGTTTCCTTGACTCTACCAAAGACATTCAAGAACAATTTTCCTTGCTAGTCCTTTTAATGATTATTTACACTTACCCCTTTCACTTGCTTTCAAGATACAAAACCTTGCAAACGGACAGAGAGGCTTCTGCACTGCAACTCACTGGGGCAACACAGTCATAAGAAAATATAAATATTGCTTGAAGATCTAAGTGACATTTTTTCCTGCTCTTTAGGGAGAGTTTTGATGATGAGACCTGTTATTGTTGCATTTTGAAAACCCTACCAAGCATCAAAACCCAAGAGCCATACCACATCACCAATCCACTACTCGCCACTGTTTCCTAGTAGAAATAATGACTGGAAAGACAAATAAACATCAAGACAGACATTTCGTAAGGAAGTGGAGCATGGAAGCTGAAATAAAAACCCTCACGGAAGCACTAACAAATAAATAAATACACAATGAACCAGTCATGGAAAAGAAAATCAATAACTGAGAATGAAATTTACAGTAAGAGCAATTTAACACAGAGGATGACAGCTCTGAAGAGCAACAGAAAGCGAGTGTAAATATGAACAATATATTGAGTACCCAGAAATGAGAGGCAACTGGAGAAACACTCACACCTGTGACCACCTTTACCACTCGTGACCACCCAAAATCCAGAGAACAACAATGCTACTTTACAAACTACATGTCTCGGTTCTGCAGTCCAAGTGCATGTAAGTGACAGAATAAAGTAGATATAGGTATTTTAAACCCAACTTCAGTTTAGCATCACCTGTAATATTCTGTAATTCCAAGCAGACTGAGTAAGAACTACAAGGTAAGCATACAGCTGCAGGCAAGTCCTGACTGACAGCTAAGAATAATGGTGACTCACTGTCACCCGCACACAGATGAAACACTCAGGCATAGACAGATTATGTTTTTCATCAAAACTGACTTGAAAAAGTGTCGTATGTGAACCCCAGCTGGCAACTAAGCACTGCTTAACCCCCCACCAGCGGGATGGAAGAAATAATGGGAGAGTCAAAATGAAAAAAAAAAAACTTGTGGGTTGAGATAAAGACAGTTTAATAGGTAAAGCAAAAGCTGTGCAGGCAAGTAAAGCAAAGCAAGGAATTAATTCACTGCTTTCCATGGGCAGGCAAGTGCTCAGCCATCCATCCCCAGCACAGCAGGGTGTCATCACAGGTAACAGTGACTTGAAAAGACAAACACTATCACTCCGAATATGCCCAGTTTCTCCTTCTTCCCCCAGTTGTATATGCTGAGCATGATGCCATAGGGTATGGAATATCCCTTGGGTCAGGTGGGGTCAGCTGTCCCAGCCATGTGCCCTCCCAACCACTCATGCAGCCTCAGCCTCCTTGCTGGTGGGGCAGGACAAGGAGCAGAAAAGGCCTTGACACAATGCAAATACCACTCAGCAGTAACTATGATGTCTCTGTATTACCAACACTGTTTTCAGCACAAATACAAAACACAGCCCCAAACTAGTCCCTGTGAAGAAAATCAACTCTGTCCCAGCCACAACCAGCATAAGAAGTCTGATGTCAGATCTTGCAACAGAAAGCAAAGCATTTCAGTGACACATATGAAGAGAAACAAGGGAAGAGTTTAACTAGCATCTTTATACCTTTTCATCCCTTAAGGGGAAAAACAAAAAAAAAACAAAAAAGAAAAAGAAAGAAATTCTGATGACAACATAAAAGTCAGCACTAATTTATCCAGATTTATTACTTTTATGAAACCATCATTCTAAGACAATGTTTGATTTCACTATACATTTCATTTTACAAAACAAATTAACTTTAGTCTAGAAAAACAAAATTAAAAACAGACAGTTCAGCATGAGTACTTCCTTCTCTAACTTTCCTTTGCTGTATTTTTTTCAGATTACAGCCATCACATTAATCTTCTAAGTATAATGTAATATTTTTAGTTCATATCTAGAAATATTCAGTCATTTATTTATTTTCTTTAAATACCCTCCTGCATAGTAGAAACAAAATGATGGAATACATGGTACACATAATTCTTGCACATGGCATAAAATGGGCAGAAGTAATCACTCAGCTAAGGAGGAATTTTTTTTAAATAGAAATAACATGGGAAAGAAGAGAAGATACTGATATATATGATAATGACCTTAGAACCTTCAATTAATAGCTAAATGCTGTTGCAATTCTAATTGCATGATCAGTAAAATAGTTTAATTCAATGAAGAAATTAATGGAAGATTCTCTGCCACACACTGTTTCTTTGCAGACCTGACATTTGCACCTATTTTTTATATCCTTGTAGTGAAAGTGCATAAAAGCAATAGGTGATATAAGCCACTCTATCCAATCTCATTCAGAATAAAATCCAATGATTTATTTCACTTAATGTGAAAATTCTTTCTAACCATTAATGTTTTCATAAAGAGTTCAGTCTCCACTGTCAGAAAAATTTAAACCCCAGAGGGAACTTATGAAGCATGAACAGGATTAAGATTTCTTGATGCTTTTTATGCAATGCATTTCATACCCCAGGATGAAAAATCTCAGTGTATGAACAGTTCCCACAAGCCTTTTCTATGCAGATGCTTTTGTATTTTATCCCACAGCACAAATACAGTATAAATAGCAATGACAGAGTTTCAGCCTTCATAATGTTAGCTTATAAAATAAATATTAAAGATCACATAAAGGGACATTCCCATTATAGTAATGTACAGCAGACAGCAGGCTTTGGTTCACTCCCTGTGGAAAAGGTGCCAAACACGCTCTTCTGTATAAAGTGCGTAGCTGAAAAATTCAAATTGTGAAACCTTTGTTTTCCTGCATGTAAATTGCCTTCTCAGTATCGCATGCCAGAAGGGCTTGTTATGCCAAAAGGAAAAGCAGTTGGGAGAAAGAGAAAACAGCAGGAAGTAGGATGTGAATTTGGTGTTACTCTAAAATGGATAGAATACATTTAAAATACAAAAATCAGTAAGACAAGGAATGGTGAAAGCTACTGCTGCAGCTATCAGAGGTATCTCTGAAACCGAGGCAAGCTTGGCAAAGTTGCTGCAATTCCTCCAAAATGAGGTTGATGGGGCAATGGCCAGGCTGACCTGCTGGCAAAATACAAGAAATGGCTTCCTTGTGGTGATCTCCTTGCCTCTTCAGCAATGCTCCATAAACAGACATGGACACACATCTTTGTATGGATAGTTTTCACCAGAATGCATTCCGACAGACCTTCCAAATCTACAAGGATGGCTGCACTGAAAAAGGCCATCTTTCAATAAAGTTCAGCTCTGCATCAATTTTGTCAGTCAGGTCAATATTATCTCTGTATGCTGTCTCAGAGAAGAGGTGAACCATTATCAAATATAGAACACCTGAAATAGTCTACTGTTTTGTTTTTCTTTCCTTTGTTGCTCAGTTGTTACAGCAACTGTTTAATATTGCTTGAATGAATGAGTTGTTGATTGTAAAAGCAGAAGTTCCCACTTTGTGTTGCAAACAAACAATTGGAACTAACTTTTTGGAGCCTCTTTTTCATCGGAAATGTTAAAAATAAGTTTTGTGTATTGAATCACACTAAACATATATCAAAAAATTCAAAGCAGCCCATGAATGGAGTCTGCTATGTCCTGTTGTCACCATTACTCTGGTGATATGGAAACAGCAATTTAATTGTAGTTTCTGCTTTGGACTAGTGTAAGGCCGCTCAAGCAAGTAAGGAACCCACTTCAGACCCTTTCTTAGCTTTGTTTTCTGCTTTTTGCAGAAAGTGAGACTGTGTTTTCTTTCCTGGACAAAAAAGATGGTGTATCCTGAACTGAAAGATGTCTCCTGAATTGTACAAACATTTTTAGAGGGTACTTACCCCTAGTTTAGATCTAGTAGTGTGGATTTTGCTGCTCTTGGTTTCATCACTCTCAAGAGTGTTCAGAATGCCATCATGCCATCAACAGCATGCCATCCCATGGCTTATCATTACTGAGTCTGGTTTTATCCCTTTCCCCCTTCAACTCTAGTTTAAAGCCATTTCAATTAGCCCTGCTAAGTCTTGTATGAAGATCCTGTCCCCCTTTGAGACTACTGTACCCCGTCTGTTGCCAGCATGACTGGTGTCATGTAGACTGACTCCTGATTAGAGAACCCACCCAACATTCTATTGGTGACCTCAATCATGGAACCAGATATTGATGTGGTGGCTCTGTCTGTTCCTTCCAACATCACTCTGCAACTAGAAGGATAGAGGCTTCACCACTTGTGCTCCTAACTCCTCAACGATTAACCTCATATTACATATAATATTCTCAGATTCATAAAAATGAAAAAATAAGAAATGGAACATTTACTCAAACACAGACAGAATGACAGTTAACACAAAAGATACACAGATTACTTATTATGACTGCAGGTGTTTAAATGTAAGAATACAGTGCATGTAAATTCTGCAGCCCCCAAGCTTTTTTAATAAGCGAGAATTTGAAAACTTTGATTCAGTGCAGGTAAATATATTCAGAGAAGACCAGAAATTAAGGGCCAGTCTATGAAATCCGTACTATATTCCTAGCAGCTCTCCTCAGGACTATGGTGCTAATTTGTAAAAGAACAAAATTCTCTTTAAAAAAAAGAGGGGGGCGGGAAGACAGGGGGAAAGTTTATTTTCTATCAGTGAATGTACCTGAAAATGTTCCAATGAGGAGTTTGGAGTTAGTTGGCTTTTAACAAACAAACCAGAATAACAGTTTCAAAATTATTAACATACTGGCTTTTTTTTTCCTGTCAAGTAAATCCTGTCTTTTTCTTCATGTTTTTTTTCTACACAGGAGGTATTAGAAGTGGTTAGAAAGAGAACATGGCAGGATGTAGCTGAATCATGCCTAGCGAGAGGTAGCAAATCACTCACATCCTATTCACCATTTTTGAGGCTTCTGAAGGAACTATGAAGTAAGAGGAATTTGTGCCAGGGAAGAGGTTAATCCCTACCCTTATCTTTCCAAGTTTAAAATCCATTTGTAGGCTTAGTTCCATAGGTTTGGATTAATCACCTCTGATTTAAAAGCAGGGTTTGTGGCTTTATTTCTTTTCCCCTTAGTTCCTTCTTCTTTACTTCTACCAAATTTACGCTGTCTACTTTCATCGATATCCTTTAGATTTCCTCTTTCATTTTCTTTCCTCATCTCCACCTCTCACAATGTAATGTTGTCTTCTACACTGCCAATCTTGTGCCATCTGGTATGTTTAGAAAAATACATACCAGGGTGCCACCTGAGTGGCATTAGAAATTTGCTAACTTGTTACAGACTTGCTATCCGCTGACATTTTCCTAGGCCAGACTGAATCTACAACACCTAGTGACTTTTCAACCTTTCTTTTTTCCATTCTGCTGCTGTTCTCATACCTAAAGCTTTCTCTTGTGAAGTGCACAGATGCCTTGCAATCTGAACTTGAGTCCTCTCACTGTATCCATTCCAGACTGTATCAGAACCTCCCTCTCTGCTCTGCACTGGTGTGGCCTCACCCTGAATATTGTGTGCAGGGCTAAGGGCTGGACTCGATCCTTGTGGGTCTCTTCCAACTCAGCATATTCTGTGATCTTAATATGCCCTAGTTGCATACCCCTACTTTCCTAATTTAGTTTTCTTGCTTCAGCTTCTGAACTGCTTTGCTACTCCAAATTTTACAAGAAATCTACATTATTTAAATATATCTTTATGACTTTGTATGCCATTTACTACACTGCCTTTCCCCCCTAGTATACTTTGTATGTATGCATTTATCAGTACAGGGAAAAAAGCCTTCCCCATGCCTGATAAAGACCTGGATGTGACAGTGGAATACCTGACCAACACCTTCATTCTACTTACTCAATTACTCTAATTACTTCAAGTGATAACCTGTGCCTTTCATTCTACTGAACTCCCCTTACCTAAGACTTCTGTGAAGACCTTTACTTTCCAAGATAACAGCCATCTTCATCACAAGCAGGTGTGTTCCCCAACTACGTTTTCCATAAATGCCACAATATTCCCAGTTTTCAATACTGGAGATTACACATGCTCAGTTAAAGAGTTCAGCATGGGAGCTTTGGCCAGAAGGATTCCTTTGGGACATTAGTGTTTCACAGTCAGTTTGGATGAATAGTCCTGTATTAATTCATTTATGAACAGCTAATTTGTCTAACCAAACTGAGAAAGAACTTCAATTTATGGCTGATCTGACTGTCATGTGCAACCAGTGTTCCCCAATGAGCTGTTTTCAGAGAAAAAAGACCACTCATCTTGCTCTGATGCCAGTTCATAACTTTAACTTGGGTATTTAAGGAAATATTGAGCTCACATGTAGGTTCTTGCTGTTGTGTTAATACGGTGGTCTTATTTTTTTGCTTAATATATCAGTAATACCAGCAACACCACAGGAGAGAGATTTCACAGAACATCCATAAAAAATGCTTTCCTATATTGTCTTGCAATTTCACATTTCAGAAAGCTCAGCAATATATCTTTAAATAGAAAAGAAAACCTAGTCTAAAAAGGAAAACAAAAACCCTACACAGCAATTTATAAGAAGATGACTACGGTAATACAGTTTCTGTAAAATACTATGACCAGAAACAGATTTCCATAAGCAGCAAAATATCAAAAGTTTCTGAAGGANTCAGTCTTGCTGTACAAAATTTCTGTGCATTATTTCTGTATAATATTCTATAGTCTGTGTGGAGACAAGGAATAGAGACAAAAAAACCCTAAATTGTTTGGATTTAGTTTTATAGAAATGTCATAACAGGCAAAAAGAGATTTCACCTCCAAAA
Organism: Scytalopus superciliaris; assembly: GCA_013400415.1. Classification (NCBI taxonomy): domain Eukaryota; kingdom Metazoa; phylum Chordata; class Aves; order Passeriformes; family Rhinocryptidae; genus Scytalopus; species Scytalopus superciliaris. Next base: position 427,128 of record VXBX01009030.1, read on the forward strand.
AAAATGGACTAAACAAACAAAAAAACCAACCAACCAAACAAACAAACAAAAAACCCCACCCCCAAACAAATAACAAAACAAACAAACAAAAAACCCAACACCAAGAAGCAAACCCCCACTAAAACAAACCAAACCCACTGAAAAAAACAAACCACCAAAAGCCAAACCCCTAATAATTTGTGTTTCTTTCAAAGTTTACATCCATGTGAGCTGGCGGCTGTGGCCGAGTGGGTAAAGCCGCCGCCCCTGGATCCGTGCTCCTTCTCGGAAGGACGCCGGTTCGAGTCCTGCGGGTCTCGCTCTGCCAACTTCGTCCGGGCTTGCCCCGGCCAAGGCTTAGAGTGTCCCAGGGCTAAAGGGGGTGGGGCCAGTTCCGCGCACGCTGAGCTCCACGTAATAAATCCATTCGCGCAGGCATAAAAAGCATCGTCGTTCGCGACGGCTAGCCACACACAGTATGCAAGACTGAGGTGAATTCCAGGCCATACTCCAACAGATGAGTTCAATTAGCTGTTTACTATGGGTATTTTTTTGATTCCTGACCCTTGTTCTCCCTCTTTCTCCCATATTTTCCTTACCACAGTTTAAAGCAAGAGTCAGATGTTTCCACTTTCAGGGCTGTATTACAATAAAATGATTTTCCCTCCCATTATGAGCTAGTGGATTATGAAAGACAGCCATTAAAGAAAGAGGCCAATGATAACTGCTGTAGGTAAAGCCAAAGCACCCAGGATACCAATGTTTTAAACACTTCTGTTAAAGCTCAGCTTTCACTGCATTTCCCTCTTAAATTCAACATCAATACAGAAGGAAAAGAGATGGGCTGAAACTAATCCTTACCAGAAATGGAAATGGTCTAAAAAATTGTTCTAGACAGCAGTGTTTCACAGGACTGATGGAGTCCTGCAAAATAGCCTTTTATTTCTGCTTTATGTTGCAAATGACAAACTCCTTTTTCACAGGAAATTTGAAAATCAGATCATGGACAAAATTACTACGTCCATATTGCTTTGAAATAACTTTTTGCCTTTTAATTTCTAGGTTCTTAAAGGTGCCACCTTGGATATTGTAAACTTATCTTCTTTACTTATAATCAAATGCATGTTATAGTACTATGATTCTCTTTTTTCTTTTTTTTTCTTATTTTTAATATACCTACCAAAATACTATATAACTTACACAAGGAACTATAAATCTTCTCTCATTATTGCAGAAATCTCACAGATTTCCTAGAGTGCCTACGACACCTTTGAAATATCTTCTGTGAAGAGTCAACTTCACCCACCCAAGTTAATTACATTTTATCTTCCAGAGCTATTGCCTCAGAGCAACGGACTCACATAGAAACAACTAACAAAAGAGGTTTTTTTCTTAAGCAGTTACAGGGATCTGAATTGAATGCCATGTGCTATTACTTTTTGGTATGACATGTTGGAACACCTGCAGTTATGCACAGAAGGGATTTGGCTAATTTTCTCACAGTTTATTTAAAAGAGCTACAATAGATGAGAAAGTTGGCTCCTTAAAGATGCCATCACAGTTTGTAACCTCATTATTATAAACCTAATCAACCTGGCCTTGCAGTTGCTTTGACTAATCCGTTCACAATTACTATTTTTACCCTTCATCTGCACTGGGGCAAACTCAATCCTGCCTAATGTTTCATGAACTTCAGGGAGTGTAACTCCACTGAGCTTTAGTTAGACAGATATTCAAGGTGCCACTTACATGAAATCACCCTCTGTATCCCACCTTGTAAATCTGGGCCATCCTGTCTTTCTGGGCACTTAGTACTGATCTTCCAGTGCCTGTAGTGTCAGTGCTCATTCTCCCTTCTGACTTACAGGTTAAACCTAATTATTTTCTACTGCTGAAGTCCTTATCCACTGCTTCATGTAACTGCCCTAACTTGAGCTGAGTTGTTCATCTGCTGTCCTCTCTGGCAATGGCTTAGAGAGGGAACCACAGACCTGGAACATTTCGCATCCTTTCATAAAAGTCACCTTGGATTTCTGCAAACTTCTACAGCCCAACAAGTATTTCTTCTTAGTGTCACCTAAGACTGCCTCAATTTCAGTTTGTATAGATTCTGTGGACTTAAAGAAAAAGAACAAATCAATCCACACAAAATTTCGGACAGTTAATTAGTCCTGTATCTGATACAGAAAATGCACATGCTTCAGTTTTCGAGTTCTGACTGTGCTTTCTCCTTGCAACTCAGCACTACAGAGCTCTACCACACAGAAGGAAGCATCTCAAACATGAGAGCACTGCACAAATTGTCTGGATGAATCCTGCAAACTGGAAATAAATCAGTCCCAAAAACTTTAAATTGCCTGGGAACAACAAGCGCTAGCAGGATCTTGCCACAGCACTGTAAGAGGTTGAGGGAACAATGCCATATCACATGGTGTTTGGGAGGGAAAGCAACTCTTTGCTGAGAGATACCTCCCGCCTTGCAATTTCTTGCACAGAGAAGGGGACAGCAGAAACTGTGGCAAAGAAAACCTACAGCTCCTTTAAGATGCAAACACTATGCTTCTTTCTGATCACAGCTTTAATGCACCAGACCACTGGTCTGTGGTACAATTAGCATCTTGCTGTGCTGAGTTCCATAGTTACTGAATCAGGCTCCATAATTACTGACATGGCATGCTGCATTGTCTTAACATTATGTTTTGAGCACTGGTTAAGAGGCCCAGCTCAAAATGAGTGCCCAGGAAACTCTTTCGTTATGGATCATCAGCACAGTCTGTTCCCTATCTGCCACCAGTCAACATACTGGGTTTTCAGATAAGCAGCTAGTTTTGTCTATGGGAAGTGGCTTATCAAATTCTAGGCTCTAGTATGTAGGCCATATATTTATTTTTTGTCAAGCACTTACCTCAGCTAACATGGTCATGTACCCTTGTGAAGCTGGAGACTGATTCCGATACCAAATTTAAGCATTACATATAATGCCATTTATTCAGCACACCTAGGTATGATATGCAATAGTATGAAGTTTTCAATAGGCTATTTATTTATTTATTTACTTTCAGTTATTTTTAATACTACTGAGAGCAGGAAGGACTTGCTTTCCTTTGCTATCTATAAACAGGACAAAAATAGGTTCAAACACTGACTGTCTACTTGCCAACCTGCTTACAGAAAATAGAAAAGTTTACTAGCCACTAGCACTGAGAGTAGAATTCAGTTACAGAAATTTCATTACACTAAACCTGACAGGGGAAATCAATTAAATTAAACCCAGGAAAAGTCTCATTATAGAGCTCAGTTTTGATATGACATGCCATACAGTGCAACAACTGCCTTTTTTTTATTATTTTTTTTTTTTGGCAGATCTCTATGCTAGTTTCCAAAATGTGCCACTCTACAATGAAAAGAAATCAAACAGCGAGTGAGCTATATCAACAGTTTGTGAGAAAATAGCACTGGAAAGTTACTTGAGAACCAATCTTACAGAAGCAGTTTCAGTTTTTCTATTGCTTATCAGGAAGCAACAAAAATCCAAATTAAATTGCCTAGCACTATTTCTGACTCATGTCTGTATGACAACAAAAACCCTTTAAAAAGCAAGTTTAATGCCCTTCTAATTTAGAATATTTTTTTCATACTCTTAGGCAAACAATACTAATTAAACCAAATGCCTGAATCATGGTTCACTTTTGTTTTAAAAAAATCTTCATGTAAATGATGATATAAAGCCAAATGTTTCACAGTTAGAAATTTATGGCTGTGTATCATTTTACTGGCACAGTAAAAGGCTACAGCTATATGAACATATCTGTGTATAAAGTGCCAATTTGCCTTTTAAAGTCCATCCTCCTCTACCCCCCTCTATTGAGAACCATGAAAATCAGTCTTTTGCTGGCTTTTTAACAACCACTAACTTCCTTTAGCTCAAAAACTTTAATTTACTTCCCTTCCCTCCCACATGTGGGGGCAGCCATAAAACATCCAGAAGACAGAGTGTAGCACTTAAAGGGTTATGGAAACTATTGACCCATCTCAGTGTTCACTTCATTTGTGTGCCATTACTAAAATATAACAAGGGCAAAAAAGATGGTTTAGTAAAACCGAACAGCATAATAACAAGTCTCTCCTTGTGTGTCTGTGGCACAACAAAGGAAAGATTACAACTCACATTGCTCCAGTGATTCAAACTCAATTCTTCATATCCAGAGCCAATGCTTTCTTCTTTTGCTGTGCAGTGAGAAAGGTGAGGACAACACCAGCTGTGTGGACCACACTGCACATCCAGTGTCTCCTCCTGACAGCACAAATACGCACCAGAAGCCAATTCACACTCTCCCTCTCTCCAGCTGCCAAGAGTGATTCTGCTGAATTCCTGGTAAACCATCCTGTCTTCCCTCTGTGCAAGACCAGCTTTTCAGACTAGAGGTCTTAAAGACCTGATCTACAGTTACAAGATCTATGCCACAGCCTTTGAACCTGGCACTTCAGGGAAACTTTCACAGCTGCTGGGGAGTATCTCAACCACCTACCACTTCCAGCAGTCTCTGAGACCTTGTAGAGCTAACAAGCCATGGGGTAAACGAGCTGGGATAGCAAGGAACCAAAGAGAAGCAGCACTGGAAGAGTGCAATACCACAGGCAGTAACTTAATAATCTACTGTGCAGAAGACACTGTACTACAATTCCTGTGTGATCAACTAAAAAGGTCAGAAAATGCAATGCTAAAATTATACAGTAATTTTCAGTTGCTATTAGTAAAATTATTGCTTTAGGAATGTACCTAAGAAACGACCATTCAAAAGAAATGATAAAAAATGATGGCTTTGCAAAGCTGGAATCACTCTGCTCCATCTGTCCTGAGGTGAATTGAAAGAGAACACATTCTACATTCCAAGTCTGAATATTAACAGCCTGGAAAGTACCATATGGATTTTAGCATTCCTTAGTTAAAAAACCCCATAAAATTAAAATCTTTACTATAAATCATTAAAAATACAGACTGAGGGGTCTTTTTTCTTATTGTGAAGAAGTAGGTCTGTATGACTGAAAATGTTTAAAATTAACAGTTGTCACATGCCGTAGTTCTCTAAAACAGTATTCCAAAACCTCTCAAATTTTTCTGCTACCTTTTGTTAAATGTCCTCAAGTCTTACAGGATTTCAACAGAAAAAGGCAATTGCAAAGTAAAATCTACTAGGTTTTGATATTTGGTATAATCTTATCATTAAAATATAATCTAAAGACATTTGTCCTTAGAATTCCACTTCTACTGAGCTTCAAATAGTCAGTACCCCAATATGATGCAGATTGACGCTGAATACTAAGAGCTGAAACCATCAAGAACAGAATCAAAACTTACATTTATAATTAAGGCATTGTAATAAAAAGAAGCAACAATTTATGTTTGCGAATTAAAATTCTCTTCTCTGAGTAGCAAGAAAAACGCAAAACTTATTCCAGGCAGCAATATTCAAATGCATAATTTCTATTTTTACTTACCCCCCCCTTCCAAAGAGCCTAAAGCTAGTAATATACAGCATTTTTGTTCCAGTGCATCTCTTAAAACAGTGGGATATAATATACATGATTTGAAGCAATTCCTATAATACATTATAAGAGAGGCTATTATACATTATACTCAATTAGAGTACAGAATAGAAAGGGCACTTTGCTTCATTATCATTGTTTATTATTTAGGGAGAAAGAAAATGAAATTTGGAATAAAACTAGGATCAAACATGCTGAACATGACAAATATACATAACAAAGAGTGCAAATAGGAGCAAAATCTTCATTCTACAAGCAGTAACAACATTCATGATGAAAATGGTAAACTCTGGTATAATTTGCATGCTTTTGTTTTGGCATTCTGCAGTAAATGACACTTCTTCAGACATAAACTGTGTTTTAAAAATAAAACAGAGGAGAATTTTAAATGCAATTTTTTTCACATCTCAGCACAAAACCATCCTTCATTAGAAATGGTACTGGCATCAGAAATGATAATTATACCACAGAGTTGTTTCTGCAACTTAAGGAGTTCAGAATTTCTTGGAGTTGTTTAGCACTTCACAGCATTGATGTCAGGCTGCCTAACTTTTCATAAAGGGAGATAAGGCACAGTGCCTCACTCTAAGTGTTTTAAGAATATCCTAGAATGGTTTGGGTTAGAAGGGACCTTAAACATCATCTAGTTCCCACTCCCTGCCATGGGCAGGGACACCTTCCACTAGCTCAGAGTCCCCTCCCACCCAGCCTGTAACACTTCAAGGGATGGGCATCCACAGCTTCTCTGCGCAGCCTGTGCCGGTGTCTCACCACCCTCAGAATAAAGAATTTCTTCCTAACATCTGATGTAAACCTACCCTCTGTCAGTTACAGCTATTCCCCTTGTCCTGTCCCTGCACGTCCTTGTGAAATCACTCTCTTGCTTTCTTTTAGGCCCTCTTCCAGGTACAGGAAGGCTGTTCTAAGGTCACCCTGGAGCCTTCTCCAGGCTGAATAATCCCAGCTCACTCAGCCTGTCTGCAGACAAGACACTAATTGGTATTAACATGAAACAACATATAAATATAAAATTAAAAATACAGACTGACTCATTCATTCTTGTTCGTTAAAGATGGCACTATTGGCATCCTGATGCCTCTCCAACAGTTTGTGTTCTCTACTGCTAGCTTTCCTTGCCCTGAGACAGTACAATGGCCCAGCAAAATGAATACCACAAAAAACATTCATTTTGCTTCCAAACATTTTTACTAATCTACAGGAAAGGTGTTACAATATAGTTTTGAGAATGGTCTTATAATATAGTTTTGAGTGCATGATACCTAGGAGAGCTAACTAGACTGGAAATGATGGGCTGAATAAAAGTGAGGAATAAAGCTGAAGTCTAGTTTTTTCCTCCTTAGAATGAAAATAACTAAGCTTTTGGAGCTAGCTATTAAAATGGCAATATAACACAAAAATATCTTGTTTGTTGAATTCAAACTAGCAAAGCCCATTTCTGATACAAACAACCAGTATTCCTATGTATCAAAAATATTAACTTCAGTAATGTAAGCAGATAAATTATTTTTTCATCCTGTTCTCCTGTTCGGTTTTTTTTTGTTGTTTTGGTTTTCTTGGGTTTTTTTTGTTTGTTTGTTTGGGTTTTGTTTTGGTTTTGTTGTTGTTGTTGTTTTTTAGGGAAAAAAAAAAGGACTGGCAATAAGACAACCATTAGGTCTTGTAAATGATCAGTTCATACTTGTCTAAGTCGACCACTTTCTTCACAGCTGTATCTTTTATTTTAAAGCAACATATACGAAAATTGAATTCTTTTCCTCATAATGGCTGCCCAGACAGCCTTTATTTAGTGATGCATATCAAAGCGACTAAGAAATTAAGAAAAATGCTTAAATTAATTCATGGCTTGAGCTATAATTATATACAGCATGCAATGTGTGGAAGTTCAGATAAAATTGTCATGAAGCTGTAAAAGACAAAGACAGGAAACACTATTTAGTGGGAATAGTCTATTATTTCTTTGACTTCTACCTGCATTAGAACAGCTCTTATCTGCTAGTTTTATTAATTTCAGACATCTAAAAAAAACCCCCATTGCTCACCCAAATAAAGTAAGGACAATTAGGCAAAGATTTACAGGCAACAAGCTTCTGAAATTATTACCACATCAATCCATGCAAGTTACCATTAACATACTTACTGAAAATACTTCAGGTATTTTTAGGTATTTCTTAGGAAATATACTTTAGGTATACAAAAATTCCTTTAAGGAGCTAAGAATTCATAAAATGTAAGAAACATTAAAGAGACTGCCAAGTTTTAAGTGTATCCATTGTCATCATGAAGAGAGAAGGAATTCCTGGCACAAAAATACAACTTTGATGACTTGAATTCCAGGTTTCACCTACATTCTATAGAACAGAAACTTGAATCGGTCTGATATAATTTTTTTTTAAGGACTCTTCTGCTCTCATACACATGCAGCATATACCAGACAAATTAAATTCCTGTGAGATTAATTATGCTGTAATTCATTCCTCAGCATACAAAAGAACATTCAATTTCCTGGCAAGATAGTGTCAGGATTTTATTTAATTTAAATCATCGTTTTCCGGTTTTACCTGCTTTAAATCAGAATTTTCAGACAACATAGGATGTATCCTATCACCTATCTAGCCGCTTAGAAGCCTTCATATTGCCAGGGGTGGTAGTAAATCTAAAACTGTCAGATAAAAATACCTGATCGGATGGATTTCTACTAATGTCAACAAAAACACTTCAGAACTTCACAACTGTGACATCGTGGAGAGATACGCGATTCAATCACAGGTGTCTCAGTAGGGTCATGACAAGGCAGCCTGTGGGCTTTCAACAGGACAAGGCCAGATTCCATTCCTCTCCCATCACCTCTACGCAGTACCTTGAAACAAAGTCATCACTCACTCACCAAAATCCCTACGAGTTTTGCCATCGCACTTTATATCGCATCATGAAGACAAGAAGTGTGTTTTCAGCTTAGCAAAAACCACCAAGTAGGTGGTGTTTGCAAACTGTAGTCCTTTGCTAAATGTGGAATATTATAGGCCCAGAAACAGTAAAAAACTTCAGAACTATGACACAATTAGATCACTACTCTTCCAATAGCTGTTTCAGAGAGGAGAATCCTGCTTAATCACTGCCAAAGGCAAATAGAGGAGGGTCTCAAGCTCATGTAAGACTTCCAAAGTCAAAAGCAAGTCTTTCAACTCCACACAACCATCAGTGGGAAATCAGTCATGCAGTATGATTGCATTCAAATTGCTCTAGGCACTGTAATTTGGAATTTCTTTACTGTTTTTTATTTACGCTTTTGATGTGACATTGGAAGAAAAAAGGTTAAACTTTGGCATTTTGTGGACTGTTTTACTATCATGTATTTTTACTTCATACTTTACACAGAATATGTCCTCAATAAGAACATCTCTGCAGATCTCTAAGGTTCAACTGTGAAGACTGTGGCAGTTTTTTCAGCTTTTTCACAAACACAATCTGAAGCACCTTTCCTTTGTGACCTGCCAATTTCAACTGAAGCTCTTCAGATTACCATTTGTAACAACAGATTTCCCAAAGTGAATGAAGTTTGATGCAAAGAGGGAAATCTTTCTTCAAATGCAGATGTTCTTTATATTCTTCTTCCTCAGAATAGCAGATGCAGAAGCAAAATAGCATAAATTATGATTGACCTCAGCAGGAATAATTTATGCTCCTGAGCCACTTTATGTGCATAGCCAGGAGGGAGCTGTCTGACTGCATGAATTTTTACACATCTTTCAGCTAATTTACAGATCTGGTGTAAAACTCAAGGACATCATAAATATTTGTGGCATCAGCTAAAGAATTTTGGGTTCATAAACCAATTAATCAATTACACTGACCCACAAAAGAACTCCCTTCATCCCCAACAGACACAATCTTCATTTTATTGAAGTGCTTCAGAGCAACATATGAGAGGGAAGATCAAGGAGTATTTTCATGGTATGAAATGCACGTCTTGTTGCAGCAGGAGGAAAGCCACATGAGGTCATCACCTTTCCCAACACATACAAAAGAATTTGCAACCACTACTGTCGAACACTGGAAACTAGAGTGGGAGCATACATTACTTGCAACCCACTGTAATTACCAAAAAGTTAATATCTGCACAGAGGTCTCCATCTGTTAATGGTACTAGATCTTATTTTTCAACTTTCCATCTTCCAGAACCTCATTTATTTTTAACAATCACTAATACATCCTTCTTAACAATTACTAATGAGTCATTTCATGAAAAATAAAGGGCATCTTGAAAAACAGGGTCAGATCTCACATGGCTTAATTAGCTAAACTCCATTAATTTTCATTTGAAGAGACTGGTTTGCAGTACTAGAAAATTTGGACATGTACTTCAAAACACAGCATGATGATAAAGATCCATTTTTGCTACAGGTAAGTTGCCACAAAAAAAAACCCTGCCCACAGATGGAAAATTGCATTTACTGCCATCTCCTTGCAGAAACTCCCATACCATGCCAGTTAGGTGAATATTGTCAAAAGGAGCCAAACTCAGCACTAAACATTAACATAGAGAATTTACATGCCCAGGGTGAATATATTCCTTAGTTTTAGAGTCTCAGCCTCTCTCCCCCTTATATTTTTTTAATTATTTATGCTCTATTTAATTTACTTAGGAATTTACAAAAGAAAACTTCAGTGTTAAGAATACAGCAAGTAATACATAATTAAAAGGAAAATAAACATTTATTTTCTTTTGAAGTGTCTTCAAAAATTATTTGTAATTGCTTCAGGTTAGAACATTTCAGAAAAAAAATATTTTAAACTTCCCCATTAAAACCACTGAAAAAATTCCCAGAAACAGTTTAGAATTTTGTTGGCTCTGCTGACAGCAGCGTTCCTTCAAAATGTGGAAAGCAATATTATTTCCACCAACTTTACCACATCAGTTTTAGCAGTTTCACAGACATTTCCCTATTCCTGCACTGCCTGTGGAGTGGAGGAGAATCCATCAAGGTTGCAAAAAAAGAAAACAGTTAATTTGAAACAGAATTTTATCAGATGAGAAAAGTGAGAAAGTATCATACACTCAACACCTCAATCACCATATTAGATTAGTAGGGTAATGGAATGACAGTCTACATTCATTCTGTAGTCACAATGTAATTACACAACACACTTGAAAGATCCCACAAAGGGCCACAGTACTGAAGTCAAGGTTATTGTAGGAAATAGCAGCATGTGGCTGTGGGAATGTAAGGTGAAACAAGTTAATAACTTCCTATTATCTACTGGTAAAGCTGCTACTCCTGTATGTGGAAATAAATGACATGAAAAAAAAGCTAAATTAAACAACAATAATTTATGTAAGGTAGAAACGGACTACAGATGGTGATTCTAAGCTGCACAAATTACAGCAACAGCAGAAATCACCTCCTTCTGTTGGGAAAACACTCATTTCAAATGCTTCTTTACTGAAAAGCATGCAAAGGTAGACGCACTTAAAAGAGTCAGAGAAACACTAGAGTAAGTACTCATACACATTATTGGAAAAAAGAAACCCGTGAGGTGCTAAGCCTCTCTGTTCCACAGCCTGATAACAAGAATTTAGCAGAACATTTAGATGTCCTGGACTCAAATTGTTCCTCTGTCTGAGGGACTTTAGACCTACATGTTTCTACCCCTCCTCATAATTCAACCACAAAACTACAGGGAACTTTTCAGAAAGTGTTGAATACTCCACTGATTTTCTGACCAATTTAAACAGAAGAGCTCCAACAAAAGGGAAATAAATATCCTCAGAATACTAGCTTAATTCAAGGAGCTCCACTTCAGTACAGGGCTTCAAGTCCTCTGGACCAGAAGGACTGAAATGGAGGCTTCCCAAATATAGTCCAGTTTTCAACTCATTGACCTAGTGGATAAAGCAGAAGTCTGTTATTCATCTTTTCCAAAATTTCCTGTCAGGCCAGTTATGTCCTCCTTTTCTGGTGGAAAAACGGTGTGTTCAAGTGGAAAAATACTATAAGAATCAAATCACTGAGCAAAGGAACAGGTAGAAATACTTATGTCAAGTTTAAAGTGGTTATAATAAGAAAGAGAGTCAATAAAACCTGAAACTGCTCTTTAGTGTGTTGTCAGCAGGTCTTTGGAAGAACACTGTTAGCATCCTTCTAATATCTGGTTCTACAGGTGAAGAAGTCAGGGCAATGCCTATTTTCTAAATCCCAAAGGAGCTGAAGAAAGGAGCCAGATGTCAAAATTAACTGACTTTGAGCATGCCCAGAGGCATAAAGTTGGGCACCCCAAATTAATTGAAGATTTTGTAAATACTGGGAAGTGCCCAGAAGTTCTTCTTTACATTTTTTAAAAACTATTCAGGCACCTATATCTCCCTAATCAGTGCCTTCCTGTATATTTTTTTCTGACTCTGGCATTGTAAATAACATTCTTTATTTAGTTCTATGGATGGTTTGTCCGTTATGTAGAAAAATCATAGTTCTCTCCTGAATTCTGCAGAATTTTATAGAAAATTATATAAACAAATGTAGGAGATGTTAAACATTCTTTAAACCCTGAAAAATATTAGCAGAATATTTGTAATAGACTATGCAATGTTTTTACTAAATTATTTATCAAAAAATATGCAAATACCTACAGGCTTCTCTGTTCAAAGCCAGAAAAGAGTGCAATGCATCTCGTCTTCATTCTCATGTAGGCCAATTTAGAAGTTTCATTCCTTTAGCATTAGGTTGAAAAAAAAATTGCTGGTCTTAGAAGCAGTGTGGCATGAACATATCACAGTATACCTACTCAACTGACATAAACTTTTCAATGGAAAAAATACTTCACAGAAATACATAATGAAATAGCTGTACAGAATCACAGAACATCCTGAGCTGAAATGCACCCACAAGGATCATCAAAGTCCAACTCCTGGCCACACACAGGACAGCCCCAATAACCGCACCATGTGCCTGAGAGCATTGTCCAAACACTTCTTGAACTCTGTCAGGCTTGGTGCTGTGACCCCTTCCTGGGGCAGGCTGTTCCAGTGCCCATTCTCTGGGTGAAGAAACTTATCCTTATTTCCCAGCCCAAACATCCCCTGACACAACGTCAGGCCATTCCCTCGGGTTCTGTCACTGGTCAGAGAAGAGATCAGTGCCTGCCCCTCCTCTTCCCCTCACAAGGAAGTTGTAACTGCAATGACATCTCTCCTCAGTCTCCCCTTCTCCAGGCTGAACAGACCAAGTAACCTCAGCCACTCCTCATACAACTTTCCCTTGAGGCCCTTCACCATTTTCGTAGTCACTAGACACTCTCTAATAGCTGAATAGCTTTCCTATATTGCAGTGACCTAAACTGCAGCCAGTGTTCAAGGTGAGATTGCACCAGTGAAGACAAGAGTGGGACAATCACCACCTCTGATGCTGTAATGCTTTGATGTAAATCTTTAATAAGGAATGAACTGGAGGAAACAGTGTTGAAAAAAATAAGGACCATGCAGATAAAGTTACTACAGGAGGATATATTCCCTCCTCTTACCATATGAATCCAGGTGTGGTAGCTATACAGACAGCAGTCACCAAACAGAGTGGTCTGCAGCTACCCCAGTCACAGAATACAGACACACACACACACTGCAAACTCTTTAGGTGATGCACCCTATCTTAATCCTGTATGCTTGTTCCATACCAGCACAGCTGGGTTCTAATCACTGATAAGGAGTTCTCTATGTGACCTGTTACAGTACAAGGACAACAGAAATTGTCCTGAAACAGACCAAAAAAATTATAAATCATCATTTACAAGTGAGACTAGCAGCAGAGATCTTGTATCTCCTTTCCAGGAACACAGAAAAGACAAAAGGTCAAACCTTAAATTAAATAACTTATGCCCCAGGCAAGAAAAAGGGCTTCCATTTCATAAGTAGCATTACATGATATTTTAGATATCAGCACTGAGACAAATGGTTTGTCAGCATATAAAGGACACTAGAAATCAGTGAGAAAGCATAAGAAAACCATACACCTTTTGCACTTCAACTAACATGGGGTATTTTCATTCTTTGTAACATTTTTAAGGATGGTATAAACAGAATAATTAACTGCCTCTGAGAAATCTGGGTTAAGCACATAATCTTTGCCTTCTACTTTCACTATGGCTGGAACATTCCATGAGAATAACCAGACAAATTGAACATTTTTATCTTTGTCTAAAAATTATCACTGATTCAATGATGTACACAGTCTTCCTCAGCTTTCACATCACTAATTTTTTTTTTAAAAAAGGTATCTGCTAAAAAATCAATAAAGCTCTATAACCTTCACAAGAAAACAGTCCAGATTGCTACTGTATGGGTAGGTTTGTGCTGTGTCTGCTATAACTTAGCTGCTTAGCTTACACACATCTTTATGTGAACTCGATTCCTTCTTTATTAACTTGCCCTAATGCCAAATAACTAGGGAACAGTGTCTACAAATTAACCTAGCACTAAGACAACTGTGTTAAAGCCCTATCACCTATAGTGTGGAAGTTTTCTGTGATATTGCTGGGAGCATCTGCCAGGAAAGATGCTCTAGATTTTCCATTCCAAGCTGAATTTTATACGCCAAGCTTTTTGAACCTTGAAGCTGACATCTACCAAATTAATTGTCAAGTTCCAAAAGAGATTTTTCAAAGACATTCAGAAAATATCGTGCTTGTAAAAGAGTTGTTTCCAGTATTTAGAAAATCCTTAGCAGCAACTAACTCATTCCATCACAAATTTATTCCATCTCACTTTTGATTTAATTGCCAAGTATTTCTCCCTCTTATCTTATTCAGGCTTCTGGTACCTTTAGACACAGCCCTTGTTCTCAAAGATGAAATAGTATGTCTTCCCCAGCCACCTACTATAACATAAGGCTTTAAAAATACTTCTAAAATATTAATAAGCAACACGTGATATTCTGATTTTAACTTCCATCATTGATTTCTGACACAGACACATACAAACTATGAGGGTAGTATTGATATGAATGATATTATTTTACTAATTTTATTCCCTGTCTCTTTTCAGGGCTTGACTAAGTAACTTGATACTGCCAATAGTATTTACAGGAGAAAGAGGTACTTCAGAGTGGCCGAAATACTCAGAACTCTGCTTTAATTATCACTGTTTAAGATACGGAGATAACAAGCAAATAAAGGAATAAAATGCAAAGGAAAAATATATAATAGGAATCATAAAAACCCAAACTATATTCCATTCTATCTCCTTAAAAAGTAGCATCACATTGTTACGATGATTGTACTTGTTTTTTTTTCCTGGCCTAATGATACTTCAGTACTCCACCCTTAGAGCTTGCATTGCTGGGATGCAGGTAATAACAACATTACCACAATTCAAATTTATGTTACCCAATGAAATGTCAGCATTACCTATTTATATTTTTCCTCCCTTGCTCTCAAATATTCATCAGCATTTTTACATGCATAATGTATGGTGGGGGGTACTTTCAAAGGAAAGCCCCAATACTCTTCTTGGCAGCAGGTCCTATTTGAAACCAGATGCAGACTGGCTGATACACTGTGCCTAGTCTATGATTAGACCTATGTTCCACAGTCACACTTTTCAACAGCTGACAGGAGTGTAAGACTACGCAATAAAAATGTTTTACTGGTAAAAATGATTACTTGTTGTGAACAAAATTACTCCATAACACCTTGTGATTGGTGCCTTGACATTTCCCAAATCACTACTCTCCATAAACCCCAAATGATTCAGAAAAATCAATGGCTACTGGCAGAACATTACTTTACAAAGGTGACAGGCAACAGGCAGTGTAATGTTATCCGTTCTAACCTGTGTGGCAGTACAGATGATATTATTATTGTATTTTTAGGCATACATGGCCCTTAATACATATAAATGGACATGGACCCGTACAGGTAGATAAAGAATAGGTGTTGAATAAATGGGATTATAGACTGAGTGCAAGGAAAACAAGGAAAATAAGGCTGAGGCTAGAGAGAATAAGCACTACACAAATATATGATCACATCACTTATGTTATGTATTCTAGTTCTCAACAGGAAAAAGCCACAAACAGGTTTCAGATACAGATGGAATGTTCACTTACATATGAAAAAATTAGTTATCTGTACTTGTTCAAGTAATGATATCCCAACATGAAATCTAATTTCCATCAGGAGAAGGGATGAATACTTCAGAAATCATTTCTGGCAAGGCTAAGCCCCTGTTCTACGATAGCAACAAGCACACCTTTTTAGATCCTATGTTTGCAGTATACAAATTCAAATGGTTTATTTGTTAGAAATATAGAGTAGAAGAGGCAGGAATTAACTGTAGTTTAAAAACAAAAAGGAGAATGGCAGTGAGACATGAAAATAGTAATTTCATAAATAATTGAAGAAATAATGGTAAGATAAAGGATAGAAGAAAGTTAAGACTGACAGTATCAACTCAAATTGAGTAGCAAGGTGTAATGCACATAGGCTCTGATTTTCCACAATTTTGCATCCAACTTGTGCTGTTTTAATTTGCAGTCAGATGCCTAGCCCCCTTACTGCCTCTACAAATATGAATCACTGATCACAGAGAAAAAATAATTTCCAAATTTGAAGAAAAACATACCTGAACTAAGGATCTAAGCCGCTCTTGTTACTTCCCTTTTCTCCAATGCACTGGTCAGGACAGTGAATAATTTCTGGTAGCAGCATTTTGAAAAATAGGAGGATGAAAGATTTGTGCTTCAAAATTAAATCACTGACATGTGAGAGTGTGAGTTTACACTGTGAAGTCCTTAGTCTTGAACCTCTACAGAAAAGAAAGAGTAACCAAGGGTACTCAAGGGTATTCTAAATGGCTCTGACACAGGCAACCAAAACCAAGTCACCTGGAGACAGAACTACATTCATGGAGTAATAAAGTCTGGGAAGTAAATATAGAAATAGAGAAGCTGTAGAAGCACTTTTTATATGAGGGTTTATCCAGCTTCTCCTTTTTCTTTACATTTTCCACAAGACACAACTTCTGTTTCCATTTAAACATGTATGAAAAGATAACTCTATAGGCTTTTAACATCCTCAAGCTCCAAACACTCCATCTTAGCAAAAAAAGTTTGAGGATTTCCTAGTTATGTTACATTACTGTTAACAGAGAAATCAATTCACAGCAGCCATTCAGCCATCAGACTTCAGAAAGTGTGTTCTGCAGCCTTTGCTTTGGGAAAGGCTGGAAATGGGACAATAGAAGGCATGAGGAAAACAGGATGAAAACGTGGCATTAGGGCATATATGCTAAACCCACAGGATCCAAGCCAGAAAACAATAGTTGAGGCTGTGCTATTCACAGTATTATAACCAAAAACATTCTGGACTTTTTCTCTTGTAGTTCATAAAAATGAAAGACAAATATAGGAAAGCACTTTGCCCATGAAATGGTGAAAAAGTGTTGGGGGGCTGGGATAAGAATCCCCTGTGCCAGAATCATGACAGTAAATTGAAGAGCACTTTTACTCCCTATCCTTTTCATTTCAAAACAAACAAAACACAGGGATAAAATTTAGAAGGTATCTTAATTAAACGATTTTCCTATATTCTATAATTTAAAACAATTGGATGCGTATCCTAGATCTCATTAATGGCTAATTGCTTCTAAAATATTAAATGCACAAGCTACATCTGAAACTAGGATTTTTAATTCCAAGTGTTTCAGAAATTATGACTCTTGATGCTATCACTAGCTACCTGTGACCTCCACCAGCACTTTCTGACCTAACCAGGGTATTGATATCTATCTCACCTTCCTCAGGCCCTGCATAGTGTGTATTTACCTGATTTATGGTCTTAAGTTTCTTGATGCTTGAAATAAACTCCTACCTGTCTCACATACGGCTTCATTATATATGGAAAAGCAACGGGACCCACTCAGATTGGAGTTGCAAATGCATTAAGTATATATAAGTACACCTTGGCTATAATATTCTTAGTGAAAGAGTACTTGAATGAAATTCTTGTGTTTGTTTTAAGGAAGAGGTCAGACATGATGACCTACTGATCCCAGCTAGCTAGGAGAATCTATGAATTATTTACTATCTCTACTATATGATCAGAATTTTTATTTTCCACATGAGTTGTACTGCTGGCCTTGGCTTATTTATGCCAAACACGTAAGAATGAAACTCAACATATCAGGGTTTTATACTGGCACAAGCAGTAATGAAATAAAACAAAAATCTGTAAACTGGAAGTAAAACAGGTCAGATGTCAGGTTTCTGATCAGTACTTAAATTCTGCTGTAATTTGAGGTCATAACCTATAACATAAAATCTCATCAATGTTCAACAATCTTGTGTAGGCACATGGAGAGTGTGGGGGAGGTGAGAAATCTCCAAAAAGGCTTGATCTAGTCAAGATTTTTCTATTTGTTTCCTTTTCTAACAGTAGATAACCAGGATAGCACTAAAAGGAAATAGAAAAGCTGCCTCTACAAGATTTAACCAAGACTTTTGACTGAAAACTATATAAGTGTGCATTGCCTTATTTATACAATTAAATCCCTATCATGCTTTATAAAACTGGCTTCTTGTTTCTAGATAAGATGAATATGCACAGGAAGTGTGTCCTCCTACTGACGTTTAGTTAGACAGCTTTATGAGGAATAAAACAGTAAAGGAAGCTTATTCTTCTCACACTTTCCTTTACTCTGAGACATATTTATTAAGATATTTTGATTGAATCCCAGTACATTCACCACTTGCAGCCCTCCCTGACATCTGCAAAAAGCTACAGATCTTTTCAAAGGGAAATACTTCATTTTTAACAGATCTCATTTGCAATTTTGCCAAATTCCCTTCAAACCAATGACTCACATTTGTATTTGGTCTCACTCAAGTGCATTGGGAATTTTACATTCTAGTCTGTACTCAAGGACTGTCTGTCATTATTTAGATAAAAAAAGCAAACTGACAGCACAACAACATACCTATAGCTTTAATTCTTGCAGTGCAACTAAAGCCTCAAGGGTTTACTCCTCAGCAAAGAGAACTGGAAGCTGCAAATTAATCTGGCTGAAAGTTCCTAATATTGCAAGTAGTAGGGGATCATTAAGCTCTCAGCAGCGTAGGGTGATAAATGGCTTTTTGTAAACTGTGACAACCAAGTATGAACCTAGAAGACCTTCTGTGAGTCTGGACTGCTGGAGCATAATGCTGCATGCCTGACTGCCAGGGGCTGCTCCTCACAGGTATGTACCTCAGACATGTACAGATATATGGCGAGGAGACACGTCTGCAACCATTCCAGAGAGAACTGAGCTTTCCCTGCAGTATGGTTACATCCATAGTTCTACTCCAGCATAACCTATTAACCATCAATTTAATAACAGGGACCATCAATCTGATCCAACTCTTTCACCAGAGCCAAAACAAAGTTTTATACCAAGTTTTTCAGAAGAGTGCTGTTGGTATTGGTACTGGATTCCAAAACCTTTTGGAAGTTCAGCATTACAGAGGAATAATGATGAAGAAAAACTGATTGGTCAGAAGCAGAAATGGGTAGCATCAATTCTTCTGATAGATGATAGATGTTATGTGAAAACTAATCTGTCAAAAGTGAGTAACTCTGATGATATAATCAGTCTCACTTTATTAACATGCAACAATTATTTATTTTATTTTTTCATTTAAAAAAAAGCTTGTTATATAAGAACTAAAGCACCAATAACACTATGTACACTGCTAAAAATTAAAATTGGGATATAAATTATGCTGCCTCATAGCACCTCCGTTGATACAAGCACAATCCACAAGTGTCTCACCTAAAGACTCACAACGTTTAGCAAACAAAGAAGAATTACATTGCAAACTTGTTTTTTGCAAAGAAAATCAATACTATTTTATGATTATTAGACTGATTTAATCCCCTCTCTATTCAAATACTATCTATATTACTTTATTTACATAATCCATTACAGCACTGAATTGTCCTCATTTCAAAAAGCATACTGCCTATATGAACATCCTACTCTTCCTAGTTATTTCAAGCATGTATACTATTATTTCATAAATAGTGGGTGATATATCATTTCTAGTTTAGCCAAAGCACTGTGTTAAATATGGTATGTCAGAATAAGCTCTATTCTTCATGCCATTACTTTCAAATATTGTCTCCATCTCTTTTATTAGTCAGCCATAATGGGTTTTCTTGCTTGTGTCTCACTTTTGCATTAATTTTTGCCTTCTTTCTGTGTGGGTAACTTCAATATTCCAAGAGAATTATTTCCTCCCACCTTTAGAATGGTACTAAAGTCACATCTGCTCTCCTGTGCTTTATCATCCAGATTTGCTTTTCTTTTCAATGTTCATCTTATTGTTCAATATTAACCTGTGAACCACCATGCTCCAAAAAAGCTTCTAATTAAAATAAGAAGCAAGGCACTATATTATTTTGTGTTGTTGTAGCCTAATGACTCTTACATCTCACAATTCATATTTCTATCATATGATCAAATTCAGATGAATGAACAGGGAAAAGACCTTCCAACTCATTTAACTGAACTTCTGCCCTTCACGTAAACGTAATAATTCCCTTATGAAATAATGTTTGTCTGTGTCTACCAGTTGACAAAGACAAATATTGCCATTCTTTAGAAAACTGTAAATTCCTTAAATCTAAATTTAACAGTAGCTAACTGAAGTCTTATGGCAAAGGTTAGAGGGAGATCCAAAATCACATTTGCCAACTAATCCTCCCCAGGAGATATTAGCTCTACATTTTTAGTGAAATATTCTCTGTGACATTGTTTAAATTTCTTCTAGATTCAGACTTCATATAACATTAATGTGTGCCTTTTTTCCCTATCAAATTTGCTTCTTAATAAATTTGGACAGTAACGTGCATGTGTATAATAACACTGAACAGTACAAACACTGCACTGGAAATATTGCTTAATTAATAAAGCCATATTACTGCTGGCCATGTGTCAACGAAAAGACTTCTGTGGCTGATCACAGCACACACGATCCCTGCTTCAAGAAGATTACAGTATCTTCTGTAATAATGAATTAACAATAACAATTGCTGAAGCCTTGGGAAAAAAAAAAAAAAAGAAGAGGCTGCTAACTTCATCTCATCTTTGTCCCTTAACACAAAAAAAAAACCCCAAAACAGGTGAAGATATTTTCTGACAGTGTTTTGTGTCTGGTGGATTAAGCTACAGCAGCTCTTCTGTGGGAATAATTCTCCTGAGACTCTTCCTGGCTGACGGCCTGGTGCTAGGACTTTGTTCCAAGAACGAGGAGAAAATCCAGGAAACAGATTAATGAAAAGGATCAAAATACATTTCTGTGTTACCACTAACAGTATACAATAGAGGAAATTAATATGCACTTTGCATTTGTAACTCAAGTTTCAAAATGTATTTTGAATATGTACATAAACTGAAGCATATATATATGTGTGCGTGTGTGTATACATTTTACATATACCTATATATAAAGATCAATTTCTTTGAATACAAGTCAAGAATTTAATTCAAAAGTTTTTAAAACGTGTTTAGAAGTCTGGCTCTACTGAGTACAATAAAACTACGAGATTATCTCTACTGAATTAAAGATTTGCATGACAGCTATTTTATAAATTTCATGGTACTTCCCTCAATTTAAGACTTTAGTCATAACTTTCAAGAATTTTCTTTCTCTTTACAGAAAAGTCTGCCTAACTTGTGCTGGCTTCTAGGGAAAAGAGTACTAGGAGAGTGGGAAAAGAACCTCAGGAAGTAGGGATTTTTGTTCCGTTTCCCATCTTGTGTATGAATCCATCTAGACCAAATACAAATACTCCCTTTTTCCTACTGAAAATTGCATTTCTAGAAGTAGAGGTATTTGGGTGAAGAAAGTAACATGGCCAGGATTTTTGAACTATTGAGCAAAATAAATCAGTCTTTGTGGTCTTACAATACATTCAGAACACCAAAGATCCACAGTACTTAAGCAGGACAGCCAATGTCCTCCTTATGTTAGTCAACAGAATTTAGGGGTAGGCAAGGTGTACTTTTGGAAATTGAGTTTTGGCAGCTGCAAATTGCTCTGGGCAAAGTTGTGAAATCTGTGTCAAATGCATACGTGAAATAAGAGCAAGTGAAGTTCTAGCATGAGAAACAAAGATTCAGTACAACTAGTACAACTAATTTTAACAATTACCTCCTTATATGCATGTAATTCTCTAAGCTTATTTATTGTCACTCTGACTTTTCAAGTAGTAAGGAGAAACAAAAAAATAAAATTCAGTATGTTTCTTCTGCAAAGAAAATACAAAATTTTAAATGTAATCAACATTTCAAATCCATATTCAGGTGAAGTCTATGCTTCAGTGGCTTCCACTGCTTACAAACCCTACAAGATCTTACAAACTACTCAGTCTGAGAAAAATAATATTGGGAGAGAAGAAGTAGCAGTAGAAACTAAGAGTGCTAAGTATTAATGTAGCCAGAACTAAAAGAAACAAACAAACACCCCACCCCCAAAACAGTAACAAAAAAAAACAAAAAAATAAACACACCTTGAAAACTGTCTCTTGACTAGGGCTATCTGATACGTTGTCACGTCATGCTGAATCCATCTAAAGAAGCCTCAGACTTTCACTGCTGTAAAGAATATTACATTCAACATTTCATTTGCTCCAGCAGTTGAAACACCCCATGATGTGATTTAGAATCAGTCACAAACTTAATATTATCCTAAAGCAATTGATTACCACTGGGTCTGGTCTCAGTCCAGAGCTATTAATAGGCTTTACACATTAATCCAATATAGATGTTTGTGTCATGTAGAGTTGTTCACTTTATAGGCTAATATAGAAAAAAATGTTCAAGCAGTGGAGAGACTTTATTAATAAAGTTTAAATACTGAGTCATCAAGAAACAGGGTAAGAAAGAACTTTTACTTTGTTGAGTCAAGGAGTTACTAACAGACCATGCAATTTCAGGGGATGACACCTGATAAAAACAAAAAAAAGGGTATTTATGTCTCCCATGAAGACATCTGAGTTCCTTATTTGTCAATATCTAACACCCCAAGTTATAGTTACAGAGTTCTGTGGATGTGTAAATGCATTTAACTGGAAGTACTGTAAAACTCCAACAAGAAGGTTAGTATACATCTCAGGGATTTAACTGGGACAGTCAAAAGGACATGATTCCTGATAAGCTATGTCAGGAATGCATCCAAAAAAGGTCAAAAAAATAGAGGGACAGAGATGGCAACTTTCAGAAACTGCTGTGACAAAGTAAACTAAGCTTTGAATTTTTTTATTTCCTTCTTATTTTTTGTTGTTTCAAATAAACATTAATACAGCCTTTGTAAATAAGAACAAAAATAAACATTGATGTTTGGCTCTAAAAAAACCTTGTGAATTGAAGGTTTCATGCTATTTTGGTCATATGAGCCATCTGACATCTACAGACATGGCAATACTAAATAAGAGAGTGTTAAGTCTTCAGAAACTACACAGTATCAGAGGGAAAGAAGCATTTTGCAGTGAGCAGTGATTGATAAAAAAGCTCTCTGACACTGAATAAAGTACAGAAAAGCTCAACTGAACTCTCATGTAGTCTGTGAAATCTTCTCACTTTAATTTTCTGTCAGATTTTATCTAGATGCCCCTTAGAATCCAAAGCAACTGTTTGTGACTTATCACCTTTACAGAACTGATGTCACAGAACTCATAGTCCTTAAAACTGCTGTGACTGCATCTTGGTTTTTATAAATGCTACCTGAATATCTGCCTTCCTTTTAACAATAGCAATGGAAAGAGATCAGGGCAATATTCATTTTTGTTCCTGGAACATCCAAGTGAGATGCAATTACAGCTGGCAGGCTTACCAAATGCTGCTTAGGAGAACTGGCCACCTGCTGCATCATGAAGAGGGAACACCTCTGACAGCAGAAAACACAAGAGATGACTGAATTGAAAATATCCACAAATATGTCATGGGATTCATCCTAAAAGGTCCTTCCCCAGATTACTGTGTAATCACTTTCCAGATTCACAAGTCAAAGGACAGTCCAGTAAACTACATTTGTTGTGCAAAATTTAAAACTTCTCCATTTCTGTAAGCGCTGTTCACAGCTGTCTCCCAACAAAAAAAGACATAACCAGTGGAGCTGCTGCAGCTCTAGGAGTACCACAGGAGCACAGGACAATTTCTTTAATTGTTATTGCAAGTAACCATGAAAAATCAAACAGGTTAATGCTGTGGGAACTGGAACGCAAGTAAAAACTCCTGCAACCAGCACCATGCCCAGAAACGGAGGATCTAACCAAATAAGTGTACAGAGGCTAAGCCTGCACAAATACATATTGCAGCCTGGAGCATGCAATCTAGGTATTCTAAACATGCAGAGGAGTCAAAAATTTTAGCTTTACCGTCTGCTCTTTGCTGCAGACTCTACAGCTACTACAGTGAAAACATTTCTTGTCTGCTTAATTTACCTCCTAGTGTTCATTAAGAAAAAAAAAGTACAAAAATCCTGCTCTAACTTTACTTGAATGCAAAACAGATTTCACCAAATGGAAAAAGAATTACAGCTCTGAGCCAAATTTGCTTGAAATCCCTTAAAAAAAAAAAAAAAAGAAATAGCTAGTTCTTATCATTTTAAAAAATATGCAATTTTCAGTTGAAAGGAAGTCTTGTTACTAAAATTGCATTTTATTTTTAAAAAGGCCAAGAGAAACCATCAAAATTTGAAACAGAAGCAAAATGTTTTGAGCATATCCATCTTATACTTAGTTCCACGCCTGCCAATAAAGGCTTTAATTCCAAATTGGAAGAAAATAGTTTTAAACTGCCAAGTAACCAAAGCGTAATAATTCAATTGCTTTATAGTCAAGCTTTCTGAACTGTTTATTCAAATCCTGTAAGTTGACTACAAAGGACATTGAACATTGCAAAAAACAATGAGATTTATGTAACTTAAGTATTTAAACTAGAGCTCATACAGTGAAAATAAATTTGAGATCACTGTACAAATAAAGCTCATCATATGGAAGTTACAAAACTGTATTTAGAGGAAAACTTCATTTATGAGCTCTCAATCTAGGAAATGAAGGCACATAAAAGGCAAATCTAAATTTATAGTATTTTTTAATGCAGAGCAGATCTAGAAAAAGAACTAAATGAACTGACAGTTTCCTGGGCTAAATCTAGAATGCTCTTCTCACCTGTCTTCACCTCAGTGCTGTCCACCCAGCTGTTTCTGCTTTTAAAACTGACAGACATGAAATAACAGCGAGTGCTGTCACTTTTGCCAGAAAGAATATAAAATACTAGTATTCTGGATTTTAATAGGGCCACAGATATAAGGAAAAGGGATTTCTCCATATCCAGAGCCTTGAAAAGGCTTTTACTGGAAAACTGGTCTGAGTGTTGGGCCAGACAGTGCCCAGTTCAAAACCATCTTCACTGAAACTTCTCCAGATGCAGAGGCCAAATGCAGACATTTGAATACCACTGGCACACACAGAATCTATTTCTTCCATGCTCAACAGACAAACTCATTTAGTGATGTGAAGGTCCATGATGTTGCTGACACAGACTTTAACATTGTGTGATTGGCAATATAGTGACAGAGCCTATTTACCAGGTGATTCTCAGGCTCTTTCTTCAACCTAATTAAGAAATAACCACCCCCAAAAGCTTGAAAAGTTTATTTTCATTGCTGATTGGACTTTCTATACCTATTCTCTTCCTGAAACTTCTAATTGTGAGGAGTCAGTGGCCAATTCAGCATTAAATAAGTGCTGCTGACCCGCATACATAATAGTTAACATTTGTATTCTTCAAAAGTGCAGACTGACATGCCTGAGACCATTACAGTCTCCTGGGTAGAAATGAAAGAGTTCACAAAGACAACTATGAAAAATAAAAGCTTAGCTTTAAATGGGTGTGAAGCTGGAGAAGAAACCACTGAAAGCTCCTTGTTAGAATTGTACCAACAGTTGGGTGGTTATTTTCCAGAATATGTTGAAGTTTACCGTCTTTCTCCATGTTGCTAAAACCATCTCTGTCAGAAATTATAATCCCATAGGCACATAAAAATTATTCTATAAAGTCAGACTTAGACCATTTGCAAAAGATATGATTGTGCCAATTAGCAGGTCTTTTTCCCATGTTCTCACAGTCTCTCCCTATGGCCCAGTTTTCTGTTTGCTGAAACCACAATTTAGTACCTAGTTTCTGTCTGAAGGGACAGAAACTATTCACCACTGTGTTGTTAAGGCAAATGCTTTCAGGGAACATACAAAACTCTCAAGTAAGCAGAGAGATGCAAATGAACATGCCCACCTGCTGATCAAATGCAATGTTCCAAATTCGTATGTTGATGGGGTAATCCTGAAGGTACTGCTTGGCTTCAAAGAAAATGCACATGAGGAACTATGGGAGGAGTCTGTCCAGTTGTTGTGCTTCATCCAAAGCCTGCCAGTGTAGCTGGTGATCCTGAAGTATTTCAGATTTCATTTCAGCTACAGTTACAAAATTATGTTACTCAAAACTTCATCGCTGCCCTTTATCTTGAAAAAAAAAATAATATCTAAGGCCATTATTCAAGAAGGAGCTCTGGTTTTTTATCTTACTTTACTCACTTGCTTTCCAGTTTTGATTTATCAGGTTTGTTAATAAAAATTCTCATAAATGAGAAACTAAAGCAACTGAAACTTATTTGCATCAAAACAACTTCACTGGGTGCATGAAGCTTAACTCAATAGTTTTACTATGATTGATGCAACTGTTACCAGCAATGGGAAGAGAAAAGGGGAAAGAAAACGTGTGACAGAAAGTACAATGTCTATAAGCTTGACTGGCATAAATGCTCTTCTCACTTTCTTCTGTGTGAAGATTTGTTTTCATTTAAACTACACGGTATTTCAGAGAATCTAATGTGATCTGACAGCTAATCTTAAATTGTGTCTCTGTATAAAAGGGGGAACAAAAAAAGCCCACAGACACTATATTATCTATGATACTTTGAGAAAGTTGTATAGGGCTGGAGCAACTCTCCTACAAAGACAGGCTGAGAGAGCTGGGGTTATTCAGACTGCAGAAGGCTCCAGGAAGACCTAATTGCAGCCTTCCAGTGCCTAAATGGAGCCTGCAAGGAAGTCAGAGGGACTTTCTACAATGGTGTGTAGGGATAAGGACAAGGGGGAATGACTTAAAACTGAAAGAGGGTAGATTTAGATTAGATATTAAGAAGAAATTCATCACTGTGAGAGCGTTGAACATCTAGAACAGGTTGTCCAGAGAAGCTCTGGATGCTCATCCCTGGAAGTGTTGAAGGCCAGGTTAGATGGGAGTTTGAGTAATCTGGTCTAGTGCAAGGTGTCCCTGCCCATGGCAGGGGTGTGGAACCTAGATGACCTTTAAGGTCCTTTTCAACTCAAACCATTCTACAATTATTTTCAAATCTAATATATAATGCAAGCATTCACTGAAAAGACTGCTTAATAATTTCTACAGTCTCTCTTCAGATCCATCCTTTCATAATGAATTGTTATTTCTGGTGCAATGGGTAATCATCGGGCCCCTTTCTCACGTTTAGAACATATTTACAGACAGCAATCTCACTATGACATGAAGAGATCACTCAAAGCATTGAGCAAAATGCCACACAAATGCCTCTAAGCAGTGTGCCCCATGGCATGCTGGAGTCACTTCCCCCTGAACTGCCCGGGGCATGAATGATTTCATAAATCAAAAAGCTCTACTGAGTATATCCTGCCTTCAATTGCATAGGTCTTTATTTTCAGAATCAAGACAAAAGCCCTTCAAGGAATGTGTAGCACAGTGACAGACACTGCTCCTCTTGAACACTGTAGCTGTAAACATGAACAGTTCAAGAGCACAGTTAAAGTGGCTGAGATAGTAAGTCTCCTGTGGTTTAGGACAACCTTACAAATATTTTGGTGCCTAAAGAAGAAGATAACCCAGATAAAAATCTAAAAATTATTCTAACTTCTTGCCCACAATAAAAATAATAAAAGGCAGCATTTTTAAGATCATGTCCTTTCTTTAAAACTTTGCCTTTTTTTAATGGCTCTAAACTCCATGAAGTTTCAATAAGACTGACTGGAAAAACAAACTTTACAGAAGGATCTTCTATTTCCAAAAGTACTCACATACATTTGTAAATAGAACTTATACATAGCCAGAAGCCTGGGTTCCTTTCTAACCTCCCATTCAGCCACAACACACTTACGAGCTGAGTAATACACTCAAATGATACACTCAAAAATTCCTTACCTGAAGAATTACAGTCAGTTGGGATCTGGGGGGTGTGTGCACATGGCAAACTTCACTGAGTGCAACAAAACCTAACATGGTATAAAACAGCTCAAGTATTTGAAACAAAATCATTTATCGTTACTTGTACTTCTAGGCACTTCAGAAAACATTTCCTCTAGCAACTGTAATGTACATTTTTATCCTTTTATTTAAACATCTGATTTTAGAAGTATTTTAGAAAATTACAGGGATTTTTACATCAATGTTTTGGAGGAGATTTTTACATTAAACTTTTCTGGAATTACTTTTGCAATCAAAAGAACTCTCTTTTGGAAAAAATGCTACTAAACATAGAGGATGCAAAGCTAGGCTAATACTAAAAGCAAAGGATTGTGCTTTAACAATCAGTCTTTCTTACATGGGTCATGTGTTCATCAAAACATCCTCTTGTGGTTACCAGTTTTGAACACTGCTGTTCCAAAGATCTGTTTCAATTAATGCCAAGTACTGGCAAGATCTATCAGAACACAACACACCAAGTTCACAAATTCTGTTGGTCCTTAAGGACCTGACAGACAGCATTATAGTCAAATAACTTTCTTTTAGAAAAGCTACAGCACAAAATACAGGGCATCTTTTGCATAGAGCAAACTCTTCTGAATGAAGTTCAGTCTAAACTATAAGGTAAGACATTTTGCAGTAGATCCTCAGATCTGCTAAATTACCTGCTTTTAAAGATAATTTTTCTCAGACTGTTCAGTGATACTTTTTATCCACAACTAAGGATAGAAATAAATCATAAAAATAGACCAAATACATTCTGTCACTCACATATGGACTGTATCCTAACTGGTGACCACCCACGACCTTATGAAATGCATACTATATGTGCAAAATGCAGGCCACAGGCAATTTGCAGTCAGTTCTGGACCTCTGTGCTTAGGTTTGATTTCTACAAAAACCATGACACATGGGAGAACAGCAATGATGTGAACACAACCTCCAGCTCCACAAGAAGATGGGAAACAGTCGGAGAGCATCCTTCTGAGGAAGGGAGAGAAGCAGTAACTGTTCATATATATTTTCATTCTTTTCTCGTTTTTTAAGAAACTGTACCTTAACACTACCCTTTTCTCAGCCTTCCCCTTCTCTTTATTAAAAAAAAAAAAAAAAAAATCTTTCTGCTTATCCCTCCACTCCCCAAACCAAATGAACCCTAGAGATCCTCTTATATTTCAGCCTACTCTAGGAACAGAAAATGAGGAAAATTAATGTCTCCTTTTTTAGACCTACTCTTACAACTTGCCTGCATTCAAACCAAAAAATAAACACTGTAAAAAAATCCCCATGAAAAATCACCTGAAAATCATTATTTTAATAGGCAGTAGTACAACATTTCAGAAGGATCTAAAAAAGGTGCCTAAAAAATCTGTTCTCTATTATCACTTTGTAACTATAACCTTGGCTCTTAATATTTATTGCACAGATTATGAGACACCATAATTCTAAACAGATGCTAAAAAAAAAAAAAACAAAACAACAAACCTGATCTAAGGTAGTCAAAGTTTATTGCTGTAAGTAATGATCCAATATAATCTGTCAGTACCTAAAAAGCACAGTCATTCTTGTCGCATGAGGTTATTGGCCACCCCCATCCCCCCAAGACAGATCTGACTTATTTTCTACTAGCAATGGCAACAGCTAGTTTTAAAATATATTTATTTTCCTTTGATAGCTCTATATATGCACTTGACATAATTACAAAGAATAAAAAATATCCATACTATATGTTTAAAGAAATAAGTGATATACTTTTGTGAGGAATAATGGGCACTAAATTGTCCTACTAGAGAGAAAGAATCATTTATTTTTACAAAGAGTCAGTCATATCTCACAGGAGGTAGGCTATGCTAGATTGTGGTCTTCAGCTTGCAACCATGGGAAGTACTTCACTGCAGGAACAGGAATAAAAGCCATGACAAAAGGAGTAAGATCAAATTGACAAAATAGCACAAATTTGAATCTGGGGTATGAATTTCATTCAATTAAGCCTGTGACTTTAAAAACAGGCAAAGCCATTCTTTGGGGCCATTCAGATTAACTCATCTAAAATGTACTCTCTTCATAAACAGTAAACCAGAAAAAACAAGCTAAATACGTCAAGTAAATTATGCAGAGTGATCCAGTCACTGGTGGTGAGATACAAAAGACACTTAAAGGTTGTGACATTGAACAAGGTAACAGATGCTGAGAACCCAGTTCCTTGGAGCAGAAAGCACAGCCCTAACATGGGGTTGCCTAAAAGTAGAACAGGCTCAGAACAAGATCCCCTAAGCAACCCATGTGAAGCACACATGGGAGAGGACCATCTTAAGTCTTCGTCATTTAAGATTACTAAATTGGATGAGAGACATCCTGAACTGTAGAATTACAATCTGCATTGTCCAACAGCTGCTCTGTTACAGATTACAATTGTCAGACCAGCACTCAAACTTTCTATATCATATTTAGTCATCTAAACCTAAATGAGAAGGTGACGGCATGCTCCAACATTTATTTTACTAAATGAGTGCAAGCTGGAGGGAGGAAGTAAGAATACAGCTGTTTGCCTATCCCCATCATTACGCCTTGCACCAACACAGAGCCACCACTGACACAATGGAAATCTGCTTTGCAGAAAAGGACTTCAGAGTCCTGGTGCACAAGAGTGGTCAGAGAACGCCCCAGCAGCGACAAAGGCCAACCACACACTGAGCTGCACTAGTGAAGCCAGCAGGCTGAGGGAAATGATTCCATCTCTCCATTCAGCACTAGTGAGACCATCACTATGGTACTGTTGCCAAGCACTGGGAGATGGCCTCAGAGAGGCTGTGAGAACTCCATTCTTGAAGATACTCACAACTTAAATTGACAAGACCTGGTGCAACGGGCTCCAAATGGACCTGCTCTGAGTAAAGGGTTGGACTGGGTATCTCCAAAGACCCTTTCTCAACTAAATTATTATCTGATTCCTTGACTGAGCTCAGGGATATTTATTATTATTACTATTTATTACTTATTACTACTAGCATTGCTGTTGTTGTTGCTATTCATAGACTGAAGCAGCTAAATTCTTCCTAAATCTTCTTTTGTGAATATGAACACAGTCCTGAACCCCCAGCTAGCTCTCATTCTAACAGTAGTTGTCTCCCTACTGCCTTGAGTACTTCCACTGCCTGATACTGTTCATCACTCCACACATTATATTGAACTAAAATTCTGGATTGGAAAAATCCAAAGCCACTTATCATTTCACCATCTGCTAACCTTGCCACTTCTCCTTCTTCCTGTCTTCCTTATTCTCTTGTGTCTCTAATGATTTCTACTATGTAGGTATATAAAAGTAGATAAAAGTTAAGGGCTAACCATTCAATAGTGTGTATTTGGTCCTGAACTGCTCATAGTGAGTATTAACTCAAGTATTTTGACTAAGCTACTAGTTAATAGGAGCACATAACACCACATGTAACCATCACAGTAATCCCAGACAATTGCTAAAATGTGACATTTAAAGTAAGTTTAAATTGTCAAATGAAAGATTAATTTACACACCAATGAAATACTGATAGGTTGAAAAAATATTGCTGTTCTCTTACAAGAACAAGAGAAAAATACAAAAGCAAAGACATAAATACCTAACTGAATAAAACTTCCTAGTCTGTAGCTTGAAATATGCAATTACCTGATTAGTTTCTAAACTAAAATTAATAAAAAGTTAATACATTATTTATTTAACAAGTTTAAAATTCTAAGTGTGAACACAATTTCATTCTTATCTTAGAAAAAAACTAACTGCCAGATAAATACTGGATGTGTTTACGAGTGATACAGTGTAGTACTATTATCTCAAATGTGAAAAATTGAATTATTAATCCACAGTGTAGTTTGTTTCACAGCCATGATAAAATACTAATTTAAAAAAATAAAATGCTTAGACTTTTGCAGAAATTAGTTTAATATATCATTCCACAGAAGTAGAATATAATCAGGTTAAAGCATTTCGGAAACAAATTGCAAATGAAACTGCAATTCTCAAACAGTAGCAAAAAATGAGCAGGTTGAACTAAAAAATGTATCTGACAAGTCTTGGACCTGAAATATTTTGAGATATAAATTTTATTTTAACATGGCCAGGTTTTGTTGGCAAACCTTGCAACAAGTTGACTAATGCTCCAGCTGGTATCAATGACAGAGCCCTCACTGCTTTCAAGCAACTGCTCCCATTCAGAGAAGCAAAATGCTTTCCTAGCCCAGGGGAATATCTTACATTCTTTCACAGACATACACAAAAATAGAAAGAAACAAACAGAAAATAAAACTGTGACTCCCTTTGCTTTTCTCTGCATACTTCATGTAGTCATTACTCCCAAATCTCCTTCCAAGTGAGTTTAATGGGAAGACTACTCAGCAAAACCAGTAAATATCCAGTGAAGTTCACAGAAAGCAAAATTATACTGCAAAAGTAGCAGAAAACCAACTTTAAAACACACCATACAAATCCCACATCCAAAATGTGCATCCCTTGTCATTCTCCAACAGACACCGGAAACCTGACCTTGCTTATGATGGTGAAGTTAGCAAAAGCATTTAAGACAGACCAAACCTAGATTCTTCCTAGAACCTATAAATCCTGTAATTTATTAACTTAGCTCCTTCCATCAGGACTTTTGATTGTAGAAAAGGTAACCAGAGATTGCAACCATTAGACTCTTGGAAAGCAATTATGCTGTTATAGTCATGATAATTACTTATGCTCAGCAGAGAATGGTAAAATACTGACAAATTAAATAAATCATGGAATAAGGAGGGAAGTGGAAAAAGAAAGGCAGAGCAGCAAGTCAACATGTCACATAAGCCAGCAGAGACGACAAAATTATTTATTTCAATTTTCTCTGGCAAGGAATGCCTTCTTTTAACACCCTTAGGTTTTGAAATTGATGACTCAAAGGCCTTCTCCACTGCTAACTGCTGTCAACTGAGACTCAATAATTTAGCGCTGGTTTGTCATATGGCTGTGACAAGGAACGTTTGATCTTCATCATCCCATCAAAGATGCTGTTAGCGCATCTTTGTGACAAGACGAACTAGCAATAATATGCTAAGATGTTAAGAAATTACAAACATTTTCCTCTGTTCCAAGTCCAAAGGAACTTTAACATGATTTTGCACAAGAAGAGGTAATCTAAAAACACAGAAAATAGAATATAGCTACAGAGTTAACTCATATTGATGACAAAGGGCCACTTGCTCCAGCACAGGGCTGTGTATCACATGGAAATACAACCCTGTACTGGGATTGAAAATAACTCACACGACAAAGTTTCAAAGTTTTGATGTGATGGCATCAGTTTGTGCCACCAGTCCGGATTGCTCTGTGTTTCTGTTACAGCTGCTAAAGCCAAAAACGTGAGACTGAACCATGAAAGAAAAATATCTGACTCCAGAAAAATCTTGAAAATTTCACTCTCAGAAGAGCCATGTAACCAAGAGGTGGGAAGTATATTGCGATATGTGCACAGAGGAGAACTTATTACATGTTTTTCTCATTATTTTTATACATATTAAAGTCTTCTCCACTGTCAATGACAAAGCCTTCCCACCTAATTACCTAGTTGCTCGATCTCTTTAACCCTCTGCTTAAAACACCACACATTTCAGAAGAAATTCTAATCCATTATTAAAACTACCATGCTTTTTTTTTTTAATATTATTTCTAAAAATGCCTATTTCCATAGCTGGTAAACCACAGGATATTAGAAAAGCACCTCTATTTCACTGAGCTTAATTTTATGCTGGTGTGGCTTTGCAAGATAACAGTCTGCTCAAGATTTACAAGAGGCGATGACAAACCTTTTCTTTAAATTATTGTGGCAGATTAGGATTTCCGCTTGAATATTTCTATTTCATAGTCTACATTCAGTGACTCTATCTAATTATTCAAACAACTGATGCATATTTTCAACAGAGATGTACACCTCCATGAATCATTAGTTACATATATACGCTAACACATAGTGAGCTCAAAATTAATTTAAAAAAAATGTTAAAGGATATGCCATTTTATGTGTGATGGCAACATCACGGTAAACCACATTAAAGTGGTATTCAAATGGATGTATTAAAAACAGTTCAACATGCAGAATTGCCTGACTGGATGCTTGTGGTGCTTCTGTAGAGCTAATCCTGCCAAGGAAGAAAATTATTATTCATTTCATCTGAGCAGTTAAGCATAAGGTAATATAATGAGGAAGCTCAGCTAGCAGGCTACTTTACTTCCTTGAAGCACTGAAGCCCTTATTAAATTTCTGTACTGAGACCTAAGGAAAAATCTAACTCTAAATCTAAGCACCTTACGATTTACTGGTGCTTGCTAGGGAAAGGACTGTAAAATCAGCAATTGCAGTAGCACCACAGAGGAAGCCTTTAACAAACAAATAAAAGAAACCTACAATGAGAGAAACCACATTTAGCCGAGATCTGCATGCAAAGGTCAAATGCAATTTTCTCCTGTACCCTTCATGCAACAATAACAGTTGTTTTTTAGGATGCTACTGTTTTCTTGTGAGGCACAATAATGCTGACCTAAGGCCTCATTTACAGTGTGAAATTCCTGTAGCAAAGGTTGTCTTCTTCAAAGAGCATTTTTGGGCAATATTACATTAATTCACTATTACTTTATAAGGCACTGTTCACAGCCAGAAGGTGAAGGGTGCAAATTAGCAGGAAAAAAATGGAAAACAGGTTTACTGACAGAAAATCTAATTCATAATGAGTCATCTTTGGCTATCATTACTGAACGATTAATTTTCGTTTTCACCTTTCATCAATTCTTTCCTAGGGGTTTAATCCTGTTCAGGACTGCTCCTCCACGAACTAGTTTGATGTCATTTCTCTGACCTGTGTGTATTCACATCATTATGGGATTTGAAACTATTCTATCTATATTGAAACGTTTTCCCCTTTAGATAATTGGCCGGAGATGTGTTTGCTGTAATCCTGGACTAACTGTAGCAGCCCTACAGGACCCCAGAGGTCTGCCTGGTCCACCCACTTTTGACTGGATATCAGAAAAATGAACCTGTTTCGCTCAACAACTAGAGAAGTATGGCATGAGCAGAATAGTAGCTTTGTACAGTCACCTGCAAAGTGGCAGGAACTAAAGAGAGCACAGGTGATCCCAAAGCACTGCAGCTTGTTCAGCTGAACCTCTAAAAATGTAGCTGCTTATTCCTATCTTTTCACAACCATAAAATTCTGTTGTAAGACGAACCTCTTATTTAAGAGTCAGAAGGGTGCTTTCTGTCTCAGTATTTTCCAGGAATACCAACAAAAGGAAAATATAGCCTCATCACATTTTGGCTTTTCCATTTGTCATCCCATCTAGAAAGCAACATAACATGGCACAGAGCAGTTTTAGATTGTTCAAATAATCAATTTTACCAGTGTTCCTCACTAACATATGACACAGATAGGGGAATCATCTCTTCATCCTAAACACCAGCTAAGCATCCAGTGACATGACAAGGAATTCCTTCTCTGGGACAGCAGAAACACAAAAAAGATGGAAAAGAGAGTGAAACAAATGCCACCACTCTGTCTCTACCAGGAAAATCTTCAATGGCTGTGTCAAGCTCCCATTTACTGCAGTAGACTGAACTCTTCAGGCAGAGTTTGGCCACTGTGTGCACTTCAGCAGGAAAAAAAAAAAAAAAAAGCTGAAACTGTTAAATACCAACTTGACTTTATAAAGGAATTACTATTTCTAAGCAAGACAACAAGCTGTAAACGCATTATCTGCTACACAACAGTATCCACTTTTGCATTTATCTTGTTCTTCTGCACTGATCAGGCAAACTTTCATGCTTCAGTAATAGGCCCTTAAAAAGTGCCTGATGGACTGCAGAAGGTATTTCTACTGCCCTGGAAAATTACATAAATCAAATGCTGAGCGATTGTCATTTTCCAGCTAAATGCTATTATAAATAACTGTTTATATAGCCTTATCATTTTTTTCTACCTGTCAACTGCTGATAAAGATTCACTCCCTAAATCACAGTAATTTCCTTTTAGCTGTCAGACAGGAGATTTAATATGATGATAAAGAAACAAATGGAAAAAAGTGTGCTTTACTTTTTAAAAGAGTTGTATAATTTTGTGAAGCTGTTTCAACAGTATTGTGCTCTCATCTTTTAGTTCATGTCCAAACAACGGCACCAATTTACAGTGACATATGATATTCTCTTTGCAAACTTTGATATAAATAACTAGATAAAGTTTCTTCACTCATACTTCGTACAAAACATTTAGTTTGGAAATTATGTCTATTATCGGGCTGCTTTCAGATGTTTTAAAGTAGAATCACAAAATCAGTCACTTATAATTTTACTGGAATTAGCACTTTGAGCTCAATATTCTTTCTCGTCATTTTTAATATCACATCGATCATCCTAACACAATTTACTCTGACTACCTGAAAACACAAATTCTGTCAGAGACACAAGGATTCATGTATTCATGTCTAATATCACAATAATAATAACTGTATAAACTATTATACGAATGGCGAATTTAGGGGGTTGAAAATTAGGTAGACTAAGTAAGATTTGAGTGTAAGAAATTAAGTCCTGCTTGGTAACCTACAGTTTCTCTTCTATATTCTTGCATGCTGTCATGCAGATGGCAGTAAATGGGAGTGTATAATTTTTTCACCATCCTAAATAATACTGTTTTTAAATTTAAAAATACTTTGCGAAGTAAAACTGTGAAAAATTAATTACTGTATGAACAGAAAAATGCAAAAAAACCCTTTGGTTACTAAAAATGCATATTCACAAATACTGTGATGATCAAGAGTTTTAAACAGAGGAAGTGACATATTTCTACATGTAAATAATACCTTTGAGTTGTGCTCATCCTGTGGCAGCATTGAAATAGCATATGTAATTGCTAAAGTCAACAGATTTTCTTCAAGAGCTTTGCTGCTTATGTTTACTATCCAATTTTACAGAGATTAATTTCACAAAACCAGAATTTTTATATGGCAATATCCCCAGGGGTATGCAGTCATCAGTTTGCATAATGATATTTTTGAAGATACAAGAATAGCTCTGAGAGTCTTACAAAGAAATACAGCTCCTTTCAAAAATGCACACAAAGGAAAACAAAACAAAACAAAAAAAATCCAGAATGTATTAGTCTTAATTTAGTCTCTTTTTTGAGGGTTCAAAATAGAAATTTTCCATCACAAATGTTACTTTCAATTTTTCAATTAATAAAATGGTCTGTTGTGGAATTCTCAGAATGAAAATATTCATCTCTCCAAAACACAAGTTTTTGTGTCTGGCTTCACACTTAGAAATTAAAATAGTTAAATGCTCCTATGGCACACACAAACACCAGTGATGCCCTGTGCTTCTCCAGGTGGGAGTTCTGGGGTGACTGAAGTGGCTATTTCATATGAGCTTCTTTTCAAATATCATTTGTCCTCAAACCTCACGTTTGATATATGGAACACCATTATCACCTGGTTTTCACAGCTGCACTTGGAAATGACAGACAACTGGTTTTGGCATACACCTTCATGCTCAGCAGTACATTATACCTGATGCACTTTTATAAGCCAGCTTTTCTTGCAAGGTCTTCAGATATACTCTGCCTTCTCACAGACAGGAGATGATCTATGGCAGAAGGCAGCCAGGCAGACTCTGGGTTTATGAGGATATTTTCACTACTGACTTCCCAGGTGAACCATTTCAGTCACGAAAGAAGAACATTAAATGAACTGACTGACAGATCCCAACAGGCAGAGGTAAGGGCAACATATGTCTTTCCAACCTTTACTTGCTCAAACTGCTTTTTGCCCTTCCAGCATTCCTCAGCTGTACAGGATACAGAGTTCTTAGAAAACTTCTTGCTTTGACAAATTTTCTCCTTTCTTGAGAAAGGGTCAGTGTTCTTGTTGGACACATGATACTGAGAAAGATATATTAACCTGACTTTTAGAAACAGGTTTTCATCCTGAATGAGTACCCAGTAATCAATTTAACCAAGTAGATACTACTGACTATATCTGAAGAGGCAATCTTTTATGGAATAAAATTTATTGGTGTTTTTTATTGATGGCACCAATATAAACTTGAGCTAGGGCAGGAAAATAAAAATCAAATGTTACTACAGCTCTTCTTTTTCACTGTCACCATAAACTCTCTCAGATTTAGTATTTAGGCATTTGTGGTAATGAGTGTGATTCCCATTGGACTTACCTGACTTCACTGACCCAAACAGTAAGCGAACAGAGTATGTGCAGATATAATGTACATTTATTAAATATTTTCCTGGCAAGCTGAGAACAGTTCTTTCAGTTCTGTTCGAGTCTGTCAACGAAGTCTAGTATTTCTAGTCATTTCTATCCAACAGTCACAATTTTTTTTCTAAGCACAAAGTAAACTGCAGATTTAAACAAGAATTTTCTCCAAGAACAAAGGACATAAGAAAAGAGCCAAAACTGGATGGATGTCAAAAGTACATGCTTGTTGCTTTTTTCTTTCATTTTTTGAACATTTACTAAATTCCTGAGAATCAAAAGAAAGACTTATGCCCTGTTATTTTTCCCAGCCTAAAATCAATGAAGAATCTAACATCATTGTTGTGTTTCAGAACAGTAACTATTTTTC
Organism: Scytalopus superciliaris; assembly: GCA_013400415.1. Taxonomy (NCBI): domain Eukaryota; kingdom Metazoa; phylum Chordata; class Aves; order Passeriformes; family Rhinocryptidae; genus Scytalopus; species Scytalopus superciliaris. The sequence goes on from VXBX01009030.1 coordinate 465,645, forward strand.
CTTCTTTGGCAGTGCTTAATTTTCATTCCTTTCCTCCTAATTCTAGAAAACACTTTAATATTTCTGAATTTGATGCTGCAGCAATTTTCTGCATTTTAATACTGTACTACAAGAAGCAAAGGATCCATATAATTTTCTATATTTCCACAATTTAAATGTTATTAGAAAAAAAATTAAAAATCACCCTCACAAAACCATAAAGGCTTCTCATGTCATCAAAGGACTCCATGTGTATCCATACCATAATCTGTTGGGAAAAGGTCTTTTTGAGACAATGTGCTAAAGAACATGAAATTACCACACTCATACAGAATTCTGATTGCTAATGTCACAATGAGGTTTGCTTTCCTCTTCTAGTTCAAGTATCCAAAGGTTCATTAAAATAAAATCAAATCTATCACAATGTCAGATTATTAAAAAAAAAAAGGCAAGAAGAAAGACAGAAAAACCAGTTTAAAATAATAAATTCTAAAAAGCTGGATAGTCCTCAAGTTCAGCGTAGCCATCTGTCATTAGTCAGGCATAGGTACAGTGGGCTAATTAAATGTTAATGAAATATAAATAATCTGCTGGTCTCAGAGCATTAGCTAAGAAGCAGTAACTGCACAACAGCTGCTGCAGCTCACTGAAAGTGCTCATGTCAGCACCTCAAACAACATCCAAAATCTGCCTTCTAAACATCTGAATGAAATAATAATGATTTCTTCATGTAACTCATTTCAGAGGGCCTGCAATTAGTTTTGCTTAAGACAGAGGTGAAAGGTCCATGTAACAGCAACAAAAGCTGAATAGTTTCATGGAGCAATAGAACTAAATGTGAGCTTTTTCATCTGCTGTTTTGTTACAATCTTTTTAACCAAAGCACGGTGTCTGTAAAAGCATTGCTGTATTAAGATGCTAATGAAATCAATAAAACAAACTCATGCCAGGAATATTGTTTGAGACACAAAAGCTTTGCTCCTCCTCTATAGCATCATGGTCAAACAGTGCGTCGGGCAAAGATGAAATTTAAGTCTGCTCTCCATTTAAAGCCTGATTTTTTCTAGGCACGAACTTCCTCCTAAACTGAAAGAAGGCTTACAGCTACCTTACATCATCAAACTACTTGAGAACAAGCAGATCCATCACTGCCCCCATGTTTACAGAGGCAGACACAAAATCAAGTACAAATCACTCCACAAAAAATTCAGCATGCAATATTAATGCAGGTGCTCCTATGTGCACAAAAACACACATCAACATGCGTTATGAAAACCTAACAACTAACAAAGGTTATTGATTGATGGTTTCCAGGGACGTTCTAACCAACCAGGGGCTATTGCTTGAGGCTATTCATATCAGTGCTGTATCAAAAAAAAGGATTTCTACTCCACAGCAAATCCATTCGCCACAAAGATACACAACATCACTGCAAAGATGTAATATTTTTCTGTAACAGGTACAGCAAAAACATTCTTGAAAATACAGAGCAGCAGTACAGAAACTCTCTGCTAAGTGCCAACAAAATCCATCTGACACAAATTGTGACTCTGAAACTATAAGGGAAATATCTCACTCTCCTGTTGAATAATTTGGCATCTCTTCAGCAAGAATGAAATTTGCGGGAAATGAGTTGAGAAACTTGATAATCGGTATGCTGGTCACATTCACCCCTTTCAGATAACACAAAGGAAAATTAAACTACAAAGCTAGAAAGAGACAGTGTCAAAATAAATTAAAAACTTCAGATTCTTTGGTGTTCTGAAATCAGGGGAGTTCTTGTCACAACCTAAACAGAAATACTAATTCCATTTACTATAGACATAGACCACAAACATTTGTAAAATGCCTATACACTGGGGGGCATATGCACAAACACTGGCATTTTTATATAGGAAATCTACACTTACATGTTCAGATAAAAAAACTGAACAGTGGTTTTGAAGCACTAGTCAAGAACTTTGCAGCAACTTCTTGCATTTGGAAAATACAAGCTCTTTTCATCTCCTTGACTGAGATAATCACACACATCATCACATTATTACACACATCATCAGTGGCTGTGTGTCCATTGTCAAAAATACGCTCACCAATCCAAAAACTGTGGCTTTAATTAGAACTAGTCCAGCATGTGTAAATTCACACTGCCTGGGCTGGTGTTGAAACTGTAATCTCTATCTAGCAAAAACGCTTCTTCCAAAAGAATCCAGACCTTCCTACCTCAATAGCAAACATGAAGTTGTACAACTTAGCTCTGTGCTAAATAGCAATCGCCTTTAGGCTGAAATCTATGGGCTAAGAAACATCAAAGCAACTCACCGCAGGGATTCAGAATGGTAAGCAAGGAATGTTACATGTAACTGCAGGGAGAATAAGGTAGTCACTGTGGAACTGATCAAAACTGAATCTGGCCAGGACAGGAGGGTTTATCCCAAAAAGCACCATGAGGCCTTTTATGACCAGAAATGGTCAGAATCATGTTTTTACACCTCATGCAAAACCAAGCCCTTCATGACTCTGAGCACTTAAGAGCTCAGTCTGCAACTAAGTTGTACAACAACACCTGATAAATCACCAGCATCAATGTCCTTTTCCTTTCGGAACGCATCACCCAAGTGGGGATCCAATCAGAATTATTTAAAGCCAAACAGCATAGTACCTTTAGTCATTATTGCATAAAATAGAGGAAATGTTTTTCTGAAATTGTGCTCTATACTACAACCTGTGTAGTTCTAAAAAACATCATTAGGTGATATGCTCATTCCAGATTTCAAAATACATTATGAAAAAAAGATGAAACACAATGGAATCTTACTGTCATCTTCAAAGTACTCCTACTTAACTTGGGGAACACAAAGAGATTTCAAGCTTTTCTCCCCCCCTCTTCTTTTTTCTTAAACATTTAGATATATCTTTCATCTTTTTAAGATGTCATTATGCTCTTTTAATCTTTTATATTTTGCTTCTTTTTAAGCTCTTGTCCACATCCAGGAAGGCAATTAAAGACTGTTTTTCGGATGGATGTGTGCAACTGCAAATAGATAGGTTTAATGAGTCTCCCACTCATACCACTGTCTCAGAAGCAAGATTTATTCAAGAATGCATTAGCCTTTGCACTGAGCTATATCTATGGACCATTAAAAATAACACAAATTGCACTTATTTTTATAGAGAAAATGCAAGAAAAAAAGGTAATATTATGGTTTTATTTTCATTCTGTATAAATTCTCTGAAAACCCCAAAAGCTTTTCTAACCTTTCCTATCAAAGAAGCCAATAAGAAAAGTCATCACAGACATGATGGGTGTGAAGCTTCCATTTATTTCCCTTAAGTATGGTGAAAATATATTTTATCCAGGATACTGGAAGCCAGAAACTGACTGCTAGTTTTCACCTTTTAACCTGCAATCTGACCTCAGACTTCGACTCCTCTTTTTTCAATTAAATGAATGCAGCATATTAGTCACTTGATTAAAAAAGAAATAATCATGAACACAGGATCCTCCCAATTGGAATTGTATGGGATTTTTTACTCCCTCCCTGAGATACAGTAAGATTATTTGATAGATCATCACTGAAGACTCAATCTTGGATTCATGTCATGAAGGTCCAATGCCTTTTCTGAAAGGATTGTACTAGGCAATTTCCAAGGAGAGACAGATTCCTAAATCTTAATTTACTGTCTCATTGTTACTAAAGACAAAATAATTTCTGCATGATCACTGTGTAATCCAGAACCAGGGCTGTTCAAACACAGCACTGGAGTAGACCTGTACCTCCTTTTTGCAGAATTCAAGTATCACATTCATCCTGACAAGACAGATGAAGGCACATTAACTGATGAACTGGCATTACCAACTCCATCTATATCAGCATGTAATTTCTGTGCCATACTCGAACACCAAATAATTAATATATACAAATATATTTGCAAATAGAGTGAAAAACTGTCATTTTCTGAAGAACTTCAGCTGGTCTAGTCACTGCTCATCACTTCATGCAGACAACGAAGTTAGCTAGTCTACACTCTCATTCTCCAAGACGCATATTTTTAAACAACTCTCTATTAACAAAACTCTTCCCCTTCTTTGCTCATGTTGTGGTTTTTTCAGCATTCTTAGTCGTATTTCATGGGTGTATTTTAGGTGGAGAGGCAAGCAAAAATGTAACTTTATAGCCAATATACAGCCATTACCACGAATGGCATATGAATAGAAGCAAGAAAGCCAGCCAGCAACTCAGACACAAAACTTGTGTTTCATGAGGGAAAGTGCTGAATGAAACAGAACATGGTATCCTGTGAATAGACGGGACATTGGGATTTAGAAAGCCCACACTAAGCAGGCAACCTCTCACTCCACATTTGTCCCTCTGGTTGTTGTCTGACTGCACATAATTTACAAAAGTATTTTAATCAGTTCAAATAAATAATAATGAAAGCAGTGCCTGACTGTGGGCCTTCTCAAGCTCTTGAGGTATTTTTTGTTAGTCTCTTCCTTTTATCAGGCACATGTAACTGAAGAGTGTGTTTAAAAAAAAACATAGCAGAGGTCTTCAATATTCTTTTTGTTTCCAGCATCAAAGCTTGTAGATTTCTTCCTTACTATTCAGGACTACATGGCAACACGAAGGAGAGTACCATAAAAAAACTGTTTTAATTCCATCCTACTGTGAGATTAATAAACCATGGAAATCTGACATTACTGCAGATGCAGAGCATTAATCCCTTCAGGCAAAGCTTTCAAAAACATATTCCATAAAGGTATAGACAAAATACTTCATTTCATTTTGGAGAAAGTGGTGGCATCAATGTTTGACTTCAAAAGTACCTGTTAATTCCTGAAATGCTACCCCACCTGGATAATGTCTTTTTTTTTTTTTTTNCAATTATAGCATAAATTATTGCTGAAAAAAATCAGTATGTTCAAGTAAACAGATTTAGAATGTTCAGACTATTGAAACCACTGCCACAGCTCTGCCAGCACGCCTCCTGTGTCACAGTACTGTCCCCATATATCTCCTGCATTACTGCAACCCAGCTATGGCAACTGCTCTCATCCCCTTGTCCACAGCATCTACACCCTTCAACATTTGCTACACGTTCAGCTTCCATACACCATACGGATGGTTGCTGCCCAGTATAATTAATTTCCTAGGCTTCTCTGGAAATCCATCCCATCATTTGGCAAGGAATGCAGCTCTCCATCTGACTCCTAGAATGAACTGAGACTGCAGTGCAGGGGAAAGAGTTCATGCTTTCATACAGTGCAATTTGAAATATGAAAGCCAGTATTTTGATCTTCAAGCAAAACACCTTTGGTGGTGTTCTTTGTAAACTGGGAAAATACACATCTGTAAAACCGGGATTAAATTGAACTGTCATTACAAATTATAAATATCAGTGCATAATAAATCACAATTCAAAGGTAAAAAATTCTACAGTCATAATTCTTTTAGCCACTGGGGTCCTCACTGAAAACACAACAGCTGGTGGAATTCACAGCATTAGTCTCCTTCACACAGCCAGCAGGGCAGGAGCTCTGGAAAGGTGCTCCTGTCACGATGGGGATCTACCAGAAGAAAAGCATAGGCTGTATGTGTGTATTTCACTCTCACACTCCAGACATGCACTGTAATGCCTTTTGCGCCCAGTGAAATGCAGATGACCCGTATCAGCTACGTTTATTTATTCCCAGAAGGGAATGAGGTAAATTTCACACAATCTTAAAATTTCTGCAATATGTCCTGGCCAGCTGAGGATGAGCTGAGAGGCAGGGCTGGGAGAGAGAAGTTGGGCAAAGGTGGCACTCAAGTAACTGTGTAAGGTTTCCTAAGACTGCTAGGCTACTAAACCTGGGTTTTAAATGTGAAGAGTTGGTGGGTGGCAGCAACAGTTTTGATTACTATGAATGTGAGTAGGCAGAAGTGTGAGCAAGAAGTTTACATTTGTGATGGGAAATGAAATCTGGTGGCAAAACTCTGATTTAGGGCAGCCATAAAGGTAAAAACACATACATCTATAATTGGCATAACTTCAAGAAAGAGGTCTGTGAAGAGGAACTGGGGCCCATGCAATCACAAGAGATAAGAAATGCTAGTCAATATGAAAACAAGCTAATACTCATCTTCAGTAAGGTTTTACCCTCTGGAGGTAAAGATACAGTTATGCCTTGCAGGGAGAAGACAGCCTGTAAATAGTCCTGTTAGGGGTGGATATCAAGGGCTTGGTGACATATTTTATGACAAAGCTTGGGATTATTCATTCACTTTAGCCTGACTATAGCAAGTACTATCAATTGCACATAGCAATATGCACTACAATTCATTAATACGAAATTGCCTGGTAATACCATATTTTTTAATTTACACAACTTTGCAGTACTACTGAAATACTGAAGCAACATAAAAATGCAGCATATGATACAAATACAGGAACAATAAAATGTTTCAGTAACAACATGAAACTTATTGGCCAATCACAGATTTGACAGTGAAAAAAACTAATGGTTTATTTGTCTTGCCTGATGTTAATATTTGTTGATATTCCCAAAGGTCAGATATATCCACATGAGCTTATGTTTTTACATGAAACTATGATTACTGCACAGGAGATTATTTCCTACATTACTTTCACAAGGGGAAAAAAAAAGGCCTATTTCCTATCTCAATCATTCAAGTGCATCTTCAACAGTTTCCACGTCCTTGTGTATATCCGAACAAAGGCAGAATTTACACCAAGGAGTTTTATCTGTGAAGGCATATGCATGTCTGACATCTAAAAGGGCAGAAACTATTCTTCACATAATGCATCTCTCATCATACATCAACAGCTTCTAAATTCAAGATATACAAACTTTGAAAAACTAATTTTGTGTTAGATGTTTTCACAAATCAGAACAAAACATACAGAGTCTTCCAGAGATTCCATTTGCTTACATTGCTCATCGTCACATGGGCTTTGAACATCCCAAACATACACTGTCCTGCTTAGAATGAAAACAAGTAACTCTTGAGAAAGGACAAGATTTTTCTCTGGAGCTAAATTAGGTTATACAGCTGATCATTTCAAATTACTGCAACCCTACAGCAAAAGCACCGTATCCTCATGTGAGGAGGTAAGCAAGCTAAAGGCATTGCACTGTAAGAACTGACTCCCAGCGGCTGGACAGAAGGCACAAAAAAGCATCTAAAAGCAGTTTTTTCCAATATAACATTTTTATATGTGTCATACACTATCTAAAAACCTTATGCAAAACTAATGAAGTTTTTATATTTTGCTACGTTAGCAAATGACTTCTTTGCTCCTCAGATCTTGCACACTACTGCATACTAACAGTAGTAAAATATTTCAAGCAAACATTTTAACACTACTCTTTTCTTGCATGCTGATATAATTCAAGTAAGTTTTTTTTTTTCTTCAATGTGTTTATAATAAAATGCTCACAACAGTGAGAAAATTGAGATTTAAAGCAATATTGTTGGGCTTCAAACAGCATGAGTTCACTGGAACAAGCACAAAAAATATCTTAGCATAATCACTTTGCTTCAGCAAGCACCTTGTGAGTTCTGAATTAAAAAACAAACCCCAAACCTCACATTCATTTTTAGTTGCCAATCACAATGAGTCTAAAGAAAAACAAAACAAAAAACACCCCAAAAAAAAAAACAAAAACAAACAAAAAAAACCCCAAAACAAACAAGCAAACAAAAAAAAAACACCAAACCAACCAAACTATCCAACACCTCAAGTTTAAGTAAGCAAATTATTAAATGAAATAAACAACCTACACATTTCAATTCTATAAATGAAATTATAAATTTCTATTTCCTTGTGACGTTTTAGGAAATTCTACTTGCGCAATTATTGCCAAGCACACTGGACATCAACTGGAGTTTTGACTATAGTGCCGTAAATGAACCTCTATAGAAGAAAAATTAATGAGAGTGATGGGTCTGGCCTCCACCATGCAAAGACAATGTAATAGCAATGGCTCCTGTCACCAGCAGTATTTAAGAAGTGGAAATACAGACTGCCAGGAGATAAATTCCAAAGGAGGCTGAGGAAAAAAGCAACCATATCTTACCCATGCAAAATCCCAATACTATTACAATGACTTTTTCTGCAGTTATTTGTGGAAATTAAATATACTATGGAGTTCAATAAATTAAAGTGACCAATGTCTTAACAACTAAGGGGGGTGGAAAGGAGGTGGGTGTGTCTCTGCCCCAATAATAAATAATCTCTGTTGGGATTGCTTTCTGCTTTTGTCTGTATATTGTTGAAGATACTGTAGAGAGATGAAGAATATGACATTTTAAACCACAGAACGTGGCTTCTTAGCAATTTTTGTGATTTGGTTGATTTTTTGTTTCATGTATTTAATGCTGCCAAAATAGCTTTGACTGATAAAAACTTGAGTTTTTCATTATCTGCCTAATAGGATACCATAGAAGGTTCCTTAGAGGAAATACAGAAAGATTATCCCTAACATTAAGGATGCAGATTAGTTTCCATATCCTCTGATCTCAGTAGGAATAAATACTCTCTCAGGTTCTGTTCATAGGATATGCCAAATACAGAATATGAGATTCCAGAATAAAATTTGGATTTTATTCTGGAAAAAAGCAGCCCTGACGCCCCTGAAAAAGACTGCATTACTTGGGGTAAAAGCATCACTATAATTTTAAGAGAAAAAGATTATGGTCCCTGTTGCATCTCTTAGAGAATCATACTTTTATGAACTATATATAAAATCAGTGACTTTCCAAGACAATCTCACCACAAAGTGCAACAGACATTAAAAGGAAGATATCAAGCTTTGCAAACCTTGGAAATATCTAGTATAGTTTTAAATGCTTATCTAAAAGCTAAGTTACACAAAGGCATACTGTCTTTGGCTGATGCTTTTTGTATGGAGCCATTCTTTCCTACAACAGTATTCTATTAATTTTTGAAATTCATTAGTACCAGAATCTAAAATGCAGCAATAATGAGAGTCATCTATGCAATTTATTCCTGGTGTAGACAAAGCTCCAGTTTCCACACTGAACAATGCCTCCAGATTCTTAGATCCCACATAGTACTCCTATTCTTTTGCTTAACTAGATTTGCTCTTCCCGCATTGTAACAGAGATTAGATCTGTTTTGCACTCAGACAACATTTAATTAATCATAAAAGGTTTGTACTCAGACCACAGGTATGCACAAGTAACTCCTGTTCAGTTGAGCCACTGATTTCAAATCCCATTGATCAATTTCCTTTCATTTAAAGAACAAAACAATGACCAAAGTTCAAATCCATATGAGGCAGAGGTGAATTTCACAGGTGGTGAACATGACCACCCTATTTCACAGAAGATTTTGATCCAGAGTAACTAAAAGACACTTAAGATTTTGTTGTAACAGAATTTTTTTAAAGTGAAGAATGATTGCCTAAAAGGTGTACCCCTAAACTGAATAGAAAAGGTGAATGTTTCCACTCTAAGAGCAAACTTTTGAAGTTTCCGCTGTATGGAACTGCACCCATACACCAAGATTTTGGTATGACTTGACTAAACACTTCTGCAGTTTTCTTTCAAACAGCACCGTGAAAAATCAGCTAAGGAAATGCTGCTGTGGTATCTGCAGTTCATGCAGGACTGTCGTGGTTTAACCCCAGCTGTCAACTAAGCACCATCAGCTGCTCACTGACTGCCCCACCAGCACAACCAGGGAGAGTATCAGAAGAGCAAAAGCTAGAAAGCTCGTGGGTGGAGATAAAGACATAAGCAAAGCAAAAGCCATGCATGCAAACAAAGCAAAGCAAGGAATTAGCTCACTGTTTCCTATGGGCAGGCAGGTGTTCAACCATTCTGAGGAAAGCAGGGCTCCATCATGTGCAACAGCCACTTGAGAAGACACGTGCCATCATTCCTAAAGTCTCTCTCTTCCTCCTTCTTCCCCCAGCTTTATATAGTGAGCATGACAACATATGTTCTGGGACATTTTCCTGGTCAGCTGGGGTCAGCTATGTCCCCTTCCACCTCCTTGTACACCCCCAGCCCTCTCACTGGTGAGGAAGTAAGAGATGCAGAAAAGGCCTTGACATGTGATTTTTCTTTTTAAAAATTTTTTCATCTTCAGTTTTCAATCTGTATACTGGAATTCCTAATGAGCTGAGATCTATTTTAATGAGTACAGAGATTCATTCACACCTAAGATTAACTTTAATGGTTGATTCTAATGAATTGATATTCGTTTTAATGATTGTTACATCATCAGAAAGTGTTAGTTTTACATAGCCAATATTAGGAAAATACATGAAGACCAGTGGTCTCTGTTGGTTATTCTGTTTTGTTATTCAAGGGTGCTGACTTCAACAAGGACGGGCTTTTACAAAAATCCCGCTTCCTCTAATATGTACTATATCATGCTCAATTTTCTACATCCTTCCTTAGCAGCTCAAAATCCATGAAAATAAATGTTTGGGACCAATAAATACTGTAAGCAACCACTTGTGTTACAACTTTTAGCCTGAAACATGCTACTCAACTTGAAACACATCTGTGACCATGTTCTCACCAAAGCATCTCCTGGAACTCAAAGCTATAAATCTACAAATCAGCCACATAATGTTTGGCTTGGTATTAGGACTGTGAGGGGAAAAAAACTTCTAAGAAAGGTTTCAAGAAGCAGATTTGCCATTAAAAAAAAACCATTTTCATTCTCCTGATAGCAATTACGTTTTTCAAGTTTCTTCTTCATTTCCCCACTCCAGGCATTCACTCCTCTCCCTCAGTTGTCTGGTTTAGGTTTCTGCTCCCAAGGGATGCTGAAGCAAGCAGATGGGAGGTCATCCCAGTCACACCTAATCTCAGTGTGGGACTAGGATGAGGGACATGCTGGAGCTGAGAATAACTATGGTATACGTAGATGCTACACGAAGTCAGAAAACTGCTGACAGTTTTGGACTTCCAGTTCAAGAAAACGGTGCAGTGATGTAGAAATCTTTGCCTAAATGCTCTGGTAGGCTTTAAGACTGCAGGTTAAATCTCCCCCACTGCTGGAAGGTTTCGGTGCAGTGTCAAACCACAATGAGTAAGAGTAAGGTTTGCAGCTGGAAGAAGGTGACTTGCCTGGGAAAGCTTCTGTACAAGGTGCAGAGCTGCCACATGATTCAGTGGGACTATCAGGAATAACTTCTTTATTTTTTCAGAATGTGATTTGAAATCTTTACCTACCACAAGTGGTTAAGATCCAGATTAAGCACCCCCATCTGGAGAAAGTAAGATCTTAAGTATCTAATAACTAATACTTAGTTAGAACTTCATTACTCTGAAAGATTTGAGTCTTCCCTAGTGAAATCACTGTGGGTAGCAAATGAATTTCTAAGTATGATTAATATCAAAAGCGGATTTTAAATGTCCATGTAATGAAGGATAGAAAAGGTAAGAGATCACCAAATTTCTTTTTAATGGTTAAAACGGTACAAGAGATTTTATCGTTCTACAGTCTTCACCTCAAAAGAAAGAAATAGTTTAAATCATTAAAAATGAAAAGAGAGTCCACTCTTTGCAAGGACACAACCTTCATCTGTTTGAATTACAGTTTTGTCCTTTGTATCTTCCCATAGTTGAAAATTTCTGGCTAGTTCTGTTGGAAATAAGAACGCTTTTATATTTAATTTCTGTGTTTCAGTACTTATTTTCCTAAAGTTCTTTAAATACCACCATGCAAATGTACTTATATTTACATTTCACAGACATGTATCATTCCAGCTACTTTACTGAATGAAAGAACACTGGATAAAACAGTTCAAGCTTGCCACAGAGATTTATGCACAGGCTTAAATTTCAATAGACCAGTCATTTGCTTAAATTTGAATAACTGCAGATCTTCATAGAACTGTAGCTGAATTTTTAACGTATATTAACTTCATTATGACACTTCCAGACTTCAGATAAAAGTGCATTTATGGTAAATTACATTTCCTGCAAAACATCAGAATCTATGACTTTCAGACATGGGAGTAATACAGAAGAGAATTTTCAAATCTTCTGTATTTACTACTTCTCTCTTTTCAGGGGGGGATTTGAGCACCAAAGCATGCATATGAATCCAATTGGTTCTCATGAACTTTGTTGATTTTATAATGTTCTAATGCACACAGCCACTGTATTTTAGGGAAAAAAAAAAACACCACCACCAACAAAAACAAACAAACCCAAACTCATCTATTTCCATTAAGAGAGTAAAAAACCAGTAGCTAGTTGATTTCAAAAGGTACTATTCAGACATGACAAAGGTCCCCATTTTACAAGCACAAATATGTATAAGTACACCTGTTTGCTACTAGTTCATTTTAAGTAAGAGAAGAAGCACTAGTCTTGGCCAGTACAAATTACCGGGCAAAAACATTCAGTAAAATGCAGTATCCAGCATTTTATCATTAAATATAGAGAGCTTTTCATGTCAGGAAATTAAAGTCTACAAAGTGAATCTCAATTGTTCAACTGCTTTACCACTGTATTTGCATTAAAATATGAAAAGGGAGATTGTAATTAGTCTTTTGAAGACAGTGTAACAGCTGCCACATTTATATTTATCCAGCTATATACTCACGGTTGAAAGTTCCTACTTTTAACTATCTTAATTCATCATTATCTGGAGGAAGTAGCAACCTCAGGATAGGCATGATCTTCTTCAATCAAAGTTTCCCTATAAATTTTGGTTGACCCAAGGTTTTTCTTTATTTTTGCTCTGGCAGATGGCTATAGCCATTCTGAACTGAATTTTAAAAAATACCTTTGACCAATACATGATGTGATGTGCTCACTTAGCCACCAATATGCATCCAAAGTGACAGATCTTTAGAACGGACATGAATTTTTCATAGGTGTGCTTGAGTGAACAAGTTTATCCCTGTGTCATCAATATACAATGGGATTCATAACCCCAAGAAACCTAAGGAGTGGAAAGCAAGACAGCAAACCTGCTTTCTGCTCATCAGCATTCATAGGAGAGACAGGGCTGAAGCGCAGTTTTTCAGCAACAGTCCTGATCACAAAACACATAGCATTGTTAGAAAAGAATGTCCTAACGTAAGCAAGTACAGATTCAAGATTAGATGCCTCACAAAACCCAGTAGCTCTATCAAAATGATCAACTGCTAACTCTTGTTGTAAAAAAATCAAGAAAGATTAGCATTTGTTCTTCCATGCAACATCAGCAATGAAAAAGTGTACATGATACAACAATCAGTATAATAGACATAAACTATCAAGCTGTTTCCTAAAGAATCTATAAAAACAAGATTACAACAAAAAAAGAGAAAAAAATAAATCTGTATTTGATAAAACTATTTGCTACACCAACCAACTGTATCAAGCACAGAAAAATTGTAAAAATAATTAATTTGCTATTATTTCCAGATAGCTAGTTGGCAGTACACCACTGTTGTTCCAACAGTGATACGTAGACATACTCCAGTCACTTTAGGTAGCATTTCACTCAAGGTAAAATACTAATTTTTTTAGTAAAACTAACAAGTGATCAAGAAAGTTCCAAGTTACCTGTTGTTTCTAGAGTCCAAACCAGGCTGCTCACCTGTTTTAGATTTCTTGTCATGGCATTGTATTGAGCCACTGACATCTATAGGCATAGTCGCATATATTAGTTCAAGAAATATCTGTGCTGCTTCCTTGTTAGGAGACAAAACACTTCTGAGGATAAGAAACAGCAAGGCTTGGACATCCTGACTTATTGGCAAGGTACATGAGAATCCAGTGCAGATGGCACAGGCATCCCATTTAATGTGAAGTATTTCTGCACATCCACCTCAACAAAAATGTAGCAAACAAGTACGTAACATTCTTTGTGCATAACCATGAGTTCACTAAGTGCATGTCATTATTCTGTTTCCACCCTGATAGAAAGAAAAAGTAGGTAACAAAACTGACCCTTGTGAAACTCATGTTTGGTCAACTAAAGACCCCAAAAAATACATTGCCTAGACATATTCCCTAATAAATTTGAAATTTTTACTGCCTCCAAAAGCTACTGCTTTCAAGATGATCACAGGGCAGAGTGATGTATTATTAAGTATACTCATTTATAATCTCTGCTCTTACTTTTGACTACTTACCACTGACTTTATTTCATTATAAATAATAGCAAAGTTGTATTTTGAAAATTTTTTAGAAAATATCCAGGGCCTAGGAAAATTAGTTCAGAATTAAGGAACACTGCTTTCTTCACTTAACTTTAAGCAAATTCTAGCATAGAAAAGTAACTATCACTCAAGAACATGTAGGAAAATCATAAATACCTATTTTTAATAAAAGATTAAAGAAATTAATTCATTATCTGGCCCCATAAGAACGACTCTACCAGACTTTCCACTAACGTATGCTTTCTCCATAGCCACCACTAACAAGAAAAAAAGGGCACAAATGTAAGCTTTCTGAACGATCCATTTTGCCCTTCACTAACTTTGCAAAGGCCATTTAAGAAAACAGGTGAATGTGGTAAATGAGGCCAATGCTATCTATAAGATTAATGGATGCAAGGCTGCTTTCACTTCACTGAAAAGAAACTTATCATTTTACTGACTGCCCAAAACACCAGGGTACCTGTAACACCACTTCTGAAGCCTCAGCAATGCCGAGGCTTGAGCCAGCTTTCTCCAACTCAAGCAAGGAAAGCAATCTATAAAAATGTACTCATTATCTTCTCTTGTCTAAAGCCAGGCTTCTTGTCTGTCTTTTATTACTTTTTCTGACATGCTCTGAGGTCATCTTTGGAGCAGCTGTCAACAAGCACAGAAAAACAGCCCTTGCCTTCTGTCAGTGTTACAAAAGGTACTCTCCTGCCGAAGGAGACCCATCCATGCCTGCTCCTCCCAGCCACATACAGACTGTGGCACAGGCTCAGCATTGCCTGTTCCTGCAGCTCTGTGCCCTATCACTGATCCTACCAGGTTAGACGAGGGGAAACAGCGCTCAGATGAGGGAGTATTTCAAACAGGTAATGCACTAAACTCTTGATTCTGGTAGCAATTTGTCTGCAGGTGGCACAACAGGTTTGTCTCAATCCTCATTAGAAGCTTTCTGATAGGGCTTTGAAAAGGCTCAGGATGGTAATGAAGCAGCACATAATAGGCATGGCAGCTATACATTTGGAGTGTATGGCCAGTGCAGTGGTGCTCAGTGGGAATTTCACAGAGGTCTACTAACGGAGATCAGCACAAAACCATCTGTAACCCAACTTGTTATCCTCCTTCTCCATGGAGAAGGATGTCAAGGTCAATTAATATCTGGGAAGTTTAGAAGACCACTGGGCTACCCAGCATTATCTCATCCTAGCAGTTTTGTATTCATTTATTCCTGACAGCAATTTAAAGTTAGAGGTTATTAAATGATCTAAACAAATGAATGTGGGTGAAAGTGAAAAAATCAATGGTGAAGAGATGTGTTTTCTTTTTCCCCAAATGCAGAATCCAGAAAATTTTGGCTTATAACACTCTGGCTGCAAGATATAAACCCCTTCCTCAGTTTTTAATGGTGACTTATAAAAAAAAAAAGACCTGCATACTCAGGCACAATACAGGTCCCAATAAGCAAAAATTAGTCTAAATCTAGAGACTTTCCCCAGACATCATGTGATTGCACACACATCTGTTAGTTAGTCCCTGGTCTCCCAACAAGGTTACAGAAGTATTTTCCTTAACAGTACACAGTCTTTTTTCTTATATATAACTGTGAAAAATGCTGCTTATCAATCTCATATATGTGTGATTCATATATATGAATCTCAAATAATAATCAATATCATAATAAACCAAAAGAGTTGAGATTTCAGTATATATCCTTATTGTTCCTAAACATGATTTTCTCAATATATAGTACTGTATGGTGCTTAGCATCACAGGGTACGCACTCTCACTTCACAAGTAAGCACAGAAAATTACATGACATATTTAGCAGAATTGACTTCACTGTTGGATTGTAGTTCAACGTCAGCACATTCACATATCTGGCATTTGAAAGATACACAGAAATAGCACAGTATTGTTTAATACATATTTAAATAATAGCTGATATTATACTTTTCAGATAGTTTATTTCTTTTAAAAGAAATCAAAGAACTTCCTTTATAAATTCATTATCATATCATGAAATGATGAACTACAGTTTCCTTCACTTCAAGGGACCACATTTCAGGTGATCCGAAGTCTTGCAGACTGTGACAGTTTCCATGCAATTATCAAAGCTTCCTGAACAGATAAACAAAACCTCTGATTTAGATCTAGTACAAAACATTATTTGAATACTCTCAACATTTGGTCTACTGCTACGTTGATGCTGTAAGCAGTAGTGACATTCTTTTTTTGACAGATATGAAAGTTGAGGTATTGATAATAAGGTTTGGACTCAAAAACTAATAAAAATAATAAGGTTAACACCTAGCTTAGTAATATTACTAAGTACTGCATAAATAATGTGACTGTGCCCCCTATTTGAAAGCACCAGTGAAATACAGACGAGGTAACTTTCCCTACTTCTTCCTCCTCTAACTTGTGCATCCATTATACTGAGGTTAAGAGAAGAAAAAGAAAAGCATGTGAAAGTGGGAATCTACAGTACAGATGCCTTCATCTAAGTAAGATTTATGAGATAGGATTAGATCTCTTGTAAACAGCCCCAGAAATAAAATAACTTATCCACAGTCACTAATCCTCTTTGCAGAGCACTTTTTGCTACACAATTCAAAAAGCCTCTAATTCCAAAAACTAGTGGCAGAAAAATGGGGGGGGAAAGCAGGAAGAGAGAACACAAAAACACTGACATATTGTATAGAGGTATTTAAAAGCTTTAGCTTCAAATATTTCATATTATTTAGCCTTTTCCTAGGAAAGCTTTCATAGCTTCTTTGACTCAGAAGAACATAATTTCTCTTGTATACACACAATCGCTTGCAATGCTGCTGAAAAACCTTTCTTTAACTGTTCCCATAGTAACCAAAACCGTTCTTTGTATTTAATTGTTGCCTTTTCAAATATAATCTGTTATTGTAGCTGGAATCAGTGTGTTCTGTTCCCATCTAAATTATGGATTCCCTGAAGTCTATCAGGCATTCATTATAAAATCAAGTTTGCTTTCAATAATTTGAAATGTAAAGCATTTAATGCATTTTAGTATGTAGTATCACAGTAACAAAATAATTCAGGAAGAAGAACGTAGATAGCACAATGCTGAAAGCATTAAATATTATTTTGAAGGTGAATTTCAGTAACTTCAGTTTTAAATACGAGGATAAACAATCCTTGCTAGAGCTCATATCAGAATTTCCTACCTGAATGGGGATATGACTGTTTTCTGAACTACGGCTCAGCTTTGTGATTCATTCCTGTAACATACCTGGACTGAATTGCAAGCCCTCTGAATGTATTCCTGAGTTTAGGTGACATCTTCAGAAAAAAAAAAAAAAGAAAAAAATTCTGGGAAAATAAACGGAGAGTGATAACTTCCCTTCTTAAATTTTCTTAAATAATCTTGTTTGTATCAGCACTGTATTTATTCTCAGATGTTAATGTCAGTGTGTAATTTTAATTTGCAGCACAGTTGAAGAGTAGAGAACTTGAAAACTATTGCAAGTAGTATTTATTATTACACACCTTACTTGCATTATTCCATTTCTACTCCATCTGCTATCAAAGTAAAATGTATTCTGTTGTATATTTGTTCCCACAACACCAGCACAGTTCTTAGAAAGTAATAGGCAATCCTACTTCTGACCACTTGTGCTTTCTCATTGACCCATAAATGTTATTTTCTAGCTCTACCATAAGTTATCCCAAATAGAGTGCACTGTTCCTTGGACAAGAAAATAAGGAGGGGTTTATTTACCTGTTTTAGAGTGCTGTAACACACTTTATCAGAGTTGACAATAAATAAAATAACAATGTTTATCTAGACCATATCTCTGAAAATGTTTATCTAGAATATTTAATTTTTTTTCAGTCAAAAATATCAATCACTTCTATTTATACAGGCCCAGATAAGGAATAGAAAAATAAGAATGCAACATCAGAGCGAGATTTAAAAGGGAATACAAAAATAAGGCACAACATGCAGCCCAATTTAATAGGGGGTTGTTGTAGGACAAAATAACTTAGTATCACCTTACTACTTAGTTCATCTGTCAAAAATGACTTCTGTTTCCCCTGTTCTGCCTTTAATTGAGTGCACGAGACCTTTCAGATTTGATGCAATCAAAACTACAAGAAGTATATCTTAAAATGAAACAACATCTTTTTTTCTTAGTTCTCATCATGTTTATTCCAACTTCTTTTGCGGCTCTGATTTGAGGTCTCTGTCACTTCTCCTGCCAGGAGAGATGAGTCCTTCTCAACTCAGTATCTTCTAAAGTAGCAACCTGGGCACATATTAAAATTGTATATAAAGATGTTGCTTATACAAAAGGACATAATAAAAAGGTAATTGAAAGTGGGACTGGAATGTTCCTGAAAAAAAAAAATCAATATTTAGACGTTGGAATAAAAGGCTCGGGATGGAGCAGTAGGGAAGTACAACAATTAGATGAAAATTACCATACTTTTGGATGAATGCCCTATAGGCTTTCTGTATAAACAAGGAAAGAAACAGACAGACAGACAAAGAGTTTTACCAAGAGTATAGTTTATAAGCATGACTGACTAAAGCATGGGAAAGCTTACCTCAAAGCTACCCCTCTTTTTTCCCTGCCTGTGCTTCCCTTCATTTTTCCCAATAGTTCACTCCTAGTAATCTCCTGCCTATATTTCCCTCCTTCTACTTGTATTGCTCATCACAGGAATCCTCTTGGGATTTGGGAGATTCACTGAGTATATGAAAGATCTGGGAGTAAAAAGGGGTTGCAGCCTATGTCATATTTTGATGTATATGTCTTTGCTTCTGAAAAAGCCACCTGACACTTACAATGTAAGAACTGGCATCTTTTTTTTTCTCTGCTTCTGTTTTTTTGGAGACATTTACTAAAGCTGCACAAGTTGATGTTCTGGGCTGCTGTGATGGAAGCTCTAAATCTGGATTATTATTATTATTATTATTAGTAGTAGTAGTATGAGCAGTATACATTTGCAGTAGGTGCTATTGTGCATTTAATCAATGTAGCAGCAGCAAATAGTTTGTTATGTGCAACAAAAGCTACATGCTACTCCATTATGTAATGATAAAGAGAGGACTAAAACAACCAAAACAATTTTTAACCAAAAAAAAATTGGAGTGAAATCTTATTGTATCCACAAAGACCTAGTAAATGAACCTGGAAGTGCATAAAATACTTAGAGGCTCAGCATAGGAAAAGAAAACCAAAAAATACTCTCCCCACGCAAACATCAGTGAACTTTTTACATGATGGCTACTGCTGCTACTACTGATAAAAGGCAGCTGGGCCAGTTGATATTGTATAACAAAGCTTAATCCTGCTCCTGGAGCAATGAAGGAAAACTTGTACTCACTTCATAACTGTAGGGATAGTTTTTGCAGCATTCAGCTCTTTTAAATTCACTGTTACTTGGTACAATATTTTGTCTTTACAGCTTAACTTTACTGCAATATAATTGCAAATTTATATCTTAACCCAGCTTCACTGATGCTGCATGCATCCTAGTGTGATGATGTGGAGTCCTTTCCCTTTCATCTCCTCTGCTTCCTACCTCCCCATTTCCCATTTTGCTTTTCAGAGTGTTTTTTTTTTTTTTAATCTGTAGGTGTTTTATATATCCCATATGGTGGCCAACACAGCAAGTGTATGGACTGGAAAAAGCCAGAAGGGGGAAGAGAAGAAAAAAAAAAGAGCAGTAATTCCATTTCACCTTTTTAGCTCTAGCTTTCCACCTCCACGATCAGTAAATCCATGCAAGTAAAAATAATGTATTCAATACTCACTGTAAACATAGGTTTTGATAGGTTACTAAAATCCCTGCTCCCAGGGCTATTCCTAGATACACTGAAAATACCCATAGAAGAGAATGAGCGATATTGCCTCTATTTCTTTCTAACCTCCAGGAAAAAAAGAAACAAGAACAAAACAAGCTGGACCTAGAGGTGGGGATAAGAAGATTGTTCTTAAAATTATTTCTGTCCTTCTCTAATATCTCTTTTTTGCACTGCAAAACAGACCAAATCTTGCTTTTAGAAATACCAGATTATGAATACTTCTGGAGCATCCCTCTGCATTTAGTTTTGCAAAATAAAAAGCAAATTCCCCCTGATGGTATGTGAAACATAGCATCCAGGCTTGTATATTTTGTCACAGAATTCATTGCCCCTAGGATGCAGGTAATATCTCATCCTGGAGTGCCATGAAGCCCTTTATATAGTTTTAAGCAGTATGCTGATTGAACTTAAATTTGCTCCAGTGGTATTTCTATTTGAGTCATGATAATACAACTCAAGAGTACTGTATTTTCTAACAAACTTAACTCTAACACAGCCACTGCACAGGATGATGGTTTTTAGGAATGTTCTGCAAAACACATGGTTGAGAAAATTCCTCAATAAAAACAGTAATGCCACCACAAAAACACTGATCTTATTCAAGAGAACACCTGATGAATGTTTTCACTGGAAGTGTACAAAGAGCTGTAAAACAGTACAGCACAGATCAATGCAGTCCATGCCATACCATGCAATCACAACTGCAAATCTACCTGTTCTTTCCCTGACAGCCCACCTTTTCCCCACCTTCCAATGACAGTAAGAAATTACTAATAAATTATGTTCTTTGTTATGCTTCAGAGATAATATTAAATTACCGTGAAAGTGAAACAAATACGTATCTGCTACGTACTTGATCTGTTTTTCTAGTTTTAATCTACATTTGTCTAACCAAATTAAGTACTCCACAATTCTAGCGTTACATGTACAAGCACATTTCCTTCATATCTTTTCCTTTTATGATGCTTTAATTGTTCACAAGTAATAACATAGTTGATTAATTTTTATATTTGATGCTGTAATTATGCTTTGAAATCTAATTTGTAAGAACTGAGGTTGTACTTTAATACACACGCCACAGACTTCTAAATTAAAAAACAAATGATCCCCTGGTCCCTTTCTCCCCCACCACTCCACCACTGTTTCTTCAGCATTTAGATAATACTATCTCAGACTGATGGTTCTGCTGCACAAAAATACAGACACAAACCTGCCTTAATTTCCTTGAGAGATGACAAAATACAACCACTGTCTGTCTCTCAAACAGACCTTCAGCTACAGTTTAGCAATAGCCTATGGTTTTACATACCAGAAAGTGTAATTCTGTTTCTGGAGTCTTTCCTAAGACTAAGCACTTCCACTTTTTTTTGTGAAAGCTTGAGTCAAAGAAGTTTGACAAATATTTTTTTGCCTCTATTTTACGGTAAAGTAACTTCTGTATACCTGCAAGGTTTTGAACATACAAGATAAAGGAATAAATGAACACAGCTAGCACTTCTCTCGTTCTCCCTGTTTGAGCTAAATGGGTTTTCTCCCAAATCTTTGAGGACTCTTCCAGATCCTTGAAGAAGTACCTGCTAAATAAAAACTCCAGATCTCCTTTTATACATGAAACCAAGGGAGCAATGATGCTTGTTCTGAGCATCTAAGCTGGACATGAATTTAGGCTGGATGAAAATGAAGTCTGTTTTCCACAGGGAACTTGTTTTTTATGTTAAATCCAAACTGAGTGAGTCATTTTCCACATGCTCAACTGTAACCCTGCCTTAGAAAGGCATTATGCCTGAGTGGCTTTGTACAGTCATCCCAGCAGACAATGGGTGTGCTCTTCAGGGTTTAGGCAGCTGCCACTTATGATAATGGAAAACACTGCAATTTTATTAGAATAACAAACACTGTAAGTGACTAACGCTTCAATTTAGAACAGCAGTTCTTCAGATGTAGATCTCCAGATAAAATATTTGATGTTCAGTTGCCTAAGCCTGTCTCAACCATCCTTTCCTGCACTGCCTACAGCAACTGTCCTTTGCAATGAAACAGGTAAGATTTTATTTACTTCAACTAGATCTTCTTTTATAATTGCTCCAGACATTAAAGAGTCTTGATACATATATAATAATTTCTACGTCATCACACACACAAAATCCCAGCACAAAATTAAAATTCAAAATTGTCTTACAGCTTGTTGTTCTAATTACAATGCATGTGCCAATATTTTGCAATGATTACTCAAGGCCATCAGTTTAGAGCAGTTCTTGCTTGCCAAGTATTAGGTTGCCACTTTGGGATTAGGTTGATATTAGTGATCTGATTCATACTCTTCACTAAAGTAAATAAAGCAGACACTTCTATATAGTACAGTACACATAGGAGAATTTTCCACTCTTGAATCAAGCGTATCTTAAGCCCTTGCCTTTTGTGTCTCTCCCTATATATAGATATATAGAAATAGACATATATGGGTGACAACTGGCATATTTTCTCTAACTACATAGTACAGAATTACTCATCTTGATGTATTTCTTTTTGGGAAATTCGTGGACAGGCAAATCAGACAACTAAAGGTTCCTCTACTGCAGAAGTGTCCAGTGGAGACCATGAGGATTCACAGAGAACAAAGAAAAGATGAATGCATGAGAATACGTAGATTAAAAATTAATTTGGGAATTAATTTTTTTTCTCAGGTCTGATAAATAAATGGATAATCTTACTCTAAAGGACATTCTTTTTAGGGTGATGGCCAAAACCAGAATGACATTATGGTATCATAAAGGTATCTAATTTTATGGATGTGAATGGAACAAAGTGATCTTTTATTCTTGCTTCAGGCTAAATCAAAGCCATTTTCTAAATGTCACTGTGACTTGGTGTCAATGTTTTTCTAATAATGATGTCAGACCTTGTTAAGAAGTTGTAATTGTTGATGCAGTTATGTTGTCCATGGCTTGTGATCATGTGAATTGTCTACTAGAAACCAAGTCTCCTCTCAGAGGAAAGAGGAAGCTTTCTAAACAATGACTGTATTTGCAAAGGATCAGAGCTTTCTTGGCAGGGCAACACCTCTCCTTCACAGGACAACTGCCCTCATTCCTCTGCCTCCTGTGTTATTCACCACCACACAGAAAAAGACAGGAGTTGAACTACCAAATATTGAAAATACTGAGTGCTGTAATTACAATTAGTTAGTGGCTCTCAAAAAACAGCTTATTCAACATTTGCAACTAAAGATCAAATTAAGCTGCACAGAACTGCTTAATCCTTTGGTTGCAAACAATTGCCTAAGGTATTTAAATTACGTATGTGGATTGTTTTCCTGTCAATCTCTCCTATAAACTGATGATTGCAGAGACTGAGAAGGAATGTGAGAACTGATGATGCTCCCATTCTATAACCAGACATAAAGTTTCTTCTATATTTGCTTTGCAGCACAATTGTGTTTTCTTTGCGTATCTTTTACTTTTAATTGTTTTTACAAAATTATTTGCCTTGTTGCAGTGGCCAGGCATAGAGAAAATAAAGTAGAAATAACAGTCTGGTTTATCTTTTTGTTTTTCCTCAAAGAAAGCAGAAAGAGGTTACCAATTTGAGCAGCCTAGAGAAGAGGCAATGTCAGGTAGGAGTTTCAACAAGCTAGGTTTAGGGAACAGCAGACAATAAATGAAGTGTAAATACTATATTTTTATTATTTTCTGAAAAGTTTCCCATTTAAAAGAAGACATGAGTACAGTAAAATAACTTATTTTCCCATTATGTGAACAAAGTAATATAGGAAGTAAGGGGAGACCATGGAATTGTTACAGCCATGGGCTATGATTTCTTCTTTCTCTGTTTTATTGCAGAGGGGCAGGAAGTCAGAATAATCAAAAATGATTTTTTAATCAAATGTAACAACTTAGTAGCACCTAATGTAATGGTGGAAAGTATATTGCAATTCAGCTGAAATCACAGTTTTCAAAATAGTATCACTCCAGAGTAACACTGGGCATCCCTAATACCTCTGTATTGTACATGCTTTCATAGTGCATCTTCCCAATTATCCAGAAAACTGAAACAGCACAATCATTTTCTATCAGGTTTTCCAAACAAATCTAAAAAGCATTCATTTGTCACTTAACTGAAACATACCTTTTTGAACAGACTGTCAAAGCAGACACCAATCATGCAGTGGATACCACCACCTGACAACCTGGCTGAATTAGAGACCACACTTCATGCCACCACTAAGGAGCACCAAAAATTAAAGACATAAAATAACAATTCTCCTCTGGGATTTAAGAAAATACAAAATTAGAGGGAAAGACAAAAAAAAAGGAAAAGAAAATCTCCAACTGAGTAAGTGGAGAAGAACATATAATCAGCTTGGTTTGAACTTCTTTTGAAAGGAATTAGGCAAGGCTTCAAGAGCCAGAAAAGATTACTAGTCTTCTAATGTAACAATTATATTTTCACAATTTGAAACACTCAGGGAAAAAAAGCTCCCAAATTTTGGAATATGTTTGCACCAAAATCTCTCTGGATGCCAATCTGTATCTGTACTGAAGTCCTGGATAGCATCTGTACTAAACTGTGATGCAGAGAATAGCATTAAAGCCATAACTCTCCCACTTACCACCCTATTTCACACCAGTAAGCACCCCGCTAGTCACTGTGACTCCAAGAAGCCTTCACGCAGATTTGAACTTGTGTTAGAATCTTGCTCAGAGTAAGTACAATTGCAAGGTACAAGTTAAACAGCTTTGGCACAGACAGAATACTGAAAAGACCCACAAAATAGGCTCATTCATGCATTTACTAGAAAAAAATCTGACTTGATCTTAAGAGTCTGAAGAAATGCCAAAGGATCGGTAACATTCAGAATCATAGAATACATTTGAGTTGGAAGGGACCTTTAAAGGCCATCTAGTCCAACTCCCCTGCAATGAGCACAGACACCTTCAACTAGATCAGGTTGCTCAGAGCCCCATCCAACATCCCTTGAATGTTTCCAGGGATGAAGAATTCATTTTTCTGGGCAACCTGTTCCAGTATTTCACCACCCTCACTGTAAAAGCCTTCTTCTTTGGACCTTTTAGTTTAAAATTATTACCTTCTGTCATACCATTTTTCTAGGATCTTCATCAGAAATCTCCCCTAAAGCTCATGAAAATATTTCTGACATAAAAAATAGAAGGCAAATTGTCTCCTTTGTGACATAACAAGATTTGTACCTCTAGAAACAATTTAACAGCAAATAGTATCTTCTAATAAAAATCAAAATCAGAAATGTAACAGCAGCTGAAGTACTAAAGCACAAACTACTTTTAAATTGGTCATCACTATTCTGAACTGCAGGGCAGTCATATCCAAAGAAACTAAGCAAAGGAAGTATATAAGTACCAGCTCAACATTAAATTTGATAAATTAAAAATTATGCACCTGAACTTCACCATACATTTTCCAAGCACTAGAAGCACATGAGTGCTTTTCTGTGTTTACACACGAACATCATACAGCATCAGGACTTTGTCTGTTCAGGGACACATGTCAGAAACATCTTAGTCACGCTGCCCCCTGAAGGCTTTCAGCCCACTGAAGCTGAAGCTAAGTTGCTTTAAAGCATAACACACAGTTCCCTGTGCTGTGCTTCCTTTTCCATGCTTCCTCGTAAGAACTTGAAATGGAAGTGAGGATTCCTCATGTTATTGCTCTGCATCAGCAGCTGATTTATTTATATTAGAATTCAGACAGGAGGGACTAAAATTAGGACTATGCAAACGGAATACACTGTTCAAAATGTTCAAATTGGTTTAGCATCTGGGAACTTTGGAGAACAACTGACTGATCTGTCATTGTGGCAACACAAAGAGGCCTCAGTAACTTGAACAGTTAAACAAGATGAGGTTTTCAAGTCTTGGATTTCTACAAAACACAACAAAGCTAATGCAACATCCTAGACCAAGTTGGGGACTAGAAGGCAAAGTAAGGTAGAACTCACACTTCTTGTTTTTCACCCTGACCTCACACTGACCATGTATTTCTGTGCCTCAGAGTCTCTTGCTAAGTGGAAGAACAAAAGCTACAAAGGGGTGCTCTTCCTCTTGCCAAGTGCATTCCTGCTGAATAACTGAGGTAGAGATTTAGCCCAGTGTACAAGCACACAAGAGCTAGCAATTACCTAGATATCACTAAGAAATTGCTCCCTGATGAAATGGTTTGAGCTTTCAAGAAAAAATACAGGGGAAAAAAATTAGGCTTTTATTCCTACAATCCTGTAACATCTAATCATTGACACTTCAAAGAATTGCTAAGCTTTGCTGCTACCACTTCTGGCACCATTTGCTGCTTACAAAAAAAATTAGATTAAGCAAATACAGTACATTATTTAAAACCACTAAACAGTTTCTTTCTAAAACAAAATAACATCATTAATCAAATATTATACAAGTCCCATTAAAGGCTTTTTTTTCCCCTCTGCTCAGGCTTCACAGTTTCTTGTGTCCTGAAGGTCTTGGATATAATTTTACTGTGGTTTACAATATAATTATTTTTAGTTATTTGTAACTGTTTAACATTTTATTACCATTAATATGCATTTTATCTGGTTTGGATTACACACTTTCTTATGTAGTTTCAGAAAGCATTCCTTATTCTAAACATACTTCCTCTCTGTAGGGACTGAAGGCAGAAACTTCAGGACCTCAATGGCTGGCCACTGGTTGGCCCTCTGTCATATGCACAATTTCTGGACATGCAAGTCAAAACCACACAGGTGCACAAAGATAAGCATAAAAATCAAAGCATCGATGTTTTGTATCAAGAAATATAAACCATACAAGTAGATCAGGTCATACATGAACGTGGAATTCAAGTCAATGGAATTCAACATGTGCCAAGGGCATATTTGCATTGGAGAAAGATGACACTGGGCTATTTAGACCCAGGAACTGGCATCTGTTTTGCTTCCTTTAACAGGATATGGAGAAAACTATCTATGTGTAGAAAGCACAGGATGAAATGAGAGATGTGAATGTTATGTTTATGTTTCATAATGCTTGAGATTTTCTTCAAGCCATATACATTCACCTCCCTACAATGACTTCAAAGGCTTCTACAATATTTACTGAATTCCAGTTGCAAACCTTTTCCAGTAAGATAGTTCAGTTTAATTTCCAGTATACTTGTCACAAATGTTTATATAAAGATGCTAATACATTGATTAGTTTCATATGGAGAAGTTCAAATACATTTACTCTGTTTAAGCACAAGCTTGCTTCTGATTAAGCAGATTAATGTACTTGCTATTACCAATAAGGTGAAGGAAAAAAAAAAATCTAGGAGGTGGCATCATGCTAAACAGATACTGGAGTTTCCAACTTTCAATTCATAAGGGACTATCTAGTGCAGAATCTTATGACAGGAGATGAAAAAGCCAGTCAAACAACAAGGCAGGTTTGGCTTTTAGTGAAAAGACAGCAAAAATGTTTTATGCTGCTTCAACTAACCACAAAAATTATTCTGGAATTCAGCACAGTATTTTGCAGCTCATTAACTTTCCAATCCCTTGGTATTCAAAGAGCCACATGACCAAAACAATTAGATGCTAAGACTGTTTCAAACATTAAGTCATTGCAATACCTAGATGATAGGTAATACATTGTGTTAAATTTTAAGTACAGGTAGACTAGATGAAATGAGTTTCTCACCAGATTGAAAAAGGTACCACAGTCAGATACAGAGAAGTCATATATCTGTAGCAAGATCACATCCCACCTAATGTAATCCACCAGTAGTGTTTTGGATGTTTGGGGATTTTTTTGGGGGGGCAGGGTAGTGGTGGAGGTGAAAGGATGGTTTTATTTTCTTAGAGTAATAGGCACGCAAGTCAGGACTTCACAGGAAAGTTCAAAGCTAAATCTGTATATACCGAGAAGCAGAAATCTAAACATAAATGCCATATTATCCATTGCCATGCTTTTAATTACCTTCCACACTTTAAAATGCACAGACTCCAAGTTTGCATTGTGATACAGCCTTACCACCATTGTGTTTGCTTTCTTTTCATGAAAAGAAACTTATTTTTATTCTCCAAGGACTCAATCATTAAACAATCATCCTGCCTGGTATTGCAAGGCAAATGTTACTGCACACACTGTGGTTATGATTTTCATCTAACACAAGATATCAAAACACAGTCTAACTAAATAAACAGAATTTCTTTGGAAGGCCACTACCACTTTTTTGAAGATGCCATCATATCTCGTATCATAGAGGTAAAATAGTCACTGAAAACTACCGAAGTATCTCAAGTGAGATGCACGTTTAGGAATTACGTTCTTTATAAAAATCAACTACTTGCAAGAATGAAAGGACTATTTAAACAAAAATAATCACCTCATTAAGCCTGGTAAAAAGTCAGTTTCTCAGAGTATAAATGTCTATTCCCTCTATATATATATCATTACTGGAAGTCTTGGGAAAAAATACAGGCTAATGAACCAAAGCAGCAGGCTAGCCTCAGGCCAGTTTCTACTCTACAAACACCTATGTAACCCCTGATGAAAGAGAAAGAAGGTGCACATCCACAAGAAGGAATCTGGCCTGGTGTTTAAACTGCACTTGTAAAAGACCATGTTATTTGAATAACTCACTGTTTGGACACATCAGGCATTATCATCTGTTCTTTTTTCCTTGTATCCACTGCTGGCTCTACAGGCGTAAGTACTACAGCAGCACATGAGACTATTGACTGGTATGAGTCTTCCCGGCAAACTGCAAAGATAAAAACATCTCAGTGTTAAAAGAGTGAACTCACTTTGCATTTTAAAGGGAAAAAAAATCAATTCATACTATGATATAAACACAAATGCAAATCATAAATCAGACTTCACTGTGGTCACCTGCAACAAAAATGCCATTGTTTTTCACATTTCCTAAATGTGCTTGCTTGGCACCTTTTTTTTGGCCATTGACTGATACCCCCATCATCCTGCAGTAAGTTTCATCTAGCACAAGATCCTAAAAGGACTTACACTTCATAAGCAGCATCAGAATGTGATGCACTTCTTTGTCCTTTTTCATAACAGACTGAAAATGAGAGTGAAAATAATGGATGGTTTCCAGACAAACGTCCCACCTTCAAAAATTTCAGACTTTGTAAGAAAATAAATTTGAGAAAATCTGATTAGTGATTTACTTTTTGTCTTTCACTGTTAAGACTCACTTTACTCCAAAAAGGCCAAAGTGATATCTGATAAATCGGTTTATTCTTTCTTTTAATAAAAATATCTCCATGTTATTGTGCTGAATGATATAACTTAGAAAATATTTAGAGCTAGAAGACTGATCACGTATTTCAGTTGAGCACATGGCTCAATTAATGCTAATAAATGAATACCCAAAAGTTTATGACCTCCAAACAGATGACTATATTTTTTACAAGTGGTATATATTCTATACTCCAAATTGCAATTGTGATTATAATTTAGCTTTTAGCAGTCAT
This sequence comes from Scytalopus superciliaris, assembly GCA_013400415.1. Taxonomy (NCBI): domain Eukaryota; kingdom Metazoa; phylum Chordata; class Aves; order Passeriformes; family Rhinocryptidae; genus Scytalopus; species Scytalopus superciliaris. Next base: position 495,081 of record VXBX01009030.1, read on the forward strand.
CACTCCTACTGGTTTTGAAGCTATGGATTACCATTACCTTTCTGAGACAAATAAAAGCTGAAATGAAGAGTTGGTTGTATTTAACAAAGCACAGCAGCTTCTTATATTTGGTACTGTAATATATATGAACAAGAAATGTGGCAACCTATCTTTAAACAAAAAGTCACCCAGTACTTTATAACATACAGAATTATTTTATAGAGTACACACATGCACACACACATCCAATAGCACAGCCTGGGAAACCTGCATGACTGCAACATCTTCTTAACAATTCACCAGAAAGAACATATTTTACACGTACTTAAATTTATGCAAGATTGGTACAACTGGGAACATTGAAATATCGCATTTATTTATCAGTGAAAAACGTAGTTCTGAATTCTTTCCTACCTTCCATCCTCCACAATCATGTGCCTCCTTATTGCCCACAGACAGCATAGCTTTTGCACAGCCTATGCTCCCCTTATGAAAGAAGCCAAACTGGAGTAAAACTTGATCTATGTTGCCCTGACTGGGTCAAGAACAACTAACTGCAGTGTTCTACTCTGAGCACTCAAATGACCTTCAGCATGAATTAAGCACACATCAACAAGACACTCTCTGTGCCCAACAAACACCCCGAAACACCAAATGGTGCTTCAAGGCAGCTAGAGAGTAGATCTTAAGGAACAGGTCAGATTGGGGTTGTGTATTTCTACAAAGGTCAAAAAGGTGCAAAGGTCTTTTTTGCTTTCCAAGCAATTCTGAGCCATTCAGCAAGCAGCACAAATTCAGCAGGAGTACAGGCAGCTTCTGTCAGGAAGAAAACCTTTTGGGGAGTGTGTGTAATTACATTCAAGTCATCTGATGCTCTCCAGCATTGTTTATAATTGTATTTTTAAATATTAATGTACGCACTGTGCCAAGTGACTAAGACATATACGATTACCTGTATTGAAACCTTACCTTCATTTTTATTTTGGAAGCAGAGTTACTCAAAACTTTGTCACTGTCATAGACAGATATCTTCAAAACATGGTCAAACACAAACAGAACTTGCTGCATTGCCTACAGGTATGCAAGTAGGATGTACACTATAGCTTCAGGGATAACAAATTATGATAGAACTAATGCAAAATACAAAGAACTTGAGAAACAAGGCAAGAAAATACAGAATTTTAGGTGATTTTCATCCTACTAAGTTACGTGCAGACCATCGACGAGCAAGTTGCTATTTGGTAGGCACAAAGTAACATACAAAACACTATCTTCTCATTATAACTAGTGACTGGATATGTGCAAATAAGAACTTTTATGTCTTTTTATTTACAGACAAAGAACTGCAAAAAGATAGGCTTGTCAGAGGGTGATACTAGTGATTAAGTACCTGAATTTTAACCAGAAACATGGATAAAAAAGGGAGCACAAAGGATGAAGCAAATATATATTTTTCTTTAGAAGACCTGTGATATTACTTGAATATCAAATTATTGTATTAGAAGTTGTAAAAGATTTCATGGCAATCATCAAATGTAGGGTTTGCCCTAGATCAGCCACTGTCCATGAGAGCAGTTACAAAGAAAGACAAAACAGGGCATCACTGCTAGTCTCCTACTCTTCACAGAAATTTCACAAATTAATAAAACTGTGAAATTGATGTTGTTTAATAATTCATGCTGTATAGGAGTTGTATAATCCCGTAATTTACAGCTGAAGACAAAACCAGTGGTCATCCAGTGATTGGAACTAATGGAATTTATTATCCTTCCATTCTTGACAGGAACACTCTGGTCTTGCTTTTGAAAACCACTACAGTTCCTCCTTTTTATCTCAGGTCTCTGTGCACAGAGTCTTAAGTCATTATGGGACAGTATAATTAACAAAAATGTCATGAAATAGCGATGGCACAGCAGCAAGTAATTTTCACCTACTGGAGTGCATGCTCTTGTTACCTGTTCATAACTTGCATTAAAATAATGAGAATGTGTTTGAATGTAGACTCTCAATTTTAACAATTATGGGGATGAGCATTGTTTTACTTAAGATTGTTTGCATTTCACACTCCAAACTTAACCCTTAATTGTAGCTTTATTTCCACACTTCAATATTTATCTACAAGTGATGATGTCCAAATACCACACACTTGATTAATCAAAATCTCCTTGATCCTCAAAATATCACAAACATCAGAATAACAACTACACTAAGGGATTATCCCTTTTAACCACAAATCCTCTCATGTCCAACTGGCTTTTTAACATCCATCAAGAACTTCACAAATTTAGTCTTCCCAAGAGAACTGGTAAGGAAAATAGAGAAAAGCAAATCAATCATCTGAGTTGGTATTTGGTAAAGCCGTCAACATAATCAGCTGTCCCGGCCTATTCAATTTCTCCTGATGTGAGTGTGCAAGGCAGCTCCACGCTCTCCACCCTCCAGGCCCAGCCATTCAGTTTTCAATCCACCCCAACTCTCTGCTCACCAGCTCCATCACCAACATGCCTGTGAGACAAGCTCTCTCATGGCAGGCAGCGTTGAAAACCTTACTGAAGTCATGCCACAAAACAAAGAAACCAATCAAGAAAATTTGCCCATCTATCTGCTACATTTTCAGTCCTTTATTCACAATTCAACCATTACATGAACAAGATAATAATTGTACTGAGGTAACACAATTGGAAGAACATCTTTACTATGTGTTATCATTAAAGAAACATAACTTTTCTCAGTGAAATAAAAGACACTACCTGCCAATTACAAGTCACGTAAAAGACAACTCTACAGAATGGGAAAACAAACAGTGTAAATTTATAGAATACCATTATAAAAGATCTGTACTACTTTGGAAGTTGCACAATTTCTCCCCAGATTCTTCAATGCAATGAGGCATGCAGCTTGTTTTCTTCCATTGCCAAGTGTTTTAAAAGTACCCCATGTATTTATCATTAGGAGTGCTGGCTTGGATTTACCCTAGCTGGTTTAACCAGTCCCAGAACATCATTCACTATCAAAACAAATGTCTACATCTGGAAAAGAAAAACATTAGCTTTTTTTCCCCCACTTCACTGTTTCTCCCAAGAACAAGAATGACTAATTAAACAGTTTTCTTCTACTTTGAACCAACTAGTGAAAAATTTTTAATTCCCTAAATAGTAGGACAGTAGGAAGCCTTCAACAGCTACTGAATAGAATATATCTCCCCAGAGAATAAAAAGATTTGCAAGCTCTAGGGGTGTCATTTACATCATCTATTTCAAACACTTAATTGTACACACTTTTCCCCTTTATTCTTCCCTCTTTTTTTTTTCTTTTGTAATTGAGGAGAAAGAAAATCTGGTTATCACCACTTGCTCTCAGAAAAAAAGTCTCCCCTGACACAAGATGCAAGTGATGGTTACATGAAATTAGCAGCAAGTAGAGAAAAGCTACTCTTAAGAGCTACTCTAAGCTCTGCTTAGAGAAAACGGAAGGGAAATGTTCATATGCAGTGTGCAATGAAGCATAAGGAAATCATGGCACAGGGAGACAAAACCAGTGAGGTATTTCTGGATTTTAAAAAGCTGGGCATTTACCCTGACAATTCAAAGTATTTACATTTATGCCAATGAAATTTGAAATAATCAGCTCTCATTATTCAAGAGACAGATCAAGTCTGGAAATAGCCACTGTTCTACACCAAAAAAAATCTTCTGCTTTGGTAAAAAACTAGGCAAAAAGTCAGGAGCATGGAAGGTGCTAAATACTCTATCCTGAAATATCTGTCAGCTGCCACTGTAGGAGACAGGGAACTGAACTGTGGGGGAGCAACGTCTGGATCCCAATATCCAATCCTACATTCCTTTTACCAGAAGGCCAGAAATTATGTTTTAATAACTCTGGAACACCAATTCTCAGTGCAGGTATTTACACCTTGGCAGCATGTTTCCTACACACCTCTCCACCATGAGGAGGCTCAGGAAATGAGCCACATTCTGAGGTGCTCTGAGCAAAGGATGAGGAAAAACTGCAAAATATGTAACCCAGATGCAGGTTCTTCAGATAAGGGAAACTCAGGACAAAGACCTGTTACACATGAAACAAAGATTTTGCTAATGAAAAAAAAACAAAAAAACAAACCAACCAAAGGAAAGAAAAAAAAAAGGCACAAAAAAACCCCAAACCACAAATGCCAACCAATCAAAAATGAATAGTGGATCTACTGTAAATTCCTCTAGTACACTAGGACAAGTGAAGAGCCGAGGAAAGAAAATGGAACATTTAAAAAAATGTCACTTAAGCTATTTTCCCCAGGAAAGCTGCTGACACTAGACATAGTATATAAGAGAGGATCTTGAAATCCAGTCTATTATTTTTGTATGTCCAGGAAGAAGTGTGATTAATGACCATGATAATCCCTTCTTGACTGCACAGATATCTCCTCTGATAGTCTTCGACTACTTGGTGGGCTCAGAAAGAACTAGTGTTCTGATTCCCCTTCATCAACCCTAAACATCACCTGCATGAAACACTTCAGCAAAATCAAGTGTATGGTTTCAATTCCATACTCTCCTTCTTAGCCCCAGAAGCACAATAAAGTCTTTTACTACTTTGTTATTAAACCCTAAAGCCCAAGGAGACTTTCAGTCTCTTTAAGGCAACAAAAGGTCAAGGTACTTCATGTGAAAGCCATTTTTGCTTAAAAAAAGCCTAATATTAAAAAATAATAATAAAAAGACTAGTTTTCCTGTTGCTTGATTCTAGATTTGACAATGGTCTTTGGAGGGAAGAAAAAGAAAGTAAATGGATCTCTATTTTATTATTAGTTCAACAGTTATTCTAGGGCCTCTTGTCCCTTAGAAACAGCCCCATTTCACAATATTGGCCAAATGAATACTTAAGAGAATGAAAGTACATGCTCACAGTCCCCAAAGGGTTTGCTGTAATAATTCTGCAATAAAACCACAGGCCCAGTTCTTAAACACAACATAGTCACAATCAGAAATTTTGTAATAGCAACAATTACAGGCCCATTATGGGCAAATGAATTGCTTTCTATCAGGTTCTTATGTTTCATGGCTCTTTTATAGCATTCACAAAGGCTGCACACACATATCTGCTTTGTGCTATCTACACTGGCACGCAAATGTGAAGGCTACGTAATGCAGCATTAAGCCGGAGCCAGGGAATTCTTCTCACACACCAGCAGTTCTGCAGTGATTATCTGCACCCTTGCTTGTGTTGTCACAAGTTACTGTGATAATATGCTAAGAGCCACATGTGAAATTTGGGCCTAGTATAATGCACACTGTGTATAAGAAATTAAAATGTAATCTTTCAATGTTCACGCTTAATGCTGATGTTAGTGCTGATGGTGAATGAAAGGGTATGGCCCGATCATACATGGACCCAATGGACACAGTAAGTAACGCAGAAACACTGATAGCTAAAATAAAGACCTAGGTAATGAAAACATTGGTGGCCCATTTTTTGCATAATTTTTGTTAATCACATTGTATTGACACAAGGACTGTAGCTTGGTCTCTCTTGAGGTAGAGAGATGCCTCAAGGTAGCACCTTAATTCCTGTTCAGAGTCTTCCCAAGCAGGCCCCCAGCTTACAAGGACTTGCAGACTTGCTTGAACAGAGTGGTTGTGTCTGTATTTAATAATGCCTCATGAATTTTACGAATTCATTCAGTTACTTGCATTCTTGCATGAACTTGTAGCATCCACAAGTCCTGTAGACTTCCAAAGCTGAACTGTAGGTTATGTGAAAAAATGTTCCTATTAGTCCACTTTAAACTTGCCACCAGGTAGTTTTATCTGCCTACCTCAGTTTTAGTCTTGGAAAACATTATGCACAGTTACCCCTTCACCTTCCACTCAGGATTTTATGGACTACTTTTGGATGCTTTGCTAGTTATTTCTTTTACAGGCTGCAGAATCTGTTTGTTCCTGTATAAAACCTGTTCCATAGCTCTGGCCACCATGCTGACCTCTCCACAAACAACCACTCCTTGCTGCAGTTCCTGCAATGATGGATCACTGTGGTAATGCCAGGAGAAACTGTAAAGGCATTTACGGAAAATCAAGTAGGTTGGTTTTTCAGCTGTAACTACTGTACACCTAAAACACTCTAAGTATATCTATTGTGCTTGAGGCTGCTTCTAAAATACTTTCTTATTCACAGTGAACTACTTAAAGCAAATATTGTTCCAAGCAGCCTACACAGGAATTGAAAAATCAACCTCTAAAAATAAAAGCATACTCTGTAACCAGTAGGCAGGTACTGCTTCTCAATGTCAAAAAGTATTGGTTTAGTGTTAGCATTAGGACTTTTAAAATAATAACTAACTTTCACTAGTTTTGGGCAACACTATCAGTCAGGATGATGCCACAGGCTTGTATTTTTAGCACTGTAGTCTGTGACTTGTTTTGTGACATGAGCATGAATAAAAGCCATGTACATAAATGTGGGAAAGGTTATAATGAAAGACTAATGATCTGAGCCTCACCAATCATACCCAACTCTGCCAAATTGCAGGAAGTCTCATAAATGAACTGTATGAATATCCATTAAAATAAAATGTGGAGGCTTAGTCATTTGGTCTCGATGCGTGGTAGTAATCACCATGTGGTCCAAGTAAATGCATCAGTTTATTCACAGAGGCTTTGAAGATAACTGGTTACATCAATTTACCACAGGAAACAGCTGCAGGCAGGTTCATGGAAAAAGGATGCTCATCCAGACCCCCTGTGTCAGTAGCATACCTGCAGTTCTTGGCCTGTACACAAGCCTGAGCTCTCAGACCCCTGTGCCCTCCTGGGTTACCAACAAAGCCACAAAGTGCCAGGCTCTCACTGGGAGGCACACAAGGCACAGGAGCTCTCACTGGATAATAAGAAAGAAAAATACCTAGCTCCCTGGTGATGGAAGAAAACAGAAAAGTCCAAAGCTCCACTTTTCCAGTGAGAAAGGAAAAGGTGTTACTGAAAGTGCCAGTTTCAAATGGAAGAATAAAGCTTCACCCTGGTAATAGCCATAAGGTACCAGAAACTGCAAAACCTTTTTGTCTCTTCCTACAGGACCTAGAGGAAAACCCAACAGGGAGGCCACCAGCCACCAGCGCTGGCTGCCTGCAAGTTCCTTTTTCAGCCAAGAGAAGAATAATAGTTTCAGTTCTGGTTTTGATCACATTTGAGTTTCTATTTAAGCTATGTGATGCCTTCAGGAAAAGGAGAGAAACAGGAGCGACTGTGACACTGCCAACTTAAAAGGAGGAATATAAAAAGGCCTGCAGGGCATTACTGTAGGTATAATACAAGCCCCTGAAGGATGACTACTCTAACAACAATATCCTCGACTGTCACTCACCACAAGTAAACCTGTCAAAACTCAATAGCAAGTGTTTTCAGGAGCATAGTCTCTTGGCTTCCATTATTCTTCTTGGCCTAGTTGAAATCAAGACTGACAGGCAAGCAAGATTCATTTATTGTGGTTTGCATTGAATGGCTGTAGTCACAAGAAATTTATTTAAACAATTAATACACAGATAACCTCCAAAAGTATAGTTTCCTGAGATAAATTATTAAATAAATCCACAATGCCAGCTCTCCTTGCAGATTCTAACAACAAAAGCTCACCAGGAAAATTATATGAGGTGTTTTTGTTTTGCAAGACTATGAGGCTATCTGGGTTTCTATTACAGCCGTACTGGCATTCACTGGCAGGAGCACCAGGTGAAGCTGCCAGAAGTGCTGTTCATCTTTTCAGTCACAGAATGACAGCCTTTGTCAACTCCAGTGACAAGCAACTCAGTGAGCAGTCCCTGCAGCAGCACATGGGTCATAGCTATTCCAGACTCATTCCTTCTTTCACAGAAGTCATTCACATACTGTATATTAGAAATTTACATCAGACACTGAAGCAATTAGAAGACCCATAACAAAAAAGACCTCCGCCTCTTTCCTCAGGGAACACATCTATATTTATTCTAAGATGTAAACAATATATTTTACACCTTTGCTCTCTGTAAGGTGGGTGTGGTTTCCTTTAAAAACAGAACACGACAAAAGAAAACAAAACAAAAAAATATCCAGCCAATCAACACACATACACCCCCCAAGGTAATTTAGCTGTCATTTTTTTTGTTTAGTGATTAAACTGTCCCAACTCTGGCATCTTACTTTGTTAATAACTCTGCACATTTCCTTTGAGAAACTTCAAGATCACTATGCATTCAACTGGTACTGAAGTTTGGTTCCATTTTTCTTAGTGCTAAAAGTGTTGAAATTGTATGAAATCACTTTTGTAATATTGTTTAATAAATGTAAGAAAAAGACATACCAAATAAAACCAATCTCTTCAGAAAAACAAAAACAAAAAACCCACACACCCACCCCACCCAAAAAAAAACCCAAAAAACAACACTTTATTGGGAAAAGTCAAGTCCATATTCTTCATCACCCTGTCTGGAGTGGTTACAGACCTGACCTAAGCTGCAGCCTGGCCCCCACACTCTCCAAGAAAGCAAATTCAGCCCAAAGGTGTCTGCAGTCATTTACCAATCTTGCATACCATCATGTATAAGCAAACAGATGTTACTACTCCAGCTGACTGCTCCAGTGTAACTGCAAAGCACCAGAAAAATGAGCAAAGTGGGTAGAGCATCACCCACAGTCTTACCATTCAGAATTCCAGCAGCAAAGGGATAGGCCAGCAGCACTATGAGCACCTATTGATAGACCTCTAAATCAGCAGGGAAAATGGAGAGGCTTTAAAGAACAGCAGGTTTAATCACAGAGTAAGACAGAATATACACCACCTTCCTCCTGTGGGCATCTAACATTAGGCACTCTCTAAACCTGTGCATGAACAAAGAACACTTGTATGTTCACAGGGCTAGAAAGTGAAGGCTCTTCATTGGTGTGTGTGTGACAGCGAGCAAAATATGGACTCTAGAAGACAACCAATACAAGAATTTCCCAGGCTTCTCACACAGCTTTTAAGGCAATACCAGGGAAATTATGTTCCCCAGCAGGCAAGGTAACAAGAAAGGTTAGTGGCAGCTATGGAAAGAGAATGCTATGAAGCTTCTCGTGCCACAAAAAAAAAAAAAAAAAAAGGGGAAACAGAATATCATTTTTTATACATGCATTTCTAAAATTCTGTTCATTTACGCGGCTTGCAGACTTTGCTGTGCTTTGTGATTATTGCATATGATGTACAAGATTTTAAGGCCAAATGAAACTGTTGGGATCATCTGATCTGCCATGTGGCACAGGTACATCCTGTGGTTCTTCACAGTTCAATATTACAGTCCTGATGCAAAACTTTGAAGAGTAGAGGCCACTGCTGTGCCAAGTTTGTAAGTGATCTGATGAGTTCTTCCAATTAACAGCAAATAACAGCCAAAATAACAGCATCATTTTTCCAATTGATTTTCAAATGCTAGACATGTATCTATGCTGCAGATAAAGCATATGCCAAGCAATATACATGCATCTTTCTGAAAAGCAGTAAAACAATTGATCATTATGCTGATGTCTTTTCACACTTTCTCTAAAAGTCTCAAATATTCTAAAAAAAAAAAAAAGAAAGGAAAAAAAAAGCTCAAAAGGGCTTGAAATCCAACAATCCAACCAAGTTTTAAGGACAATATATTTTACCTTAAAGAAAAATAAATTGAAATAGGAATAGATTAAGCTTGGCAAAAAGGGTTGGGGTCAAAATGACAGGCATGTCAGACAAGCTCAGCAATCCTGAAGAACCATTAAACTGGATTATTACAACAAACACTGCCTAAATGGAGCCCAATGAAGGATTATAGCCCTAGAAATAAAGATTATCACTACACCAGTGCAGTTTTGGTTCAGAGGAAAACAGCAACTCAATGTACTATCATTGCAAAAAGGTCCAACACAAGCCTTGGCTGTATCAACAGGGAATTGATGACTCTGAAGTCACTGAAGTCAGGTTCAATTTGGTTACCATCTCACCTTCTCAAAAAGGTGACTGTGACCTCAAAAAGGTCACTATGCTGTGTGTTATCTGGTATGGCTGAGAATTCCAGACCTCCCTAAATAAGCAGAAAACAATCTGTAGCTTTAAAAGCAATTAAACTACTGGGTGAAAAAAATCCCAAACACCATACATAAAATTGGTGACTGTCTTTAGACATATTTAAAATTAAGATTAATACTATTCCAAAAGATATGTGTTAGTCAAGTATATATTTTAAGACTGCAAAGCATAACTTTGCAAAGTATAATCACTTTGCTATTTGTGAGACTGGACTTGATGAACTGAGGCTCCCATCTGTGAAAGTTACAAAAGCTGGTTGTTCCAAGTCACACTTGCAGGGTGTGACATAGTTGCTTCAGTTATACTGGCCTATAAGCCAGTGTTTTTAATTATACAAGCCGTCATGGCAAGCAAAATAACATTAGCATGTATAGAAGTATTTTGGAGGTGTTTTCTTTAAGAAAGTTATCTAAACCATTTTCCTCTTGCTGTAATTTTCAAATCTGATACTGACATTTACATTGCAGCCCCACAGAACTCAACAGAGTGAAAGAAGAATCACGTATTAGAAAATTAGATATAAAACTGCATGGGTTTAATTTCTTACAAGAGTATTTTCTTTTGCACATGTAATAACCCTGTGTAACAGATGTCTGTTAAGCGACCATATGCTTGGCGTCCATATGAAAATGTCTGAAAAACTTCAGAGCAGCCTACCACGGGACAACGGTGTATCACACAGATAGACCGGTGCTGGAATCAGAACAGCCAGACCTCAGTGGTCTCCATCCAGGCCTGAATTACATTTGCTCTAATCGCATTAAACATCAAAAAACTTACCACTGAGGAGTAATTAAAATTCCTAACATGAGCCAAATAAAAACCTAACCTGGAAAGAAACTCAGTTGTTTCTCTTCATGTTACAGGAAAAGTTCTTCACAGAAGGCAGTGATACAAATCCACAAAGCAATGCAACAGCTAAAACCAAGCCATTACAAATTCATCAGTTTCTGCTCGGATTCTACCAGCCATACCAAATGCAAAACAAAGAATGAGTAAGTAAGTCAGTTCTCCTTCAGTGACAAACAGCGATTAGGAGATTAGATAATAAGAAAACATAGGTTTGCATATTATCCTTCTACCTTGATTTTAACACCTTTTCTCTGGTTTTGGCTCTGAAAAGGAAAGACTGCCATTTAGTGGTCAGGTAGACTTGGTGCACTTTTTAAACTGAATACAGTAGTGTACACTGACAGTAGTATGGGAATTGCAAATGCTGAGCATTGGCACCATTATCAATACTGTTGTTTTACTTGAGAAAATTCAGAAATTTTTTTTTTTTAGAAATGTATTTTATTTACAGCATGATTTCGAACTTGCACTTAATCTTTTTTTTCCTACTTCTCTCCCTCAACAGCAAAGAGCTACATGCTCTTTTTCCTGCTCTCCACCAGGTGATAACCTAGGCTATAAATTTAATGAATATGGAAGAGGATACTGGAAAATTCTGCAGGAGCTGGCAGGAAGATAACTTAAAAGCATGTTCCAGAGAAAAGGTTATGTTCTAAATCAGCAGAAGATGCACAGAAAATAGGAGTAAAACATCCATTACTGATTTTCACTGGATAACACTCCAGCTGAAGATAAAAATTAAATGGCCAGATTCACCTGGAGCTTCCTTTGAATTCAGCAACCTCAAAATTTCTGAATCCAATGTGAACTGGTTAAACAGAAGCAAAAAGACGAAAGCTCAATTCTCAAATTGCACCATTTGTCAAAGCAGATGAAGAGTGTTCATGAATATGGAAGACTGGTTGTGCATCTGTGAATCCAGCAAAATCTGGCCTAATGACTATTTAAATAGTGAGAACACATTCACAGCCCCACGTTTTATCTTCCTTTGGGAAATCTTCGATCTTTACTTCAGATGTCAAGCCAGAGGCATCCAAGGAACCAGTCAAGTACAACAGATCCTGCTGAAAGTTAGTGGAGTGCAGACAGATCACATTTCTAGAGCTACCTAAAAATTAAGATAAACCACTGTTTTTCTAATCCACACTGATCCTGGAGACATCTTTTACCTACAACTAAATACCAGGAAATTTGACCTTATATAAAATCAGCTATCTCCATCAGTTTTCACTGCTTGTTTCCAAGGGACAATACTCTCCTTTATTTATATAGCTTGCTCCTAAAGAATGGTGCACACAAATACCACACACAAACAAATGTCCAGGCTCTAGAGAAGTTGTAACCTACACAGCAAATCAAGGTTTCTAAGATGTAGTTTACTGCTTCCTTCTCAGCCAAATGTCAGCAGCAGTCCTCTCGACAACCTAATTGAATATCTTAGCCCTCACTGGAAGGGGTCCCACTAAATTCAAGAATACTCTAGATTTCAGGGCACAAAGGTTACCCTTGTCTCTTTCAGGGGAGGGTGACTAATGTGACCTTCAGTATGCAAAGTGTTTCCTTGCATTCTGGAGAGCACGGTCACCAACTCTGGAACCTCATTCTGACTACTTCTTTAAGTCACTATGTATAAGAAGGCAATTTACTTCACTCTCTAGTGAACAATTATGCTCTTAGCTGATTAGAATTTAAGAGCAGGCCTAAGATTAACACTTGACATTTGCTGAAAGCCCTCAAATTTAAAAACAAGAATTATTTGGAAGTTACTCAATATTTTAAATATCGTATGTATTACTCAAAATAAAACTTCACTTTTAATAAAATCTTAAATATGTTATGTACTGTATTTAACCTACTAAAATATTCAGAATATAAAGATCCAAAAGGTGAAGGAAAGATACTTACCACATCACCTTCCTTAAAAACACCTCTGATAATTGTCCTATATGATTAATTTGTATCCATCAGTGGCATTTAAACCAGGTGGATGCTTTAGACACTCAATAGCATAAAAAGCTGGAAAATCAACTATTTAAATTATCTTTATTGCACTGGAAAGAGTAACTCCTGTACTCAGATGTGAGATGCTATGCATAAAATGTGCTAAAGTTATTGTGCTTAGGCCATCAGCACCCATTTAGATCTAAAAAGTGCATTTTCTACTCAACAAAGATATCTCACCATATGCTTTTACTTTTCCTTCAAATGTTCACTCTCTCTTTACCGGCTTTGGTTTCAGAGGTATTGCCTAGTCTAACAACATAAAGCATAAAATACCATTATGAGATAACTACAATCCTCTGGGATTAAACACTTGACCGAGGTTTCATGTGACTACATTTCCCTATCTGCTTCTGTACAACTGTTCCAGCAACGTGTATAGTAACGATTCTTATACAGACATGCTACCCACAGATTAAAATACATTAAAATTTTATATTTATACTATTTGAATTCTGAGTATCTATTTTGAATTTTAGATCTACTAATGGATTTGTTACTAAAATGTGTTTTTAGTAGGAAGTAATACATTAAACATTTTGCAACCTGTCAATGCTGAGATAGCAGAGAGACTCTTCGATCTAACTAGCAAATGATTCCCAGAGCTATACTGTCAGGGTTAATGATGTCAGACCACAGACATGAAAGAAAGGAATGATTACTTTACACAACCATGACTCCTTCTGATAGAGTAGGAAGTGAAGGTTGCACAGTAAGGTACGGCTCACTGCAGCTTCAGACTGGATATATGTAGCTGTCCCTGCTTCCAAGGAAGGTCAAGAATGACAGAAGGACCAGCACTCCTCCTCAATCCCTTGAAATTCAAGTAGCCAAAGACTGAAAACTAAGTTAAGAGAGGGTCAGGGTGGTCACAGGACCAAGTCTGACAGAGTTAAAGATGCATTTGGATGATACTCTCAGGCAGCACATTATGTGACTCTTTTGGATAGTCTATGCAGGGCTGGGGACTGGATTCGATGATCCTTGTGGATCCATTCCAACTCAGCATATTCTGTGATTCCACAACTGTGGGATCAAGGCTGGCCATTGAGAGGTCTCAAAGACATACACTTACTGTGAGATGCATGAAACTTTCCTTCTTGGATAACTAATATAAACTACTTTATTTGAAAAAACAGCAGCCAACTGGTGGTGTCTTTTCACCATGGTGGAAGCCAGGATTTCTGGCTCTAGCAGCCAGAAATCATAGCCTTCAGCTTGGTGTCTGACTTAGTAGCTAAAACCTAAAGTCTAAGAGGTTTCAACCAGCTCTGCGAGTCACACGGTACTCTGTTTTTTCTGACATTTGCATAGTCCTGAAGGATACAGAGGAGGTAGCTTGTCTTCTAGTTTGGAGAAAGAGAAATGTTAGTAAACCAGAAGAAGTTAATAAACCCCAAGGAAACTGTGAGTTAAGACAAGGTCTCTACTTCGGTACCCTTTGTGAAGAAACAATTTAATATTAAAATCATCCAGTTATAGCTCTGAATAATAAAGAAATGCATTGAAAAGGCATATACAACAAGATGCATCAAAAATAAAACCTTATGTAAAGCCCAGGATACAGGTGATATGCCCAGTAGCTGTTCTCAGTAGCAGTTTCCCCAAACCTCTGTTGAAGGCTGTATCATGAAGATGTGGAGCCTGCTGTGGCAGTAAGCAGTGAGGAGGTCCTTCTGCTGATGTACAGACACTGGACAGTCAATTACAACACACTTTGAGCATTGCTCTCTCTTCCTGGGTTATGGAATATCTAACTTGTCATTAATACAAAGAGAATGAAGAAATATTTTTTTTTTTAATAAACCAATCAAATCCAGTTTGAAATTCAGCACACAGAAATGTATTAGGCAAAGGTTCTGCCTTGCTTACATATTGAAAACCAGGGAAGTAACAAACGTTTTGGGCTTTATACTTTCTCATAGGACTATGAAACATCACAAGAAAAGTCTGTGGGCCAAGCCACCACTATTAAAAGCAATCTGGTCAGAAGCATCTGGAGGCCACTCAGTTACAAGGTGTATCTCCAATGACACGTCCTTGAAAGATGGCAAAACACTGCCATCTTGTTGGAATTTTTGGGTAACTTACACTGATACTTACACAGTGTCTTCTAAACAAGTACAAATAAAACTGCAGGAAATTATAAACTGATTTAAAAGAAAGCTTGTCAAATGAGAGATGGTTCCCTTGATAGGCTCCACAGTAAATGTCTCAGCTAACCATGATTCAAGAAACTCCTGTTTCAATACTACTTCCAGCTTTTTGCTTTGAAATCTCTACAGAACAGTGTTTAGTTTGCAGAGGCAATGAAAGGAAAGGCAGGAAAACCTCTTGACATCCTGCCCAATTTGCTAGTCAAATAAGGCATGAAAAAAATGCTTTGGTTTTCCTAACTGCTTAATACCAAAGAAGTATCCCTTTTACTATCAGAAACAGGGTACTCTTTCTCTTTTTTAAAAACAGTGCATTTATTCAGGTACTCACACAGAGACTCACAAGCCTTAGTTTAGACACACACTAAAAACAAAACAGACAACAACAACAAAAACACCCAACCAAAAAGACCTTTAAGGATTTCAGCACTACCAGATACATTCCGAGTGCAGGGCTATACTGCTCCAGACTTACTCTAGCAGAAATCCCATAAGACAATGAGGACTGAAGGGACTGTAGGCCCCATCACATGCTGCCAGGATGCTCGGGGAGGGGAGAAGGCTCAAAGTGGTAGATTAGAGCCCTACCCTCTGACTACTGTCTTCTTGTTGACAGAGTACGGATAACAACAACATACAAAATTCTAAGTTTATCAACACCACCTCTTCAATTTTAATGATGAAGGTGAAACAAAAATTTACAGAGCTGCTAAAAATGTATATGAAAGATTTTTAAACATTTAACAATATTTAATTTAGTAACGTAACAGTAACTATGCCATAGCTTAAACATTCATAAGTTTTTATAAGTTCTATTAAAAAAAAAAATCAATAGGAAAGCTTTACCAAAGTAAGAATTTCCTGAAATTACATACTCAGTTTATAGTCATGCATGCATATTGTCAATGAAAGGCTAACACTGGGCACTCCTGTTAATAGCATAGCACAGGTGCTACCACACATCTTGATGGGAAGCTTCAGCCACTTGTTCCCTGTAAGTCTGCATTTCTGTATATGCAAGCAGGGGACATTGAATTCCTGCTGCTTCTCTCTCTCTGTCAAAAAGATCTTTTGCCTCCCAGTTACAGAATGACTCTACTCTTGTTTTTTAGGAAAATGTGGCTGCCTTTTTAAAACAGATTTTCCAGTTTTTTACTGAACAAACAACAAAGGCTGAAATCAATTTGGATGGAATATCATAGAAATATTTCTGTAGAGAAAATAAGAGTACTTCCAGCATTACAAGCTCTATTTCCAGGTAAACTAATACCATGCTGTTAAACAGGTATTTCACAGTTTGGAGCTACATTCCCTTGAGAGGTATTTTCACAGTTTATTTATTATTATTACAATGTGAGAATGCTAAAGTCCAATAGGGTAGAAATTACCCTTGCATATGATTTGCAGGAATGCTTTGTCATATACATAAATTTGTAGTGCTATTGGGACAGAAATATTCAACAACAGAAAGCAACTTTAAAAATTTTACATAATAAAAGTTACATTAACACAGCCCTAACTTAGCATTTCTAAGAACCCAAGAATTAGAGACAAAGCAGTAAGCAATCCACTGAAGTGGCTTTCTCTGTGTGTTACACTGGCACAGTCAAGTGGTCAGTTATTTCAGAAAGTTCCAGGCCAAGGTCAAATCAAGGGCAAAATCTTACAGTGAGGGAAAAAAGCACACAGAATATACAGGCACTACATTTTGTATGTTGAATAAAAATAGGCAAACAAAAGCTCATTTCTGTGGACTTCTGTGGACTACTTTTCTATGTGGACATGAAAAGAAATCTGTAAAAGCACAAAAAGTGGTTTTAAGCACTTCTTTTCCCTGTGCCTTTCAAATACATCCAATATTCAGTTAATTCAGAAAGGCCCTTATCTAATCAGCAAAGTTACTGCTAATGTCAAAAAGCAGTTTGAGTCACACCTTAAATGTCAATTATTTTTTGAATCTTATCATCTAAATTTCTTATGGGCCTCAGATACATACCACTGCCTCCCTGATACAGAGTGCACGTACCATGAAGACCTTACACTGTGAAAATACACCACTGGAATGTTTTAAGCAAATGCATAAGAAGGGCCGTGACCCTGCTATTTAATGGGAACAATGGCAGAGGTACAATTTGTAGGAGGATTTGCTGTTTAAGAATCTGATTAACCTTCATTAATTAGGTACTGGATAGAGAGGGATTATCACTCAGATTCTCAGTGACTTGTGTTGATTTTGCAGTTATATGAGCAAATCTGTAGTTGCCCTAAATGCAATACTCTTTTTGGGTTTTGTTTTCATTGGCGTTGCTTTTTAGGCATAAAAAACAGCCTCTGTAGATATAATTATCTTGTTACCAGGTTGCTAATTACTACTGAAATTAACAGTGTCATGTAAGATTTTAAAATCACGACATAACATGAAGGTAAAGATTAAACTTACTGACACATAAGCAAATAAACACTACCAGAATTTTTCTACCTACAGCTCCCTGTGTCCAGTGTCATAGCTCAAGACCACAAACTTCTAACAACATGCTTTAGACTTCACTGGTGTCAGGTACATAGGAACAACAGTTTTGATGGAAGGGCGGGTGGGAAGGTGGGGATGAGGATGCAGAAGGATAAGATCTAATTTCTCCACATTTTGTGATATATCAGATAATCCAGACAAAGAAATCTTTCCATAATGCTTAAGAATACTATCAGGGTACAGAAAGTAATACAAAGGATGAATTTGGCATTTTGTACTGTTATCTTTTCGTTGTTTAAGTAAAAAAGTTTTGAGCACATACCATATTATACTAGAAATATATGGAGTTCTGCAAGATCTTTTCCACAAAAAGATGACTTTCTCTTCTCTCTTGCTAAGGTCTCCCAGGTAAAGACAGGAGAATGAATGAGAACAGACATAGTTCTAATCCAGAACAGAAACTCCCAGGTTACCATGCTATTCTGGCCTTTTTATTATAATTTCTATATATAGGAATTCCCTGTACTTATAAATCAATTTCTATTAAACGAATTATCCCCTCTTTACTGAATTATTTATATCTAACTCCTTATTATCCCAAATGTGGCTAGAGTACAATCATAGGTACAGTAAGAAATAAAATAATTAAAATTTCCCCATTCCTACCAAAGCATACTTCTACAGTAGCTTTTCTTTGTGACCTTAATTCACAGATTTCAAGCACTTTGTAGCCACTGAATTGCTTCTCTCCTTAATTCACATATTTAATTCAACCATTTTACAGCCACTGAATCACAGCTTTCCTTTAGATCTTCATTTTCCAATCAATGCTTGTAGTTGAAACTATATTTGCAGGTGCATAAAAGTATATTCCTTTACACAGTAAAAAGCTGTTTTCAAATACTATTTTAACCTCTAAGGATTTGTAAAAGTAGTTAAGCATACAAGATACCACTGCTAAACTGAGCATGCATTTTGAGTGAACGTTGAAATAACCTTTTCCAGAAAAAGGAGTGAAGATGAAGAGGCTGGACACACCAGACAATGGTCATGATTCATAAATCTATCACTGATTCTCACTCCTGTGAGCAGATCAGTGTACTGTGCACATGTTTTCTGAATTTCAAGCTTCTATTTTGTCCATGGTATTCAAAGATAAAGCTACAGCTCAAGTTTTAACACAGATGTGCATGTTGCTTTGCTTAGACTGTAGGGGTTAATGAACCAAGCTTTACTAGATCCAAGAGTTCCGACACCTCACTCTCTTTGGATGATGGACTTTGGTCTGATTCCATCAGTCCCCTGGGAGCTTGTATCTCACTGGAAGTCAAACTAAGAACCCAAAGTCACCAAGTGCTTTTATAAAACAAGGTTTGTGCTCTGAGGTCAGGTAGGTCTTGCAAAGTGAAGCACCACAGCACCTTTACAACCAGGACACAGACCCTTAGCTGAGAAAAACTGGGATAACTCAAATCGAGCACTACTATCTTACATGTATGTATAGTTCATGATTGAACATGGTTGCTTAATCAGTCATTCCAGCAGCCTGGGAACACAAGCAGTATAAAGCACCCATCTAGAAACAGAAAAAGCCTACCTAGATAGCTAGAGCAGGTATGAACAATAACACAGGCCCTCCCTCCGCAAGACTCTTCACACATGCAGAAAATACGCAGGAGGGTTTACTCTTGCTTCTAGTTATCCTCTTAGCACTGAGAATTTTTTGGAGTAAATGTTAATTTGAATTTTAAGTAACACCCTCTGAAGCCACCATTTATTACGCAGCTCTGTAAAGGACAGCTAACACCTTAAAATGCTACAGCATTAATTATGTACATAAATCACTACACAAAGGACACCCAGTTAATTTTAATCATTAATTAATTGTTTTCTGTTTTCGTTACAAAAACTCAAGACTTAATTAAGTACCACAGGAACAGTCTTTCATGTTTTCTGACAGACACTGCCATAGATGAAAGTGTTCAGAGACTTTTTTCCACCTCCCAATTAGACTTACGTCCTCTGCAGTCATCCTGCCAATTCAAGGCACTATAGCAAAGCATATTAAGAACAACACATGGAGATGGGCATGACAGATTGAGCTACCTGCACCTGACTGCATACCCCCAGAGCTCTTCCCTTAAAGCCTCTGAGACTCTGAGTACTCAGTCAAACAACTGAATACTGTCATAATGCTATTTATGCTGCACATAGTAGAGATATATCACTTGTTTGCCAGTTACTCTGGAATTTTCAGAGACTATCAGAGCGTCTTCCATGGTTGAGCCTGCCATTACAGTTCAGATTTAGTGACTCTGGAGACCTACACAATGCCAGAGTCTCAACCGGCACTGTGCTGTTCAAGTAATTTTTTAAAAGATGTTGCAACTTGTTTTGCTAAGGAGTAAAGGATAAAACTGTGCAGATCCTTATATATGAAAAAGAGCTCCAACAACAGAAGCAATAATTAATTTAAAATAAAGCAGCAAGGCACTGTTAAAGCAAGATAAGAGTATGTCCAAGTGTGACAATAGTTATGCTCCACCAGTTTGTAAAACAATATACTGGCTGGTACAATCTGTCATACACAGCAGTATGATAAAGCCTCAGATAAAACTTTTGTCTTCTGCCATTAAAAACTTTAGATGAGCAGTTAAAAGCTACAACTGTTATACTCTGGATAATCTGAAAATAATCTTACTGCACTATTTTGTTAAGATTCAGCTTTTTCACACTCTGCTTGTCAATGCAAATCCTTCAGCTGCATATAAGTTCTCTCTTACAACAAAGATTACATAAAGAGACACATGTAAAACAGAGGAAATTCGTTATTATTTCACAGTATCATTATTTACTATTTCATAGCAGTAGTATTCATCCAAAGCAACTGTTACCAAACAGCAGATGCCAAGGATTATGCCAAACAAACAAAAGTTATTTCACAGAATATCCTGAGTTGGAAGGGACTCATGAGGATCATCAAGTCCAACTCCTGGCCTTGCACAGAACACCACCAGGAATCACAACATGTGCCTCAGAGTGTTGTCCAAATGCTTACTGAATTTCTACCACCAAGAGGCTACTATGCCAAAAGCACATTAATTAATTCAGTCTTGAATGAACAGTGAACTGATGAAATTGTGATCCTGATGTACATGTACAGAGATGAGCAATTTACACTACTGAGCTACTCCTCTTCACCCTTAACCCTGGAAGAGTACAGATTACCTTTAATACACTCTTCCAGGATCTGCTCATTTGTGGAGGAGTCTCAGCTTTTGTCTGAGTCTCAGATGAAGAGAACTTAACTGAGTTCTGTTGTTGGTTTTCATGTAAAAATAGAACACTTTGGGAAATAACTTCATATAATGACACCAAGGCCAAGAAAAACAAGGTAATTTTTAAGAGTGACACGAGCACCAAAACTGGTACTATTCAAGTTTCTATTTAGGCGCATCCATGGACAGCCAAATACAAAGATCAAGTGCGGATCTGAAAATTTGAGTGCAAATTCAACTGACCAAAGCCAACTGTTTGCCTTCTTTGAGAGGTCTATTTAAACACCAAAAGATGTAAGAATATTTCTATTACTTTGGGGACTGGCGTAGGCATGTACTGAAAGCCTCATCTCAGCATGACTGTGTATGGGAGAGTCTCACGAGGCCCTGCATTTAGTCTCAAAATGATTCTACTAATATGCTCCATTTATTAGTATAACCTTTTTCTTTTCTCCTGTGGCAACATCAGAATGCTTAACATAGCCTCTGGGTTTCTTTTTAGGCTAATGAATCATTGCAAATAAAAATCAAAAGCAGCTCACAGTTCTGTTGATTGAAACCTGTTGATTAAGACCAAGAAGACAGAAATAGTTGACTTCCTCTTTTTTACACTCTTTCCTCTACTAAGGAAGTAAAAGATCAAACAAAATGTACAAATCTAGATATTTAATTTTGTCAGAAAGTGAGCAAATTAGAATAAGAATATGCAACAGAAGCTACGTTACTAAGATTGTATTTACACAGATATCTTCTTCACCACAACGAAGAAATCATAATGCTTCATTGAAGTCATAAATGAAAACCGTGTATATCAAAGAGAGAAAAAAATGTGTTTCTTACTTGTCACTCAAGTCAGAATTTTTTTTTTTAACAAAAAGAGAAATTTGCACATTAGAAGAGATAAATGCCTGTTACAGAAAATCCTAAGTAATACGATTCTGATTAAGAATCAGGGTCAGAGTTATAAAACATAATAGTGGCACATTAGGTACATCTGTTCACTCATCTGCCATCTATTTTTCCTCTGCATAACTTCAGACATCACTCAGACCTATGAACACCAGATACAAACCAAAATGAGAAAAATCTGAAACATGGAAAACTCTCGAGGCAACTGGCTGCAGTTTCATAACTGAGGTAATGGAAAGCTCACAGGAGACACACCATAGGCAACATCCTGTATTGGCAGAAAAAAGAAAGAAAGACAAACAAAAATAAAAGTGCCAAATGAGGTGATTAGCTCTTTCCATCTCTAACTTCTGCATTATCCAGCTCCACTAGGTGAGCTGAATGCTGCTGGTGAAGTGATTAGCAATGAAAGAGGTAAAGCTGGCATGAAAATTTCAACAATAAGCTTCAGGGTTATTTGCCTACTGTTGGCAATGGGCAGTTTATACTAGTTGGAGCAATCATGACAAATTCTTTTCCAAATACATTGGCTTCCACTGCAGGTATTTGGAAAGAGCCCAGCAAAACTGAGGCTTGTTAGGCATAGCTGGAGACTGAGTTTACCTCATATTTAAGAAGTCATCTCTATAGCTGCTGAAGTTAGCAACTTAATTTGCTCTGAATTTAAAAACTAAAATTAATGGCACCAAAAGAAAACAATTTTCAGCTCAATTTCAGTATAATGAACAGACGCTGCATAGATAAACAACAAAAATGTTCTGCATTTTAAGATTACATAGCTAACTTGATTCTCTAGCAGTCTTCAAATGGAATTCCCATTTCAGTCAATTATAGACTGTTTACTTCATTGCTTTTTGAGCCTTTAAACATCACTGAGTTTAATTAATTAAACAAATAAGCAACAGTTTGATTAAACAAGTGTATACGCAAAAGCCATTAAAAATCAGAATCAAGGAAACCTACCCAGCAACTTCAAGAGGCTTTGCAAGATCACATCAATAATGGTCTACCAGGAAAATAAAAAGAGAAATAAGAGAACTGATATTCTCTTAGATACATATCTGGATGTATGTGACTACAGTTTTACCACAGGACTTAACAGGCATCTAGCACTTCTCAAATACAATCCAGTTGTATTTGCAAGCAAAACACAGACTGAGTCCTTATATCCGTTTTAAGAAATCAAGCTAGAACCCACAAAAACAACAGCAGGATTCATGTCAGTGGCATCTACACCTGGGTTAGTTGTTTAGACAACTTTATAGCCCACACAGAGAAACTGGCACATCTGAAGTATGTCTCATGACAAGTGGTGGTGCTCATCAGCCACCAAGCTCAGAAGAGTCCTTGATGGTTCAAAAGCAGATTTCTAAAATTAAGCAGTATGTATTTCAGCTCTGGGCAGCAACAGGGAGAAAAGGGGAGAGAGAGAGTGATCAGGTGTAGAAGTACTGGTTTGAAATTGCCTGCACTCATGTTCTGAGGACAGTGAGAGATGTTGCAGAAAAAAATGATGCAACCTAGACACTCAAAACACCTGCTGTTAATACTAACCAAGGACTGCAATCAAACCAGGTCTTAAGTACTAGGGAGTACTGGGTATCTGTCTGGATATTTAGCCAAACAAATAAAAGACTGAGTGAAGAGCAGCAACAGCTTACTTGGGACAGCTTGCAACATCACAGCTATCCATCTGCCCATGCAGAAAAACGTGTGGCAGTTCTTAAGGCATCTCCTGAACCACATTTTCAAGTAAATTGCCACTGATCTTAATTTGTCTTAAAATGCTAATTTCTAAACTCTGAAAGTCCAGGAGCTGATTTGCTAACAGTTCAGACATCAAGGCTGGGGGCACAGGCTTATCAACAGGACAGTTCTAAGTATTAACTAAATCCTAGAGGAGAAACATGATTCTAAGCAGCTAGCAACAGCAAAACATATCGGGAAAGGTGTATTTCCACGTCCTTCAAAGCTGTCAAATATGGGAAACTGGACAACCAAGTCATATGTAGAACCAAGGCAGAATCTTATGTGGCCTGATATATGAAGAAAAAAAAAAAAGCTATGTTTCTAGTAGAAGGAAGATTGCAATTACACATGAATGAAAAAAAAAACCCAATCAAATGAAATAATTAAAAAATCCTGAATACAACACATGGTGTAAGAGTGACATGGAAGAAAATAAAAAAAGGGAAAAAAAAAACCTCTCAGAATTCCAGTTTGCATAAATGACTGACGCTAATTATGACAATGACATGAAACTACAATGCATGAAGAAATATTCATCCTACAAAAATGTTTCACATTAATATAATTAGACTATATTCAATTATTGACACCACTTATTTCTTCCAGCTAAGTGACTTTAAATTACTTCATACAAAATACAATGAATGTAGGTTACTATGGTGATCAGTATAATTCAGGAATAATTGGTTCATATTTTAAACAAACAAATTTGATTCTTCAACCTGAGGCTCAGAAAACATTCAGTAACCAATTTCAACTTCAGTTTTCCTGCCTAAGTTCCATGATGTACTAAGGAAACTATGACCTACTCAAAGTGATTAATGCATTAAAATGGTCTGTCCATGATCCTGAGTTATGTATAAACCCATACCATTCTGTCACTGATTTCTGTTGAGTAATAATGTTTGAAATTTATCCAAAAAATTATCAAGCAATTTGCCTGTAAATTGATATGACCGCATGCAACTGATCATTTTTCAGGCATGGTATTCCAGGCTGTGATCTCCCCATCACAATATACACTGCATTAGGCCTGACCAGTGTTCAGATAAGAAACCACTGAAAGAACAGGAAACACTCATGTCTTGGTTCTGTTTCTTCAACAGGGGCACAACTACCATGCCCCAATACTGCACAAGATGATTCTGTGCCTTTTTGTAGTTAGGGCATAGGAAGACAGATGCTTAGTTCATTAACGTAAGCCAAATACTACGGATTTTTTCCCCAGCACTACAGTGATTCATACTGGCTCGTAAAATCTATGTTCACTGGCTGAATGAAAGATGTCAAAATATTTTTACACAAGTGGGGATGGTCAATTATGTGTTCTTTCAAAATTTCTGTATTTTCTTCTAGTTTTGAAAGAAAGCATTTTTCCACTTCTGCAAATAAATAAATGTTAGCAATCTCATAATTAGTAATTTCTATAGCAAAAGCATCTAAACTCTCAATATTAGTAGATATCACAAAACTGTACAGAGAAGGTCTTATAACCGCAGGACCCAAAAAGTCACAAAACAATGCAGTCTATGATTAGGTGCAGAGCATACTGGTAAGTGCAGATTACAAAAAAATGGCTCAGGTGGTTTGCAGTATTTTTCCTGTGTTGTAGTTTGTTTTCCAAATTGGATTTTAAGCAGCAAAGCTGGTGAAGGGCTTTGAAGGGAAGCCGTATGAGGAGCGGCTGAGGGCACTTGGTCTGTTCAGCCTGGAGAAGAGGAGACTGAGGGGAGACCCCATTGTAGTTACAACTTCCTTGTGAGGGGAAGAGGAGGGGCAGGCACTGGTCTCTGCTCTGTGGTGACCAGGGACAGGACTGGGGGAATGGCCTGAAGTTGTGTCGGGGAGATTTAGGTTGGATATTCGGAAAAGCTTCTTCATCCAGGGAGTGGCTGGGCACTGGAATGGGTTCCCAAGGGAAGTGGTCACAGCAGCAAGCCTGGCAGAGCTCAAGAAGAGTTCGGACAATGCACATGGTGTGACTCGGCACAGGGTGCTCTCAGACACACAGTGTGACTCTTGGGGATGGTGCTGTGCAGGACTAAGAGTTGGACTCCATGACTCTTGTCGGTACCTTCTAACTCAGCATATTCTGTGATGTGGTGATAATTCAGTGCTAACATTGTTTGTGATGCCACCATAAAATGTTTTGAAATTCTTCAGGATGAAGAGCTTTAATTAAAATACGGATGCATGTGCAGAATAAACACTTGTAAACTAAATATGCTTTACATGTTGGTACGATATGTATGATGAGAGCACACCCACAGATCTGCCAAAGGCAGAATGACAGCACAGACCACGGGAGCCCTTGGACCAGCCCTTTCCTCAGTAGAGATTCATTATCACAGCCTGAGGATGCCATACTTGATCCTCATTCCTCGTGCTCCAGATCAGAGCTTCTACTCACTGTCAATCAAAACACCAAGCTCCCTGTGGAGCATTTTGTTTCATCACTGTCAATTTGAAAGCTATTTACTTTCTCCTTTGTTAAGAGTAAACACCACTTGCAAAATTACAGCAAAAGAAGGTGTAACAAATAATTTCTCAAACAGTCAAGTTGGTATCAGAATCTTATTTGCAGAACACTTATGTAAGTTATTAAACCACAGGATTCATTACAGCACTTGAAATCACAGTATATCAACACATATGAAAAAAAGAATGCATCCCAAAAGAATCGTTATGTGAGAGATAAATACTGATGAGCAAACAGAGTATCTTGCAAAGGATTATACAGACAACCTGTGGCACAATAGAAGCAGATCTCAAATTTCCTGAATTGAGACTACACACTTTTCCTCTAAACTGTATGATTTATTTCTGCTTGCCCAGGGTACATCTGTAATTCCACTGCAGGTTCTGGGAAGGCCATAAAACATACCAAAAAAGAAGCTGTTTGGAATACAAAATACTAACATAAGTGGAGAGTTAGTGCTGGTTTAATTTAGGATATTCATCAAATAAAACCAGTTTAAAAATGTATTCATTCTTATCTGTTAATGCTTATACAGACTTTACCTGTACTGGGTTTATTTAAAAAAAAAAAAAATTAAAACTAACGAGAAAAATATTTCTCCCTTTCTCACCAACTCTTTCCTTCTTTTCTTCTCAAAACCCAGAAATTAAACAACCAGAATGACAATATTTCTGTGGCAACATAATTATGGATTTCTGGACCAGAGGTTCTACAGAAAATGCACAAATCTGCACGATACCCTTGAGTGTTGGATGTGCTGTTAGAATCTCTCCGAATTATGTCAAAGATATACGAGATCTCATGTTACTAGACAGTTCCCTACTGGGTGCAGATGAGAGGAGGAACCTTACTCAAATGTCACTCCCTCCAAAGTCACTATAGTAAATACTTTCATCTGACTCAGGAGTCACCTATTTAAAATGACAGTCTCTGATTAAATTAATCCTCCCAAGTATATTTTACATCCATTTGTTTTAGTGTTTAAACCATACTACTTCTCTATGGAAACTAGCAAGCCTACACTAGAAGATACGAGTCTGTAAAATTCAGGTTGTACTTGATCATCCTCAGTTTCATTAGTGCTGAACCAACTCTAACGCCATAAAGCACCAAGGAGGACAGTCAGATACAATAATAAAATTGTTTTGCATTTCGTAACTAGAGCAAAATTAGATCTGTGTCAATCAGTTTGCTAGGGATAGTTTCAAATGCAAAGCACAGTTCTGCATTCATTTGGGAACTGAAATCAAGTTGCTAACACAAATATTTGTTTAATCATATTCCACTGCAAACTGCACCCCAAATACTGAGCAAGTGCTACAGGGCACGAGAGATGCCTAGATCACAACTACAAAACCTCATTTCTCCACTAACAGGAACACAAAAACCACTCCTTGAAGATGACTGAAATTCAGGGTTACTCTTCATTGGGAACTCTACCTAACTCTGACACTGTACATGAGAACTCCCTTTTCGTAACATCTGATGTGTCACCTCCAGGATATGTGACTGCTGCTTGCCATTTGCAAGTGACAAAACTGCAGAAGCAATAACCAGTAGTGACTCAGCAGCAGTGCTTGGCTGCCCCCTCAAGAGCCATGAAAGCAAATAAGGAGTTTTCAGTATTTTCACCATTGAAGAAGTCTTGTTTCTGTAACGTTCTCTCACATGAACACACTTAAATCTTCACAGGACAGGGCATGGTAATTTCTCAGAATGAGTCCCAGATAAGGAAAAGGGTTTAGACAAAAATTACAGAAAACAGTCCAAAACTATACAATAACTACAGTGTAATACTCCTTATAGTATTTGGTATGGAAAATACAGTTAGAACTTTTTAAGCTAATACTTTAAATCGTAAGGTAACAGACTGCAAAAATACCCCAGAAAACCAAACAGATTTTCTAAATCCTCTGCTCAAACAGCATACTGGCTATTACTTTCAAAATACTTAGGTACACACTAAGTACGGAAAGCTGCATCGGCACACGACAAATTACAGCTCACCACAGCACTAACAACCTAAACAACAATGGCTTCATGGATCTCTTCCACCTTTAAGTATTCTATACCTAACCCCCTTTGTTTTTGCACCCATACATATCCTTTTTAGTGCATACAGGCAAGGCATCAGAAAAAGAAAATACAGTGTTTTGATTTTTATAAAATCATAACATCTGATACTTGAACCATCAGTGCCTTATAACTCCATAAAACAACTTTAATCATAATGATACCTCCTTAAATGATTTGATTACTTGGTACCTAAACAAAAGGGTAAGGAATAGAGGTTAATGCACTTAATGGCATGGGCTACAACTCAGATATGAGCTAAGATGTCATTAAAACACAGCAGATCCAGCTTCTGCTTTTTGAGACATAACTGCTTTTCCAGAAATTGTGATTTGATTCCACAACACACAAGCTCTTACAAAATAGCCTCATATAAGTATTTCACTGGGTTTTGACTAATTTTTCCAAGTGGAGGTATTCTAGATGTTCCTACTAGGTCATGACAGAGATGGAAAAGCCTGTAAACATCCTGTGCTCAAAAAATCTTGCGTGGAAGAGAAGAAAGCAGCAATATGCTTTTAGCCACCTACTGGGAAAGTCTGCTGGAAAATACATACTCAAGATACAAAATTCAGAAATGAAACTAGAAGATCGCAGTCTTTGCTGAGGTAAGAAATATCAAATATTCTCATTAAGAATCACTTAGATTATTTTAGTTATTTAGGAACATACACATGTGATCAAGGGTGCCAGGAAAGACAAAGGCTCTTTTCAGGAGAGACCCAGACCGTACAACTTTCTAGGCTGACTTAGTGGAAATTACTATAGCAATAAGATAGCCACCCCCAACCCCCAATTTCTTCTGATAGATGCAAAATATCCAGTCACTATATTTATGCAAGAGAAAAAAAAAATAATTTATTTAAGATGAGAGATAGTGAGGGACCTAATCAGATCCTAATCTCTTTCTGGTTCATATTAAAAAAGCAATCTCACACAGCTTCTTAAACAGAAGTCTAGTGGGTTAAAAGGCATGTTGAGATTTTAAATGAACCTCATCTAAATGAATATTAAATAGGTTATTTTTGCTCTTGGTTTTCTCCCCAACTTCCCCCCCCCCCAAATTGTTTCCAAGGTCTACTTAAGCTGAGTGTACTGAGTGTTATAAAAAAAAATAAATCTGTTTAATAAAAATTTTCTTCAGGAGTATTTTTACTGTGCATTTCTACACTGCTTAAATGATTAAGAATTAGCCAGAAATTGTGTCTTCATTGTTTTGGGAAAATAGCAGAGTTTGTATGGACTAAGTCTCACTAGAGAAGAGCACTTTCTGAAGGATTTTTGTATTGAAAAGATATTAACATTTTAATTTAAATAAGCACACTGTGCTTTGCTACCAACTCTAATTTTCCTTGCAAAATAAAACAAAAATTCTGTGGTGTCTTCAAATCTTTTTCTTTTATATCCATGTGTAGAAAACACATTACATTAAGCAGATAGATGGCATCCTCAAAATTATTTTAGGAAAAATAATCATTACCCACATTAGTCCATATATTAGCTCTAACTATAAATTTTCTCAGCTGGACTGTACAGTTTAGTTTTTTACCATCTCTGTTAGCTATACTGTGCTCACATATACTTTTGGCCCCAACATAATTGTACTTAAGGCAAATGAGAGCAACTCAAGAGCTATTAAAAAAAACAGTGTCACAGGAGGCACTGGATGAATTGAGTTCAAGCTCCAAAGACCAAGGTCACTTACGAATGAGCTTAAATCTGAAGGGTATGATCCCACTGACTTCAGTGAAGATAGTTATATGCCTTAGGCTAAATACATGCTTAATTCCCTGCTGAGATGTTCTCACAGCAAATCCTTGAAGCACTGAAAAATTATTGTTTCCCAAAGGAAAAACATGTTTTTTTTCTAGTACTGTTTGATACACTAGTAATGTATTGCCCACAAACTAGTGGACATGCATAGACACAAACAAGTAAGTACAGAGAATAAATCTGAATCTATAATGAACTTTAGAAAGGTAGATCAAAGGATCAGTGGTAAATGTAAAACATGCTGAATCATCCTTCATATAGATAGGTATTTGAACGGAACAGTAAACACAGTGACCTATACCCTGATGAGATATCAAAATCTCAAATATATTTTTTACAGCAATAAATATAGGGACAACTCATGCCACATAATTAGAAAGTAGATTGATCTCCAAGGACTTCTATTGACTCCAGAAAGCCTAAACTACAATTTATAAATACAACTAGCATTATTAAATAATCATGGTGACTCTAGTCTACAATATAAGAAACAAAATAGTCTATCGGGAGACAGAATTCTCCATCATTATAGCTGTAAAAATCTGTCAAACTGTTATCTCACTTGTCTGGACTTCTAAACTTGAAAACAACATACCATCTTTGATCTACAGTTTCAAAATATACCATTACCTGGATAGGCTGTTACCTGAAATCAAGAACTAACTAAGGGTTGAAAATATACAGGCTGTCTGCATCTCATACCCCAGTATGAGATTTAAACAAGAATGTAAAGCAGAAAGAAGCCTACATTTCTTTAAAAGAAAGCGAACGGAATCAGGTCAAGAGAAGAACTAAAGATGACCAAGTAAGGTGGGGTTTTTTCGCATGACACCTCTAAAACGAGCTGTATTTGCAAAAGTACTAACTGATTTTATAAAGTTGCAATCATAATAACTCCAAGTGTCATCTAAGGTAACACAGGCTCCTGCCTATTTCAGGAAAGTACAGAACACTTGACAGGTAAGAAGAGAGGAAAAGACATGCTAAACGTGACAGTGGAGGGGGAAGCAAGAAAGCGACACAACTGGAAGCATCTTCCTTTACTCACAGTTAAAAAATATGGGAAATATAAATTCTCCCTCTGAAAGAAAGTGCAGTCTTTTCTGTCATCTCCTCTGGCCTCACTGTGTACCCTTTGCCACTCTTCTGGCGCCTGCCACTGAGCTGATTCAGGAGCTCGTCCCTGGATTCCAAGGGAAGAAAACCTCAGAAGCTTTTCTTGCAGGTTAGGTAAGAGTCCAGTATACTGTGACAGTAGATACACCACATAACATACCCCTCCATCTCTTCTTACTCTGTGTTTGCTGTGGGAGCAAGGGGAGCAGCCCAAGCAGCAGGCACACTTGCATTACAGAGAGCCCTGCTTATGGCCCCCACAGCCTGAAGGACACACACCACCTGGATTTCTCTCTGTTGATTTCTTTTCAGAATACAGGGATGGAATAATACTTCTGCTGGTACCTGAAAGCTGGGGGAGCTTGAAAAATTCTTTTAAACTGCTTACCATATATAATTCCAAACCACATTTAGAGCAACTTCATTCTAAAGCATGTTATTTTTTCCCAGAAGCTAAAGGTGAGACTTTTTCACACCATTTTTCTTTCTTACCTCTATTCATTTCTTTCCCCCTTTCTATTTAGCCTGATTCTTTGCTACCTGCAATAATTCAGCATCAAAGGATCATGGTATGAGTTTCTACAAAAATTCAGTACAAAGTTATGCCTTTGGCCTGTTCAACCTCCTTCCACTGCCAAAACCACCCCTTCCAGATGCATAGTCACCAGTTCCTGTGTAACTCCACACAGCTCTGCAGAGCCTGTCTGTGAATACAAGTAAGCTGTACTTGCAAAGTGAGGGGCTGTGATTGAAAATTCTCAGAACCAGGAGCCATTTGCATTTAATCCAACACACGCTGACAATAAGATGGTTAGGTAATGTATTTATGTCATTCTAGTTTAAACCCCATCATTTACAAGTACATCATGTCAGTAATGTTATATTAAGAAGTGTCAAGAATACTTCTTCCTGAACCCCCAATTCTGCAAAAATCTCCAAACAAGTCAAACGAATTAAAGATTAAGCAGGGAAGAAAACAATGAAATTGAACCTTAGAAATAGAGTTATTTCGTGTTTTATTCATGGAGAAAAATGTATTAGAAATACAGAGACTTGTCAAAACTATTTTCTGTGAAATTAACAGCTTCAGGAAAAAGTACAAAAATAATATTGCAACACAGCTGCACTTTCATTTTATCTACTGCCTGCTTTTCAACCTTCAAATAAGTGTATTTTTACAGTAAATTGCTTTTTTATAAAGAAAAACTTCCATGAGAAAAAAATTGGTCAAGTCAGGAAGATCTTCAACAGGTTAATCATGGTGCCTGGGCTTTTGACAGTCAGCAAATTCACAATATAGTATAATAAAGAGACGTTTACTACCAACAATTTTTTTTCCCCATAACAGTTTCTCAGGCCTCTCTGGTTTCCTTATCCTTTGCCAAGATACTGAGACACTGCTTTAATCCTTTTTCCTAAAATATACATGAACTACATTTGCAGGGCTGGAAATATTTAGAAAGGGAAGAGAAAATGAGAACATTATCCATTCTGCAACCAAAAAGCATTACACTTATTTACCATCAATCTTCTGTTTTATTTCCCACCATTCCAGATTCAGCAGTTACTGTGTTACAAACAAGTGTCACTAGTTCTCAAAAGCTGAGTGTGAGGAATTAAAGCAACTTTAAACATCAAAACAGCTCAAAGACATGCCTTTGGTTTGGCAGGTATGTTTTACATACCAGTCCTAGGTACACACATTTCCATACAGGCTGCTTTAAGCACATACAGCACCACGGGCTGAGGGATGCTGGATGGGGTGACTGCCTCCAGCAGCTCTGGGACTGGAGAGACGCCTCCTGCCCCGCCACAGGGCTCAACTGGGAGGTCTGTGCTCAAGCCTGGATGGTGCTACTGCCACTTGCCCCTTTGTAACTTCAACCTGTAGTGAAAGCACACTCTCATGCCAGAGATACAGAGACACGCAGAGGACACTAGCATGGCCAGACACACAGCCTGCAACAGTGCCTGCACACAGGGCTTGCATAAAATGCGAGCACAGACAGGTCCCTTCCTCACCTCAGGCTGGTGAAGGCTGAAGGTCACTAGTGAAGGCACCCTCCCCATCCCACTCTCTGGATTCACATGCACATTTGTGGATCCCTCAAGCACCAGCACAGCCCCTCTGTCTGCCCGGCACCCCTGCCCACATCCCAGCCCCTTTCACCTCTTAGGAGAGTACTCTGCTTCAGCAACTGCCCATTTTATCAGCAGTGTAAGTGACCTTAACATGATACTACTCACCACAACTTACTGCAGCCTCTTTTCCCAGTATGTAATGCACTGCCTTCAGAAATATGCTGATTTTTCTTTATTTGTGCAGATGTGAAAGAGTTTCAGTTTTACCACTCTTTGTAGTGAAAGACAAACTTTTCGTAAAGCAAGATTCAGGGAGCTCTCGAATTACCCATTCATCAGACCATGCTCTTGAAATTGAAAAACCTTTACTGGCAATCAACTTTTTAGAGACTAATGCACAGTTCAGCAACTCTTTAAATATCAAACTGATAAATGCTTAGTTCGGGGGGGAGGGGAAGAAAGGGAGGAAAATTATAGGGATACCCATAGATTCAGTGTAATAACAATTTGTGCATGACTTGCCATTTGCAGATCCATGCATATTTGTGTTATCCGTCCTGCAATAGAACCCTTGCTTCTTGTTCTCAAAAGTGCATTCTGAATATTTTCAACTGCAACCACACTTTCCTTTAAATCTGGAAACAGACTCTCTTTGCTAAAAATACTACAACATTATGGAAACAGGAGGAAAAAGGGACCCAAAAACCCAGCAACACATGTTATCTCCAGTAAGCGCAAAGAATGCATTGTCTTTTGCAGAAGCTACTGGGGCCGTGGTAAACTTTCATTGGGAAAGCTGTTCCCTACACTAAGGGTTGCATGGAAGAATTTTGGTATCTGGCATGTGAGAAGGAAATGGCTGGGCACTATTCACTTTGGGTCAAATTGAACATTCCTAAAATAAGCGGAAGTACAGAAGGTAAAGCCAGAAAATTTCTTCAAGGTTACTTTTTGGAGTTTTTCTCAGACTGTTCCCTTGGGAAAGAAAGGTGTACAATATCCTTCTTAAAATGTACTGCAGAAAATTAGCTAGGCTGTACAATCCAAAAATACTGGCTTCTTCTAGGGGTCTCTGAGGGGACAAAATATTCTCAGGAAGTACACATACCCACACCCCCCCACCACTCTAGCATTTGCTAAATACTGATCCCTCTCCTAAAGCTGAACCTAGAATGCAATAAATCTCAGGGCTTACTGCCTGCATGGCATTTATTTGTGAATTTCCTCCTCCCTCAAGGGAAGTTGGAGGTAAAAATCCAAGAAATAAAAATCAGCAACATCCAAATAATATGAATTATTTGACAGAACCTTCACAGAGACAAAAGAAGGGACAACAGGCTCTCTCATCAGAAGAGACTCAGGGAAAGACATACAACAACAAAGTCATCTAATATTTTCAAACACTACAGCAGATATGAGCCAATCTTTGAGTAATGATGAATGGTAGGTACAATTTTGGGCAGATTTAAAAAGTAATTTATATTTGAGCCCAGGCTTTACTTGATTAGTACAATAGGCTTTTGCAATGCTTTTTCCTCCTGTTATATAAAGAAACCTGGGGTTTGCTTTGGCATTTCTTCAGCAGAAGGAAATAAAAAAAACCAGGAGCACTAACAGCAGGGAACATACCAGCAGCAGCAATGGCAGTGTCTGCTCCACTTCCTGGAATGACATATGAAGAGGCACAAAACAGAACATAATTGGCCTCTAAAGACTGCAATGATTCTAGTTATTAATGTAGATCCATCCCAATGGTATCTTGAGTATCTCTCAAACTTTAATGCCAAATCCCCATGCCTACTAGAGTACCACTTTCTATGTACTACAACTAAATTAAGTGACTAGCCCACAGTAACACTGGAAATCTGCATCAAAGACTCAGCTCCACCCAGGAGACCTAGACTCAAGTTTTAACTATCAGACTACCACTCCTTTCTTTACCTAAGAGTGAAGCTACAGTGATCCCAGAGATAAATATTTCATAATGTCAAAAGCCATCAGTAACTCACACTTTCTAGACACACAGTGTCAGTCTGACCTTGAAGTAGGATCACTGCAGAAGTTGTATGGAAGGTGAAGTTGTTTTTATATAACCTGAGTTATGGCTGTTCTGCAGAATAATTGCAAGTTCATAAAATTGTTCCTCTTAGTCTCTTAATCTCTCATGGGAAACTGAGAAGAAAGAATATGCTCCTCTCAAGTTCTCATCACATTTCCATTTTGGCAAGACATCCAGTCCAGATCTTTGTAAATTCACAAAGCAGAACAAAAAAGCAGCACTTGGCATCCTACTTAAACTTTGCCATCTAAAAATGTGGAATTGCTTAAAATAGGACAGTATGCTTTGATTTGTCATAATGTTTATTATTGCATTTATTTTCTGCCTGCAGATATTATTAAAGAAGATGTTTCATCTCAATGTATGTACAAAATCAAAGGAATGAAGAAAGGCAGTATGCCTAATTTAATTACTGTCCTGGTTCTTTCAGTAAACGATGGTTGAGCATACCAATATGAATAAGGATTTGTAACTAAATGTCACATTATAATTATGAAAGAGGAAGAAATTGAGATACAGACTCTGATTCTAATTGCTCTATGATAACCATACAAGTGCATCTCACTCAAAGTGTTCTTTCATGACCCTGGAATTCAAGACTGTGCTCTTTTGCCCTTCTTGTCTATTTATGAAGAACAAAATCTCTTGGCATCTAAATTATGATGTGATGCTCTGTGATGCTGCTCCATTTAACTGAGTAGGATTTACAAGTACATATCATTAATAAAATTTGTAACAGCCAGATAGTAAGCTAACTCACCATTTGAATTTATCATCCCTCTTCACACCAAAAAAAGAACTAAAAATACTAATTTTCTCAGAAAACTGAGTATTTTCCTTGATCCACTAGTAACACACAGCACAGGCCAATTATGCATATCCCAGACATGTTTTAAACATATTCTGAGGCAATCACAGATAGAAGTCAGTTACATGCCTCCTGTGGCTCATGAACTAGGCTTCTTCACAACTCAACTTTTAATGTAAAAAAAAGAGGTTTAGGATAAAGTTAATTTGGTAGCAGTTGTACGCTGTAGGGCTTGGGGCTTTCCCCTCAACTAAAATTGGAATAAAATTGCACCACCCATTTACATAAATAACAGAACAGAAATAGGACTCTCAAGATTCAGTATTTGTTTTTCAGAATAGGGACCAGTATGCTCCAAAATGCTGGCAGACCAACATTAGCCTATGATTTCTATTTAGCTTTTCATTCCAATCTAATACTAACTTCTCAAGCCATTATTTCTTCTTTTCCTTAGAGTAACTCACACTTCCAGAGTCCTAAAGCACATGCCTACTCACAAGCATGCAATGGTTACTTTTGACTACCACAAATATGTTCTTTTTATTTGATAATGCTACCCATTCTTCACTGTAAAGCCTGCAAAAATCCCTTTCCTCCATGCCCAGTGCTCTTTCAGGAGCTGTAAATCATGGTTAGAAGAGTTTAGCAGACGATAAGTTTTATTTCATTCCCTGGAGACCTTAAGTTACTCCATTACTGTGCAATATTTTTTAAACAATGCTTCAGGGGAAAATGTGTAGCTTAGTAGAATAGGTAATTCCAAAACTATAAAAATCCCTCCCACTTTTTCTAGCCATGTAGATCCCAGTTACATGTGGCTCTCTGCTCCATGCAGGAAGTCAGATGTACACATGAAATCAGGTTGGCCACAGTTCTGCCTTGTGCTGCTCTCCCTTCACAACAAAGAGTTTGATGGAGGAATTGCAGGCTTTAACTCAGCAAGTCTTTTTCTCTAGCTAAATTAAAAACTAACATGAACTTGCCCTTTTAACTGGTATTAGGATATCCATATAATGGTGTAATTAATGTAGTGAAGTCACACATCAGTTTTTGTTTGTTCATTATTACTACTACTTACTTTTTTATTCTCTTATTGTCCAAAATCTGTAGTGACAATGCAAGATGTTAGAGAGCTAAATAATCTATGAACCTACTTTTTGGCAAACACAGAGCTCTGTGTTACTTTACCATCGCAAACTTTATTCTGTTCAAAAGCTGTATATATAAACCAAAGTGTTATTACATATTTCAAACTGAAAATTTAAATGTTGTTCTAGTTTAACTTAATACAACTCTAAAAGGTAGCATTTGGCAATGGCAAAGCTTTCAAAAGGGCACGAGGAGGTGGGTGTTCCAATTCCAAATAAAAATCAAAATGTCATTGTTTATCAACACAGAAACATAATTTGCTGCCAACAATACATTAATGAGCAAAGCAATACATTCAAATTACCTAAATATCTAGTATCTAGTTCAAAGCAATTGTCAGATAAAAATACATAAGTAGGATCTTCTTTTCCTATTTCTCGTTTTGAAGGCAAATTAAAACCTCTGACAAATTTGCTTTCCTTGTGCTGACAAACACGAATGGATTACATGGGCACTTTATTAAACTCTGGGAAACAACTTCTGCTTGCGAGCAGGATGTTTGCTTTCCTAGAAATCTCTGGAAATACAGCCAGCGAGCGCTATTTGGCCCTTCTGAGCTCCTGTGCTGTTGCCACTGTCTTAGAAAACTCAGAACCACCACAGAAACTAGTGCCAACTTCCTGCTTCTGACAGGAGCCCTCCTTGGCTGGCCAAGGACTGGCCCCGGAGCCAAAGGCTCCCTGCAGCTCCCCAGCTTCAGGCGGGCCAACAGCCTTTGGGGTCAATGAACCGCAGCTCATCCACCACAGCCAAGGAGATGACTTGCAGTGATTTGCTGCCAAAACAAGTAGTGAAATTGATAAATTTTTCTACTCCCTTACTATATTTCAGATACATTTCACATGTGAAAATCAAGCAAATTTATTTCTGGTTTACAGTTTGTAACTATCAGTGTTTACGACCCACTAATACCACTAAATTTTCATGTACTTGTCCTGTAATAACATTTTTATTTTTCCCACTCTGGTCAAGAAAACCACCAAAAGAGCAAAGGGGTTTCAGCTCAGCTCTGCGCTCCTACCCTCCATTAAAACGTTCATAAAAATAATTAGTACATTCAATTAATACACACAGGAGGAGCTCCAAACTCACCACAGAATTTTCACACAGCTTGTTCATCACATCCAAAATAACTCAGCAACCACCTAATTAAATTGTTGGTGTAATGAACCAGTGATATTAGTTTGGCTGGGTACTGATGGCAACTGATCTGCAGGCTAGCTGGATTTAAAAGAAATACATCACAAATTCCTGTCTTTTACTTTCTGAAAAACAGATGCATTGTGTTTTTGTTCGTGAGGCCACTAGTACCTAATGTAGTTATGTTACTAAAAGACTACATTCTGATATGATGCAGTTTGACATTTAAATAAGTATGTTTAAGTTGTGTCCATGCCAAAAACCAAAACTCATGCAGTAATCTGTCAAATTAATTATTTTTTTTTAATATACACACATATTTTTGTTATGATAGAGTGTTCTAGCCTTAGACACTATGTTTGGGATCTCACTAATGAGCACTAAATAAAAACTACCTAATACATGCTACAAAGTTAGAGCCTGCAGTTTCCAAGAACACTACAATGTGCCTCTCCCTGCTCATTACAGACAGTGCCAAGTAGACAGTACAACCCCACACTGCATTTCAAACATAAAGAACATCTATTTATAACTATTTGTCTATTTTTTAAATCAGGTATACACTTGCAAGTGTTACAGCAGAAGAGTGATACTACTGCATCAGAACTTCATACACTCATTCCTTTCAGTTACAACACAAAGCTACATCAAGAACAAGCTCTTCTTTCTCAACATCCACTAACAGAAGGAAATACAGAGACAGCACGTACGAGCCATTGCTACCATAACAAAAGTAATTTTGTCAAGTCACATACACTCTTTTTCATTCCTAAACCTTGAGCAAGTACCAAAACATACATTATCATAGCATAAGAACACACTTAAAATGTTTCTCACTAAGATGGTCTTAACTCAGGTTTAATCAAAATGTGCCCTATCTTTGAAAGTGTTTATTTTTTTAAGAGTTGAGTAACATTTAGATGGATTATAGAGTACACTTCCATATTTCAACTTCTAATTAATTTTTTTTCAGCAAATAAGACAATTTCATTTCTGAAACATGCTGGAAAAAAAACCCCGTTCTTCATGTATACATTGGACCACAGTTTTTCAGCCGAGACTGAAGCATTAAATCCAAAAGGGCTGAAGCACTGGCCAAAGACAAATCTCCTCTAAAAATATTAGCAAGCTACATTATTCAAAACTATTCAGCAAGCATTCAAGCTACAACATGATGGATGTGCAGGCCGGCCTGGGTACACAGCTAATCAATATCGTGCTCATGAATAGGCACAGCACAGTGCGGAGCCTGGTGTGGAGGAGACGGGCGCATGTGCTTAACATTCGGTACCATGAGCAGCACCCCGACCTCAGCCCCACCACTCACTACAAATCCCAGCTACACCCACACAGCTCTGGAGAAAGAGGCAGAGCACTGGTTTTATGACACCTGTGGCAAATACTTAAGAAATTACAAAAGCCCTCGGATAACTGTGCTTTTGTGAACTTTTAGAAAAGGCTACTATTTACTGCAGTCATGACAACACTAACCATATAAAACCATTCAGTTTTCAATAGGCTATGGCACAACACAAGCACACAACTCATGTACATTAATGTGCATTACTTGAATAAATTCCCCCCTGCCTATAACACTGAATACAAAGGTTTTCCTCATACATTTGACTAATCAATACTTGGAATCAAATACGTCATGTTTCATGAGGGAAAAGGAAAATGAATGAGGTTAAATTAATGCTGTCACTTTCTATAAACCGGCAATAGTTTCCCGCTACAGAAACCACTAACTTCATTATTTTACAACAGCAAATCAACGCTGTAGCATATTTTAAAAGTCTAATTTACTAGAGTAATAAAAAGGCACCCTCAAGGCTCATCATGTATGTCATATTACGCTTAGTTTTAAGCATTCCAACTTAAGAACAGTACGCAAAACTCTCAACGAATCAAGTTGATTAGTATTTTGAATTTGTATGCTGTAGTGCTTTCCACTCACTAAGCACTATATAAATATTATTTTATTAAATTTCAAAGCAATTGTATTAGGTTGGATAATAAAATGACTCTGTCTTACATTCTTTATCTCGACAATACAGCCTTTAGAACAGAAGCAAAAGTAGTAAATTAAAGCAGTAAACTCGCTTATGGGGAGAAGGTCAGAAATTAAGGTATTCCAGACTTCTAAAGCTATGCTAAGACTAGCAGGGCACAAAAATCTACATGCAAAGTAGAAGCATCTGCCTGATGTTCACAGGTATCTTCTTGTCTTCTATTGTACGGTTAGAGAAAAGGCTAGGGATATTTTTTAATTTTCTACTGCTCATCAAGGTTCATAGCACCTTTTTGCAGGAACCCTATTTCATGCTGGAGGGCAACCAGCTCATCAGGGAAAAGCTGGGAGGACAGAATAAGGACACAAGTAAAAAATGAGTTGGAGTAACAAATAAAAAACCAAACGCAAACAATGAAAGAGGTAACAGATCTTACCTCGTTCTCCTTTATAACTCTGTATTTTAATTAACATAGTGTTCCACTTTCTGGAACAATGTCTCCTTGCCTGCCAACTGGCTCCTAGATCCTCCTTAAAACTCCTTAATAGCCATTTCTCCCAGAAATCCTTCCAATATAATCTTATTTTCTATTCATATATGGTTACTAAAATTATGCTAGATCAATAGGATACAATTATTTTGTTAAATTATTGTTATATTGTCAGCTTCAGTACAAAGTCAAAAAGACATATTCTCACCCTAGCAAATACTGATCTTTACAACCACAGCAGCTAAAAGTAAAAACTACTGTAAATCATGTTTAAACTAAAAACCTGGAGCTCATAATGGCATTTAAGAGACTGTCTCAATTTGCCATTAACCAACCAATGAACTGTATTTATTAACTGTGGCACTCTGCTTCAGAATTGCTATGTTTCAATGGCACAGCTTGCTGTGTACAGACTCCTGACCAAGGAATAGTTTGTGATATTCAAGTAAAAAATGTGATGTTAGCCCCTTGTATTTTCTCATTAAAGATCTTCATAGACTTTCAAAGGTTAGTTATCCTAAGCTATTCCTTAGTGATCTCCCTCTGTAACAACCAAAGTAAGAATCAAATTCTTTTTCAATTATACCTCTTCATATTTTGTATTTTTGAGAATACTGAATGGAGACTCTCTTGGAACATTTCTCCCTATAGTAATTCCCCAAAGAATCACTTATCAAGAGCCAAATGGGGCAGAAGTGAATTGTAATATGGCTCTAGGATTGATGGCCTTAGCCAAAGAAATGCTATAATCAGCATCAGTATGTAGAACATCAAAAGGATTTTTATTGTACCACAGTTACTGTAGCATTGATAACTTTGACTTCCAGAAGAGAGTAATTTTAATGTTTTCATGCAAAACACAACATTTTCTATCATATTTTTATACGCAATCACCTTCATCTTGATAACAAACCTAGAAGCACATGCATTAACTCCCAGTTGACTTCAGTATGACATATGTGAGAATGTCAGATACAAAGATCCCTTTCAAGTATTTGAGGAACACAAGGAACTTGTGAGGAAGGTAAACAAATACTGCAACAAAATTGCTGAAATATGTAAAGCTGACATAACATAGGGTTTAATATTATATATGACAGACAGCACATACCAACAGGGAAAAGAAGGCTCACAAATCTGTATGTCTGTGATGGTGCT
The DNA here is from genome assembly GCA_013400415.1 of Scytalopus superciliaris. NCBI lineage: Eukaryota > Metazoa > Chordata > Aves > Passeriformes > Rhinocryptidae > Scytalopus > Scytalopus superciliaris. The sequence goes on from VXBX01009030.1 coordinate 536,879, forward strand.
GACTGAATTTTATTGAAGTAAGCTACAGGTAAACTGTCAGGCTCATTGTCTTAAAGAAGCCTGTATAAAGAGTTGAAAAAAACCTTTTACTAGCAGAAATTATGGAAAATCATCTACTCTTCAGGCCACTCACAGACTCGAGAAATTAAATAGTCCATAGATTTCAGTCAAATTCAATTAGAATAACATATTCTACCAGTAACTGCACTGGCTCATCCACTGTGTGTGATCTGTTGTGTTCTTGTTTCTGAAGCTGGCAAGATTAAACATCTTTTAAAAAACATATGTTGCTTCCCAACTACCTGGAAGAGCTTATATGTACATGCCCTGAAATATGATCACTTTTAATTTGATGAGCTTATAAAAGTTTAAATTTTTTCATTATACTAGGTGTAAAGCTTCAACATAATCACTTAATCAGTTCTATATTCTGGTGTCTATTAAAAAAAAAATCACATCAACAATATTTGATAATGCATTCTAATTGAAGAAGTTCATAAGAATTCTATTTATGTATGAATGGAGAGGCCTATTGGAAAAAACAAGTAAGCCCAAAAGTGAAAATCGAGAATAGATTGACTTCAAATTACTAAAAAGAAATTTGGTTGAAAAGCTTAAAATCCTAAAAGCAGGCCACAGTTTTGCACAGGAATCAGAAAAGCAACTTGTTAAAAATGTTTAGATGTCAGTATCTAACTCGAGGGTTTTGTGCACTTCAGTGGTATGTTAATGCTAGAACAGTCTGAAAATCAAGTCTCTTACCTCAACATCTTCAATTAAGAAGACAGCTTACAACCATACTAACCATTCTGTGCCAGATCCCAACACAATATAACAACATCAGCTTTATTTGATGAAATTGTATCAACTTACACCATGGCTCTACCCTTCCAACTCTGAATGACGCAGAAACAACAGTGACAGCTAGGCAAATCCTAAATTCTTTGCAGCTAGACCCACCACTAACCAAATAAATTGAAGAGAAAATATTAAGATGATAAACACATTTGTGTTTAAAGACAACGTGCACGCTGCAACATTCAAGTTTCTATGTTACCTCTCAGAATAGAAATGGTCACCATTCTTCAAAGGTCAGTGCAGATCTCTGTTTTAAAAGCATCTCATTTGCTCTGGATAATGAGCCAAGAGTAGAAAGATTATGTGCCATATCACATCTCCACATTAATTAGTTCTCTATCAAGTATAATGTCATTAGGCATTATGATCTTAGTTGTTCCAGAAGCTGCTACAAATCTTTGTCATCATATGCTGGACATAATTTTCATTCACTGTTAATTCAGTGCTTTGTAAATATAAAAAAAGGACAAAAACACAGGTGAGGCCAAATGCAATATGTTAGGGAAGTTTATTTATGGAAAATGGTTCTGCCAGGTAATTTGTTTCCAGCAGGTCCAGGGAATAAACAAGTCTAAACTCTACCATTTCTTATAAAGCATTAATTCTTGGTTTCAAGCTTTTTGAAGCACGTTTCCCATGAGTTGACTTTCTGCAACCAGTTAATAGCATTATCCAGTTCAGGTTGGAAACAGCCTTTTCAGTGCAGTTCATTTGTTGCATCCTAGCTCCCAGCAATTTAGAAAACTATGATCATGCACATATTGCTGCTACAACCCCCCATACTCTCTACCGAATAAAACAGATGTTTCATTCTATAAGTAGATATGCCAACAGGTTTAAAAAGAACAGTACAATGATTGAACAGAATTAGAATAGACATAATTCAGATATGTTCACAGAATAATCATACCCAGAAAATCGGGAACAAGAGCATTAATTCAATCAGTTTAACTGTAACCATTCCTGAACTTGGATCAAAGAAGGGCCCAGAACTGAATATGGCATACACCAGCCAGCCCATGCCTCAGAAAACCCACTTTCACGTGAGTCTGCAGGAATGTGCACTATAGGCACCTACACGGTTGAATGGACAAACAGGGGTCAGAAAACAGCAGGTAAAAGAGAATTCTTCCTGCTTAAAAAACAGAGTAACACAGCAGAATATAATTCAGAACTCTACCTGTGATCAACTACACATCTCATGTATGATTTGAGACTCTCCAAACCCTGCTGAATTGGCAGGATGTTTCTATTCATGGACTAGGCCCTACACTGTCACACATCACAGCCAAAGGAAATGCAGTATTTCTCACTGCAGGTGCCCCAGCTTACCAAGACCTTGCATAATCCTATTATAAAATTGTACTGAACACACCGTGAATTGACCTTGTTTATTGCTACTAATCAAGGCAGTGCAACAGGGCTTTAACCAACCCATGAGAGAAATGATGAAGTTACACTCATGTATCAAGTCAAACCTTTTATTTGAAGATTATTCTGGCACACACAAAATGTGATCGCAATTATATCAGCAATGCTCTTTTTGTAACTGCCTGGGGTATGCAGCAGTCATTTTCAGTATCTAGAAAAACAGATGGATCTGCCCTTGGTGCTGAAATGCTTCTGTAGCTGTAAAATCAATTCTGTTTCATAACTGACCATATGAAATCCAAATGCAATGTAAAGAGCATTTTTTCTGATCAATTACAAACACATTTAGAAATAACACTACAAAACACATACTGCTCTTCCCCTTCCAAGAAAATTACTTCTTTTTATTTCCAAGTAATTGTACTGAATACATTTACTTTGTATTTCTAGAATAACAACTCCTGACTGAGGATGGTCAGTATTTATCTGACTTACCAGAACGATGGTGATGTTGTTGTTCTTCTAGGAACTCCAAGTCAAGCATCAGATCATCTTCATCCAACTCACAGGAACCCAAGTTATTCAAAACATCCTAATATATGTTTAAAAAAAAAAAAAAAAGAACCATTTAGACAGATCTGTTAGTCAAATTGCTCTGCACAAAATAATTGCCAACCAGATCTGGAAAATATGTTTAAACAGGAGGTACAGAAAATTTTTCTCCTCACATTGGACCAGTGAAAACAGTATGATACTGTCCAAATGTATTTGTCACCATTCTGTCTTTTTAGAAGATCTCAAATATTTAACAAAATCCCCCCGAAATACAAGTAATGCCATCTATGTACCTAATTTTTTAAACATTCAATGACAGGCTTGTGTCTTTGCAAGTTTAATCATAACTTTTTATGAAGAAAAAATATGTTATTTTTAGCACAACATAAAGGTAACAGTACCTGTTTTTTATTAAATTTTGAAATTCTAAGCACTGCCTGCCCTTACCAATATACTCTAAAGAGAGATTTACTGTTCTATTTCTCCAAAGGATAAAGAGACACAAATTTAGAATAAACAGGAAATTCAGGCACAATTACGAACATGTGAATTCTTAAGTATTTCTGTGGGTGGCAAAGGTACTAACATGGATAGACAAGAAAGCCTGACTGTGAAGTGTAGCTGCTCAGGTCCCATTCCCTTTTGGCAGTTCATTTTGTTTCCCAGGTTTCAACCACAGACAGATAAGGCAGGTTTACACAACACATCCTCTGGGAAAGTTAAAAGGGGTAGAGGGGCTACAAATAAAAGACAGCAAAACAGTAGCTTTTCACACTACCTAATCCCTACAGGATTAGCTTCTTGGAAGATAAAATGAGTAGTTACTTCTCACGCAGACATCTTTACTCTGTAAACTCTGAGTACAGCACTATCACTATTTAGGCTTCATTTGGAGTCATGAAATGATGTTAGCTCAGCCTTTGCAAATCCCTGCCTGGACAAGTAGGGTCTGCAGCCAGACACAGGAATGACAATCAGTCTTGGAAGAGACACTCTGCCAACAGGGGACAGAGGCGCACACAGGGAGCCATGGCTGATAAAGCCTCTCCTCTGCCATCCAGGGAGAAGGCAATACACATCAGGATAGTCCACCTTCCTATTCCTGTTCCTATGCCCAACACAGGCAACTTTGGAAAATGAGGCAATAGGCCAGTCTTTTCTCTAGCCCTCACCATCCTGAAGTTACTGTACTCAGTGTATTAAAAGTTACAGTCATATTCCATTTTCTTCCCACGTATATTTTATTCTGCAGTTATTTCTTTCAACCTGGTATTCTCGTTTTCTCCACAATCACCAACATCTAATCAAAGCTAATTCATGTACTCTCCAGCTGGCATTTTGTTTGCTAATCTATAAGTAATATTGCAGGGCTGAATTCTTCAGTCCATCCACAAGCAAGAAAAGTCAGGAGATTCTGCATGAGATGCTGGCACCCCTTACATTTCACATGCTCCCAACACAAACACAGCCCAGACAACATGGAAAATCAGTGTGAAGGGCACCAGGTGATCATCCCAAAGTATCAAGCTGTCTGTGAGATCTCCATACAGCAATCTGCTGTACAGAAAGCAGATAAATATAAAAGTAGGATACATTCAACTAGTAAAGGCCCTTCCTGACTTCAGTCCCAACCATGTTTTTAGGTTCCTTCTAATTCTTTGAAGTATTTCCCTGCCATAACAGATGTCAATTCTTATTCACACTCACCACTTGCACCTAATTCAATCCTTTTGAGTAACTATTTCTTCAAATTCTGTTTTCTGCTCTTTCACAAACAACACACAAGGCAACACAAGAACTTTCCCTTGCATTCTTTCCCTGACTTACCATCAAGCACAGGAAAACATCTTTGAGATACAGAACCCACTACTAATGCTATTGATATATTTTTTTGTTCCCTTTTAAAATTCAAATACTATTAGGAACTCAGGTGATCAAATAGCAAAATAAGCAACTCAGAAAATGTACAACACACCTTTTTTATATATTGTTTCATTAATGTACAAAAAACTTGATGAAAAAGTCCAGGAGAATAATCTTTGCCATTTTTAAGCAACAGCTAAATGTTTTTCATACCAATAGAGGCAAAAGGTAAAAAGGTTGAAGTGCACAGGTTTGTTCTTTACATTAAAATTACTGGCTACATTACAGTTGACCAACTGAATCCACATTGATATTAAGGCTGAGCATCCTTTGATATGCTATGCCAGTAGTAAGGAGCATGATTTCATGCTAATTGAGCATCAACTACATCTTGTGCAGTAACTTATGCGTGGTCTGAAATCTGAGGAGATTGCCTGTGAAAACATAGAGATTCACAGCCTTCATCAAAAACCAAATTCCATTTGACTTGGAATTAACTAACACAAACAGAACCACAGTTTTCTAAATTTAAAAAACTCAACCGTGTTAAGATGGACAAAAGGAACAAGTTTGTATGCAATTCTCCTCCTCATTATTATTGCCTTTCAGGAAGGTCTTCACTTCCAATAATCTTCAGACTTGAGGCAAGCCGTGCTCCATCTGTCCTGTCTGGTCTGTAAGGCTGATGTAAACCCTGCTCCTCACAGCAACACCTCCTCTTGTCCATCTGAGCTGCCCTCCCAATGCACCTCTGGTCCCCTTGCCCTGGCTTGCCTAAAGCCTCTTCAACTGCACCAGCAACAGGAGGCAAGCTAAAATGACAAAGACTAGATCCTCCAGGTTTATTCTTCTCACAAAGTATGTCCTCCAGGGAAATAGTCTCTCTCTATTCCCAGTAGGTCACTTGTTCTTTTTAAAGGGGAAAATGACAGAACTGGGACCAAACAAATCAGGGCAGTTACTCTCCATCATGGCAGGAACAAGGACTTGACAAAGTTGCTCCACTTGCCAAAGGATGTCAGTGATGACAGGTCAGTTCCTTCCCTGCTCTGATCGCCCACCTGTGGGCAGAGTTCTTCCACAGACACAAACCAAAACCTAACTCACAAATGCATAAAAGTCCACCCAAGCACAGAGCATTAGTTGAGTTCCCATGGCTGTTTTAACTGAGTAGTGTTTTCTGAAAACATATAATTAGAAAATAAGAGAGCCAGGCTCCCAGAATGACCTAAATGCTCAGCAGTACTGCTGCCAGTGCACAACAACACCCACCACCCCTCCACTTTCTCAGCAGAATCCACTACACCTTTGTTGCGATGACAATTAGTAAAAACTGTAGTTTCTTTTAAAGGCTAATATGTCTTGAACTTTTTATTTATTTTAGGAGGCAAACCATTTAGTTGAGGCAGAACCTTGCAGCAAAAATCTCTTTCATAGAATCAATTGGGTTGGAAAAGACCTCCGAGATCATCAAGTCCAACCCTTGGTCCAACTCCAGTCCTTTTACTAGATCATGGCACTCAGTGCCACGTCCAATCTCAGTTTAAAACCCCCAAGGGACAGAGTCCCTTTACTGACTCTACAATCACCCCTTAGAAGCCTTAAGACATACTTCCTACTTCTGGTGTCTGTTTGACTTCTACCATCATTTTGTCTTTATAATAGACTCAAAATTAACATGAGGATGTTTCTTTCTTTTAGTTAATCTCAAAGTTGATCATAACCTGTGAGAAATGCATGCGAACACAATCAATCATTTGCCCACATCTCTCAGTTTTTCTGGTCAACACAGGCTGCAATCAGTTAAAAAACTGGTAAACCCAGTTTACCAACCACCCTTTCCACCTTGAGGAACTACCACCGTTATCTAAACAAGTTTCTATTTAAAAAGAATTCAGTAGAGATAATTTAAATGTTACTAATTCAGAGTAAAAAGCAGCAACTTGTACAATAGTTTAGGATGCTTTTGATAACTGATAATGGCTGTAGCAGAACAGGATGCTAAATAATCCAAGAATATTTCAAGGCATCGGTGACTTCTTATTAACAAATTTAATATTTAAAATTCTTTGAGCAACAACAGGAAGTATAAACTGCTACTTTGATCCAACAGTTAGCTATCTTACTCAGGGCTAATTGAACTCAGTGGTACTCAACTTACTTGTGACTGGGCTCAGAGTTTCTTAACATTCTTAAATTATACGACCTAAGAATAGTTTTAGTATCAGAAGATACTGATTCGCATGGATACAGTTCTGAAACAGCTGAAACACTTCCGTGACAGAGATACATTAGACACACAGTTTCTCCCAGCCAGATGACATGTATCTGGACAGTAAGTGTACTCAGGGTTGCTGAAGAGTATTTCCTTCCTCCCTTATTACCCTCCCCATCTCCTTTCTTTCTTCCCAGCTTCCCTTCCTATAACCACTCAAAGGAAATTTAATGCATAAAACATAAATTTCAGTCCCTTTACAGAATAGGCAAGTATTTAATTATTTTTATACCTGTTCAGTTCAGAGTCTACAACACTCAAAATGAGTTTGAAAGCTGGAACAAATAACAACAGCTTTAGTAGTAAATACATACAAAATGCCCAAGATAACAGGTCTCATATTACTGGGCTTAATCAAAAAAGAAAAAGCAAATAGCATTTCTTATGAAAACTCCTTTACTATGTCTTTCTTTCTTTTTTTCAAATTATGTTTCCAAATAACCACCTTACACATATAAATACCTAGGGAAATTACTGCTTATGGAATTACAGATACTCCTCTAAAAATTAACTACCTCTGGTATTCAAAGATGGCAGTAAAACACACATATGAATATACAAATACACTAAAGCATATTATTTTGTTAAGCAATGTAACTCAATTCCACCTGGACTGTATCAATTGCACAATATATATAAACAAAGCAGGTAAATCCATGTAGAACCAAATATTTACAACTAACAGACAAAATGAAGAGTAATAATTGGGTTTAGGTAACAAAACTGCCCATTTAAATCAACCAGTGGCACCAATCAAAAGATTTATTTCTTCATGTTTTCACACATTTTCATTCTAGACTTCTTGATCTTAGACAACTGAAATAATTAAGGTTCTAAAGCAAGGTTCTAAAGGTTGCAGACACAGGTTCTCTGTCATTACCAGCATCTTTGGGGGATTGTAGATGTTATTTTGTAATTTTATTCTAATTAATTTGCTCAATATGATGTTCAATGGTTTTTGTATATTTGTCATGTTCTATACTGGTATCTTGAGGGAGATTCAGCCCTGACAAATCTTGTTTTGCTGAGCAAAGGGATGAAATTTTTCTCCTATCCAGTGCTTTTGGTTACCACTGGGGCCTTACATTTCAGGGTTCCTTTATACAGATTGAGATTTCCATTTCATTACTGTATTGTGATACTGCAATAAAATCTTGATTATTGTTCAGAGATTGTTTAAGCCTTTGAGAACCTGAGGTCCAGTAAGCAGCAGAATGAAGCTACAAGACTGAAGCACCGGTGTGTTTGCAATTACTCAGTTCATGAACATTTCTCTCAGACACATCCATGGCTGAAGGGAGTATGCACAGAAGCCACTGAGAGTTAACTAAGGTTATAAATACATTGATATAACCTTACTATCATGAACCTGGACATATTGACTACACTTCAATCTTTAATGCATCTTTTGGTGAAGCTTTGCACCTGTGCTCAGCAAACATACTGTTTTTTCCTGGAAAGCATTTTGCCACTGTGCTTCCTCTCATGTGTGCTTTGCAAAATACTCACCGCTGCTGCAATTCAAACTGAGCAGACAAGTTTTGGCCACAGGCAGCCCTCTTTGAAAACCATGTTGTATACAGATGCATTTCTCCTCAACTGTCTGTAATCCTAGTTCGCTGCCTCTTTAGACTATATCAGGTTAGTCCTAAACCGCAGGGGAGTAATTTTTTAAAGTTTTGGTTTTTTTTTCCTCCCTGAGATAATAGGAAGTGTCTCTTTGCATAATGGATTATGCAGCACTGGATTGTCAGATATTTTTAGCACTACAATAAAAAAAATTTAAACTCATATTTCAAAAAAGAATGTTTTGGGTTCTGTTTGGTTTTTTTTCCCCCCATGTTAGCCTCTAGACATCTCACTGATTGCCTTCCTCTGTTACTTTTTTCCAAATGCAGACTTTCATATATTAGGGGACAGGGGACGGGCATTTCCAAAATATAAGGAGTTAGTGTTAATGCCTCCCCATTGAAATGATGTACTAAATGTGGTTTATAAAATTCCTCTCAGAGTATAACAGTATGTTAATATTTAATATTATAGATTCTTTTATTCCTTCACTGTAGAAATATATGTGGGAGGCTATTTGAGATCAATGCCTCTGCAAGAATACATAGAAAATACACTCTAGTGAGAATAATTTGATTTTTTGCAAAGTCACATGTATGACAATTCACCTGTACCTCCTCAGGGTCACTGCATATCTGATGCTGGAAAAGATCAGAATTAAATACTTATTTCAAGACTGAAATGATTTCTAAAGATTGCCAAAGGATAGTACTTCATCAAAATTGTATTCAGCAAAGGAACACGGCATACAATCAGCATAAGAATGAAAACTGAGACATACTCAAGGAAAAAGAAAGACCTTGAGCTATTTAAAGTAATGTTAGCTGCTAGAACTGTACCTGAATAATTCATGGACATAATGAAGTATTTCCCCTTCTGCTCTCTCCCACACACTTCAAAGGGAAAATGAAAGTACATGAAATCCAGCAAACAGAAAAAACTTTTAAAAACATGGAATCCCTGCCAACAGACTAAAAATCTTTGTATCAAATGTAAAGCTTATAGATTACTTTCACATACCAAGAGCAGCTTTTTTCCTGCATTGCACCACCCAAAAAGCATTGGCAACACAAATAAATTAGAGACTTTAGAAAGGAAAAAATAAATGTTGTAATGTTTGTAAGAACATTTTCTGTAGCTAACGTGTGGAAATCCATTTATATTACAAATTAATGTGCCTTTAGGAACCAACGACAAAAAATTAGCAGTGGAGGGAACTTTCAACTATAAAGCTCAGATTCATCATACTATTCTTCAAAATATTTTCTGCACACACCCTTTTGGCTGCGTAAGGGAAGTGCTGTATTTCCCATCCTATTGTTGTTACCGCCCTTTCAATTCTCTCTGTGCATTAAATCAATGTCTGTAATGATGCTCCTTTCGCCTGAGTGATTATAACTAATGTCCTCTCCTAACAGGTCTCAAGTTTGCACTCGCCCACACAGGGTCTGTTCTGCCACAGCACAGCCAGCTACCCAAAGCCACACAAGGGGAGTACCAGCAAAGCTGGTGGCAGGAATAGGACCTGCTCATCCTCCTGTCCTGCCACAGTGTCAGTTAAGATAAGATGATGGGGAAGTGGCTCTCACCTTCCAAAGTCCATGGGGAAAAGCATTCAAACAAATGTGCTGATGTATAGCACCAATGCATCCTCTCCCTTTATAAGGCAGCCTCCCCGTCATTGGCACAGCAGGCATGGGGATCAGACCGTAGGGAACTTTAACAGGCAGGAGTCACTAGCCCACGTCCTGCCACAAATATACAAGGGATTCGCCTCCTGCATGGCAACTGTAGGTGCTGCTGGCAGCTCTTTGCTGCTGTGGAGTGATTCAAACACCACACAGGTGGGGAAGATAACACACAGACTGGCTATTGATCATAGTGCAACAGGGTAACCGGTCTGAGAGCACCTGTGAATGCCAATCGCTTCACCTTTGCAGGAGTAACCAAAGCCACACTCAGTATTTGCTTGCCTTAATCTCAGACACATGGACATAAAAATGGAGGGGCCAACACCAGTATTTTTGCAGCACCATAATGCCACTAATAGTATAACTGGTAACAACACACAAGTATTTTGTAACACTGCTAAGCACAGGAATGCAGCTCCAAAGAGTCAGAGAATATTTGCACAAACCATATACAGGAAAACATGCAAATAAAATTAAAAAAAAAAAAGAAAACCACCAGAAACACACCAAACCCAGAAAGATGATAGCAAATGTGGTATAAAAGGCAAGAAAGGTGTGTGATGGAATCAAAACTAGTCCTGGTCCCAAAAATAAGATGACCTATAGGAGAGGCAGATAAGTCTTTCTTTTTGGGGAGGAGGCTGGTAAGGACAAACCCACCAAGGATGTGTGAGCAAAGATGAGGACGAAGAAGAAGCACACTTTGGCTTGAGTTTCTAACACCTCAGAGTACAGGAGTCTGCCCTCCCCAGCCTCAGTGAGGGCAATGGCAAGGACCACAGCCATCACCAGTACCCACATCCCAGCAAGACTGGCCTGATTTCTCAGTCTCCTGAAAACCCCACTGCAGACATCTTTAATTCATACACTTACATACGTGCATGAGCATACACCCACTTGCAACACACAGGCACAGATAGATAAACAACTCTTAAGAGAGCTGGGTGGCAACAGGTGCCCGAAGCATTTTATTTTAGTGCACTTTATGCATCTGTTAAGTATCCTAAACCCATGTGCAAGTCAACCCTAGATAAGGATCAGCTCTTGACAAACTAGATAAACACAGGAATCACCTAACCCTGAATTCACTATCTGACAGGAATATCAAAGTAAAAGCCACATTTAAAATGTGCACAAGCTTACGTGCACTAAAAAGCTTGAAATTTGAGTCTGAGGGGGGAAAAACAAGAAAACAAAAAAAAACCCCAGTAAACAGTATCGTTTTAGACAGAGTGGCACTTTGCTGACTGTTTGCCATTCTTTCAAATAATCCCAGAGCACTCAGATTCACTTTGGCTGCAAACAGAATCAAGACAATTGGATTTTCTGTCTTCAGAAAGGTGTATACATTTTTCATACCTGAATCTACAATTTCATTAACAGAATCCCAGAAAAAAAGAAAAGCCACTCCTATGAAAGTATGAAAATACAGTCAAAGGATGCAATAAAGCTTAAAAGGACCCAACAAAGCCTCCTTTAATAGATTTTCCCTCCTCTCACTCATACACACATATGCTTTCCTCCCAGCAGAGGGATACATCTGCAACACGTAATTTGCTTTGCGGATTAGTTAATGTTTTCACAGCTCTTGTAATAGGCAAAGTGTTATGCAAGCATTCTAGTGCAGTCATTATCATCACATAGCTTTAGGAAAGTTTTCTAAGCTCCTGCCAGATTTTTCTGCCAAACACAGAAAAAGCTCCTTGAGCATCTCTATCCTGCATTTATACAGTATTTCATTTAGACCATTCTGTGAAGGTTATTTGTATATACCTTAGAGATGTGAGGACAAAAGGTTATTCAACACATGGATTGGTGAGGTTAATTTGAGTGGTTTTGGAAAAATTTAACATGTAACTTATGTCTAAACCTTTTGTCAATTGAAACTTTCTTTGTGTTCTGAGAGTACTCAAGTCTATGCTTTAGTCAACATTTAAGGGGTCAAAAACTGCTTTAGGATACCTAAACAATCTTCAATTTTATTTTTGCCTTTTTGCAGCCAGCAGTACACAGAAAGCAAAAAAAAAGGAAAGGAAAGGAAAAAAAAAAAAAAAAGGCTATAACCATAGAAACCAGTGAGGCTCTGGGTGCCAAAACAAACATTTGAATGCAGAAGATAACAAGAAGGTGACCCTCAGCATTTATAATCATGATAAACCACCACCACTCCTATATCAAACTCCTATTTAAAGAGTATTATTGTTCTGACAAACCAGATCAGAACAATTCACCCTTGGCCACAATCCAGAACCAATCACATCCATCTGGCAGACACAGCTGAATTCAAATCCCATCTCCCCAAACAGGTAGGTACCAAGCTCAAGAGCTGATTGATTTTTCTTGCAAATACAAGCATGTCCCAGTTTTAGTCATATCATCTATACTGTTGGAGTCAGCATTTTTGATGCCAAATGAAGATAATTTGTTTTATGGCTTGAGTATGATTTTGTTTCTAAGAAAAGACTAAGAACTTACACATATGAAAAACTCAGAACTCTTCTAGACATATGATTAAATAAATATTTTTCTAGTAACACAAAAATTTAATACTTTTTCCTTCTCAATATTATTATAAGGCAATTCAAGGCTGAACCTTCCATTTCTAATTCTAATTTCTAGCCTGTACTATTGGTGATAAATCACTAAAAAGTAAGCCCTGTAAATGAAACCACAAGTGACCCTTTACTATAGTGTCATTAATGCAATATATAATAGATACGCTATTGCTAATATTATTTGAATTCCTTCTGTTTCCATGGCAACGTTGGCCTACGGCTGCTCTGGTAAACAGGGCTTTAGATCATTCTTTGAGAAATGCTTCTGACGCATCTGCTCAAATGTCATTTTTCCACTAGTGCATACTCCTCTCCTCTTTCTTTTTGTTTTTTTTTTGTTTGTTTGTTTGTTTTTTAAGGAAAACTGTAATGGCAATTGGCCATTACTGGTCCAGAAGAAAGACAGATAAATAGATTTTTTTTTTTAAAGTTATCGCAGTTAAACGGGCAGTAAATTGGGAATTTGAAGCAATACAACCTGTTACAAGCTTTGGCTAATGTCAGCAACACAAAATACAACACTCCATGCTGGAGCAGTATCTAAATCTCACAGAGACAGAAACCACAACCACCACTTGCTGGAAATTCTGCAATGCATACATTTTACAGACTTTGCTACTTCTCCCTTGTACTTTCAAAACTACATGATGCTTAAGATAACTATCTTTTCCAGTATCTACATGTACACATTCCTCTAAGAAATTTTCCCCCCCTAGACAACAGAATGGAGAAACAGCATGAACACAAAAGAAGCAGTGTCCAATTCTTTCCCACTACTTACACAGGTGCTTCAACTGAGCAGAAAAATCTGGTATGCCAGGCACGCACAGCTTAAGAACAGAACTATACTGGTATCAGAGGTCACCTGCCTAGGATGTCCGAATTCAGAGACAACCAAACCTGTACATTCAGCTGCCAGGGAAAACCAACAGAATCTGGTTATGTCACAACATCTGCCTCCCCCCAAAAAAACACACAATCTGTCAATTAAGTCAGTACACTGTTAAGGGGGTGATCTCCTTGACAGAGAAAAGTGGAAAGACCTGAGGACACAACACTCTTGGAACGGTGTAACACTTATTGAACTGAGGCCAGGGAAAATAATTAGCCGAGTCCTGAAGCTGTTGGGCACCCCTGTCTATCCAGGCTACCCCAATAATAGCACCAGTTTTATCACTGCTTCAGAACCTAAAGAAACTAGAGATGGCTCCCTTTGTAAGGCAGTAAACTCAGAGTTCATTTTCAGTACAACATAACCTTTAGTAATGTTAATTGCATCACAGACTGTTACTTGCTGGCAGGGCATCCAATCCTTCAGTAATTTGAGTCAATATAGCTGTTTACAAATCAGACTGATGTCAGATTCATCAGAATGGGAAAATGTAATTGCTGATGCTTTCCAACCAGAGAAAGCTCAAATAATAATGCTACATAAAAAATATGATATAAATACAAGTATAAGGGGCCCAAATACTGTTATACACATTTGGTAGACACTGGATAAGTGTCTGATGGTTCACAAGGCAACAACATTCTAAAAGACTATGTACTGATTTGCCACAATGCAGATCACAAAACTTGCTTTTCACTCTTCTTGTAGGTCTTTTGCCTCCAATTTTGTTACCATTTATTTCTGTTCACTGTGAGGCTTTGCAGTTTAAATGCCATCTGCAGTATTTATTTGACAATTTCCATTCTTTCCATAAATTTAATAAAAATGTCTATATAATGAAGAATAGTTCATAAATAGCACATTTTTGGTTTAGAAGGACAGTGAGTGAAAAAACACACTCACTGAATAAGAAACTTATTTATTAAAGGCTCTCTGATTTGCCATTAAGTCACATCAAGTCACAGAATTCTTCATCCTGAGCACGTGAGCATGTGTTTGCTATTTGATAAAATGGGGATGGGTAGCTTGTTACACTGACAAGTTGGACCTGAAGTCCGGAAAGACTTAGCTCTGCTAGAAAGTACTCCAAAGACCTTTTTAACTAATCAACATTTACGAATCTTCAGTATAGAGAGCAAACGAAACTCTTTGAGGTCATGGTGACACTGTCAGAAACTTTCTCAAATCCTTACCCAAAAAGACTGTCATTATAATGATTTTCACTTGCCATTAATTCCCAGCTGCCTAATTTAGTACAGTAGAAAGCAGTCCCCCCAGTACTAATTGGAATAAATTTTTAATTTAATAGTCTAATGTGCTCCAGTTTGGGTTTTTTTTCCTTTTATCGAATCAATGCTCTCATTATTTGTTAACACCAAGGTGCTCAGGGCAAATTATTAAGAAACGTAAAAAAAGATAGTCTCTTGGTCAAGTCTAGATTTAAAAAGAATCAGCAATACATAATCACAGGATAGGTTACGATTTTCTTTCAGAATGAAGTAAAACACTTTTCTGTTTCATACAGTGGCATTTATAGGTTCAGATAACCAACTCTTGCTGTTTCATTCCCACTCTAAACAGGGAATACCACAAAAATCCAGACTTGGATTCATTATATGAATAAACTGAATCCTCACGGACTAAGCTTCAGTAGGGCCATCACAATAAACTCATCTGGAGAATACTTGCTACAAAATATTATTCAGCATATACCAATACACAAATTTAATGTTCAAATTTATACTAAGAATTACTTCATCTCTTAAATGAGACCAGTCCTCAATGTCAGTGCAGACAGAACTTTAGAGAATAAACTGCAGTGTAACACAGTAAATATATGCTGTCCAAAGGATGGCAGATTGACATTGTTTTCAAATGTTTACTACGATGAAGTATTCATACTATACTTTTGAGTATCTTACTCTGGAGTATTTGCAGTACACTAATTTTGTCTGATGATGTGATTTTTCACCCAGGATCTGAACTCACTTCAATCAAAAACACCTTTTACAAGGATTAGTAGACATTTTCACACATCTAAAATAGAGTAACCTGTTTTGTCTTGGTCAATACCCCTATTTTTCAGATGCTTTTCTACATGTAAGCTGCTTCTCTAGCTGCTGTTGCTTTTAGTGCAAAATAGAAGGAAAGTACAGAGGTAAAGAGGCTCTAGAAACATGTAGCAGAATCTGTGTAAAGACTAGACACTACTGAATATGCTGAGCAAAAAAATCTGATCTAATATCAAAGCCCATACCCTCTGTAGCCTTAACTCTGTATGTATAGATTGGATTAACCACAAATTAGTTTTTGTTTTCTTTCCATTTATTGGAGTCATTAAGCAAACAATCTCTGTGGAAAAGCCAGCACATGCAAATACTCTTCTGGAGTTCAGTACTGTGCAGTACCAGCTCTGCAGTGGAAGAGTGCATGTACTTTTACAAATGACAACTTACTAGCCTACTTTCCGACAGAATAAGGTTGATGTCATCCCATTGTCTAATGACAAACTTTTTTTGGCCTTTCTGTGGGAAGTTTTGAACCTCTTTACCAACACTAACTAAATTGGACAGGAAAATGACAGTCTTAAAGGCAAAATGCAGAAGCTGAGTTACAACAGGTATTTGGAAGGAAGAGTGAGATTCAAGCACTGCATCTGCTACAAGCAGGTGGAAAATGGAGAGCTGTAACTGATTTAGCCGTAATAGCTTCTTTCACTTGCAATATCCTATGCAGAATGCTGAAGTGTCTTTTGATCAATGTCTTCATGCAGTCTTCATACACTCAAAATAAAAAACAAGTAAATCACAATGTAGTGCAGTTCACACAATTTTTTTTCATCATTTCATACTGCATGAAATTTAGGTCTTTCATTTGTGTACAATGTCCATGTGCTATTAAATCATTCTTTTCTGAAATGTCTTGAGACAATGTATAGTAAAAAGGAAAGCAGGTCTAAGCTCTGTTATGTCTCAACACAGGATTTTCTTTTCCCCTCCACAGAGTACTTGCACTGCTACCAAGCAACAGCTTTGAACAACTGGATTCTCTCACTGTGCTGCTCAAAAAGCTGCACATTTCCTTTACAGCCTGTTGATGCTTACAGAGGCAGAGTATAAGTGTGCTGCTACACTAGCCTGTCCATCACTTCACTCTCAGCCTTTCCCACATCACAAGAACTCCTTAGCCCACCAGCTGCCCAGTGCCTTTAGGCATCCCTTACCCTTAGGACACACCACGGAACTCTGAAGTTGAACATCAGCTTGTGACCTTGAAGAGCTTCAATACAAAGATTTGACTTGCCACGGTATTTTATGTACCGGGCTTCTTTACTCCTGAGAGACCTCAGATCTTTCCCAATCCCAAGGACAATGCACTGCCAATTTCATAGGAACAGAGAGTTAACTCTTCCCTGCCTATGCTTCAGCACCATCAGAACTAAAAAGCTCAGAGGCTTCCTTGCCACAGGTTTCACCTGCTTAGAAAACTGAGTACCCGGCTCACTTTCTTCCCGACACCTCCAACACAGTTTTTCTACGCTGCAGAGTGGCATGCTGCTCCTAAATGAATGATTCCAAAATATTATCAGACCACTATTAGTATAAAATAAGGAAGGCATAATTCATGATTTAATCAAAAAGCTTGGCTATCATGCTACACAGGAAATCGAGCAGCCTTCTGCTCCAAAGCACAGGCACATCTTACATCAGTGTTTAGGGTTCCAAAGAAGCCTAGTGCCACCACGTGGCTAAGAGAAAAAATAAGTTTCTTGGTCAAATGCACTGAAATCTGCACGAAGCAGATGCGTTTCCCAAAAGAATGACTTCTGAGTTGCAGTTGGCAGCCTGTTTGTGTTAAGAAATCAGGTAATCAAAAATTAATTTCTAGGCACAACAATCAACACACATCTTCATGGATCTCTGAAAGAGACAAATGGTGTACTAATACCACAGCATAATTGCCTTCAATTTTTGCCTCAGGGTTCTGCATAAAATTTAGAGTATAATGGAAGGGTTTATACATTTAAATATTAATGCTACCCAGAATGTAAGAAGTACATCATAATTGCTGTTATCAGTGGCAGAGCTGATAGCTTGCTGGCATCCTTTTAAACTCTTAGTGCAGAAGTTCCAAGCACAATCTCTGGTACATTTGGATTTCAACTAACCACACATGTGCTTTCTTTTCAAACTAAAACCAGGATTATATAGTATTGCCTTTTGCCCTTGATATACATTAAGGTTGTATTTCCAAATTTCACTTAACAAAACTCAAGTTTCTAAAAAGTGAACTAAAGAAAAGCTGTGCCAGAAAGTTTTTTTAAATACTCAGAAGAAAGTTCCCCTTAAAAAAAACAAAAAAACAAAAGGGAGGGGAGCACTCAAGTTTTGATTGACAATAACCTGTCTCCGCTCATTTTCATGGAAGGTCTTAAACTGAGCATATCCTTGTCATGGGACTCTGGCCCCACTCCTGGTGATTTGAAGATACTATTGAAACACACGCAAGTTCTTCAGGTGTGGCTTGTCATTTTCTCTTATTGACATAAAAATACATAAGTATAATAATCATAACAACTTTCTGTATCCATACATATTACATATGGTAATGCACTACACAACATAGATATTACAATTGGTCTGTCCCACTGTCAGTAAAAATAACTGCTCAGGATAGTGAACACTGTTTTCTATCTCATGTGACACAGAGTACTAGCTGATGATTTCAACCCAAGCACAAAGCAAAAAAAGAATTATGTTTTCAGATTTATTTTTGCACATCTGAAACTCTTTCCACTGGGGTCAGGGAAAGCAACAGCCTCTGACATGCAATCCTTACTGTACTCTAAGTCATTAATGGGCAAAAAGAAAAGCTTCTAAAGATTGCATTTCTTTTTGAATACTGGGTGGTAGTTAAATTCCATATCAAGATAACTATACAGATTGTCTGTGCTCTCAGAAAAGGACTCTTAATTTATTCTCTACAGTATAACTAATAATCTTTGCTGCTTTAGCTGATAATACAGTCCCTAACATGATGTGATACAAATGGAAGTAAAAGCAGCCCATCATTAGCATTGAGAAGGTTAGAAAGAAGATGGAACCAGACTTCTCACAGCAGTGCACAGTGCAAGGACAAGAGATAGCAGAGATAAACACTGAAACAACAGATTCAGATGGGATATAAGGAGAAACTCATCCCACAGGAAGACAGACAGGTACTGAAGCAGTTCCTTGAGGCTGTGTGGTCTCCAGTCTTGAAGACTTTCAAGACCCAGCTGGATCAAGCCCGGAACAACCTGGTCTGACCTCACACCTGGCCCTGCCGTGAGCAGGAGGTCAGACTAGAGAATTCAGAAGGTCCCTTTGAACCTGAATGACCCTGTAATAGTACAAGAAACAACATGCCTAAGGCATATACAGACAAGAGACCTATCTTCGTGCTTAGAATTTTAAATTAGGCTTGGGAGAAAGAAAACAGCAGGAAAACACCAGAAATAAAAAATATCACAAACAAGAGATATGGCTTTTCCAAAAGCAGTATTAGGAAAATGTGCTTCATAAAAAACAGCATAATACTACTGATCATGGCATGTGATCATATTCCAATACTGATAAGGTAATAAAACTAGAGTTTTTTTCTCAGATGAGTCTCATATTAAATACACACACAAGCAGAGGTTCCCATTTGTAGAAGCCCAGAGACTTTTTTGGAATTTATTAGGGAAAGTTGGATGAGATTTCTTACAAAATAAGGTTGTCCTTTCCATGACCTCCAAGAATTTGCAATATCCTACATATCACATTTCATCCTAGTGATAGTCTTTCACTTACTATCACCAGACTCCTTATATTATGCTTTTTTCTTTTTTTTTAATCACTGAGTGCTTTTCATGTTTAGATTTAAGAGAAGTCCTTCCTTATGTCCTTGTGTGCAAGGCCTGTGAAAGCTTGATTTCTAGTCAGGCAGCTGCTGAACCATCTTGGTTCCCAGAT
Organism: Scytalopus superciliaris; assembly: GCA_013400415.1. Classification (NCBI taxonomy): domain Eukaryota; kingdom Metazoa; phylum Chordata; class Aves; order Passeriformes; family Rhinocryptidae; genus Scytalopus; species Scytalopus superciliaris. The sequence goes on from VXBX01009030.1 coordinate 556,504, forward strand.
CATGGCTGGGGGTCAACAAATAGCAATTATAAATACAAATTATAAGTAACTATTTCCCTGAGGACATGGTACAGAAGGAAAGGTTAATTCACACAACATTCAAATCAGCAACCTAAGCATCTTCTCCATTCTGTGGTTGTTTGATGCACGGAATATTTTTCTATGATTATGAAAAAAGAGTCCTCTCTTCAGAGTGAAACTCCAAATTTATGAGTTATGAAATTACTTTATGACACTACAGTTTCTTATCATAATATTGCTGAAGAAAAATTTCAAACCCATTTGCATCTGCTGATACAATATCATAGGATTACGTTTTATGCCAACAGATAAGGGACTCATTACTACTACTCGTAAATTTTAAGAATAAAATAGCAAAAAATTAAAGATAGGTTTTTGTAATTAAATTCAAAGCTTGATTTCAGTCTCTGAACAGTAAAATTATAACTAGCAGCAAAACACTCTACATGAAATTTAAGTAGCTTGTGGTCTGTCCACGGGTATATTCAGAGCTGACGTTACAACAAAACCCACAACATAGTAGGTGCTCTGCAGATTTATCCCAGGGTGATGCAGCGGCACTTGGGGACCTGCTCATTTCATACAAACACCCCACTGAATCAGCCGCTTGGCAAAGACAACAAGGCAGTTATGAGTTTACACACAGAATCTCTCAGAGTGTCCTGCAACCCCACAGACTTGCAAATTAATCAAACACCATCCCAAGAATATTTTCAACTATTCCTTATCCACAGATAAGAGTCACTGAACTCCTTTAAACAGAATTTGGTTTTCAGAACGTTACACTACCAAATTAAAATGCAAGGCTAATCAAACTTCAGCAGAGTTTTTGGTCTGGAATTAACATGTACTGACTAGTAAGAGCCCAGAAACAGTGCTTTTTCATTTATTCACTTATGAATGAAACAACTTGCTCAACAGTGCAGTCTACACTGAAAAACACTTTTACCTTTAAGGAGCAAGTGGGCAGCAGAAATGTGCAACTAAAAGCTTGGCACAAGTGTGGTTATTTCAAAGTGCTTATTCTGAAGCAGGTCTGTAACCGAGCATCTTAACATCATTGACCCTCCTAGATGTTTTAGATAGGCCCTTGACTTACTGTTTTAGGGAAGGAAGTCTGTTGCCTGGCTTCAGATGGGCTCACATTAAATGGGAGCGCTGTTTAACAGTTCTACTGTGCAGGTCAAAATTCTCACTCTTTCAAATTACAAAAAAAAAAAAAGCTTTGTGAAATGGATTTTTTTGGTGAAAGAGGCACTGATGAATGCTTTCATTAAACTTCCAGAAGCTAAAACTGTAAAGTAAATTTGGTGAAATATACTTTCTTTTAAATCCAACAAAATTCAGAATTTTCCCACTCCCATTTCCCTGCAGTTGGATATTCAGTCCTTGTTTCCCCAAATTCTTGACACTCTAATACAACCATAAACATATGCTTTTCTTTCTTTCCTATCACTGTGACATTTTCCATGCCAGGTTTTTCAGTTCTGTTTTGGACTTGTGATGTTGTCGGGTTTTTGAAGATGTTCTTTATAAACAGCACAAACACAAGTTCCTGATTTTCAAAAGTGAATGAAGACATAGTAGGCAAATCTTACATGAACACAAATCAATTCCGTATCATTAGGAATCAGATCTTTTGTCTTTTTTAGCAGTTTCCAAGGTTGTTGTAAAGAGGACACAGCTGCCTTTTACAATTTCCACAAGTATAATTTGACCATATGGAATAATCTGAAAAAGTTCCAGTTTTGACTCAGCTGTTTCGTTTATCATCCAATCCAAGTACCAATACACTCACAACCAAAGCCAAGCTTAGCAAGCATCAATGTTTTGCAGTTCTTTCATTTTTCATCTCAGGATCCAGATAATTCAGGATATGCACTACAATAACTAGGCAGAAATACTGTTTTTCTCAAATACCCATGGGGCTTTCACTGACATCACATAGTAAAAAAAGAAATCCAAGGTCTCCATTCCTGTGCTACAGCCAATTCTACATGAGTACAGTTCTATCAAAATTGGCCTATCACCAAATTTTAATTTAAATAAAGTGAAACCTCCAAGTACTCCAAGTACTGTATTACTACTAATTCTGTAGTATTAGGCTTCAGACCAAGATAAATTTCCCAGTAAAGATACAGCATTAGAAGCTATACTTCCATCAGAGGTCATCACAGTTATAAAATTAAGACAAGGACTATCTCGAGGCCCAGCAGATTTTTGGGGGCTAGGGCAACAAATGACCCACATACAGTATTACATCAGCACATCATTAAAGTGAAGTTCTGATCTGAAATTAATCATATTCTTATAAGGTGGCACATCGACTAATAAGAAAAAGTACTTGCTGGAGGCTGCAATTTTTTCCTGTTAGTAATGCTTCTGCTCATCCCAATTATTCTCATGAGCACCATAGCACAGTATTTAATCAAGAGTAGAAAGAGAAAGGGAATAGAAAATGAAGTGGTAAATGGGCAAAATGACAGGACACCCTAAGTAGAGCTATCTCCCATCTTAAAATACTGGGTATTTTTCTGCTAAACTGCAGATAATACATTCAGTGAATATTAATACATTCTTTTAACTATCTAAAACTCAATCTACTTCACAAATTTATTGCTACAGGCCTTTCTGAAAATTATATAACAAAGACAATAACCTTACACAGCAGTATTTTGCATAGAGGGGCTGGGAGGGTTTAAAACAATAGCTTCACCCTTGAAAGATCTGGCCAATGGTTTTTGGGAAGAGAAATAATGAAAATTCTACTTCTAAACACAAGACAAGTAATCGCTATTTCCCCTCACTAAGAGAACTACAAAAGCCTTTTTTCATGCACAGGCTCAGTCTCAGACTGTTTCAATTCCTTCAACGTCACTCTACCTAGTTTTTGCTGTTGCTTGTTGTCTTGAGGCTCAGTAGCCAAGAGGCAGCATTAAAGGCAGAAGAAGTTAATGGAATTTAAGATAACTGATCCTGCCAGTATCACCTGAAACACTTGTAGCCACAAAACCGGAAATTTTGCTCCTGGAAAAGGAGAGTGGGATGGTATCAGTTTTCCACCAGTTTGCCAGTATGTTAGCATACCTTGGTATGTGGAACCGAAAAGGTTGGTAAAATGTCACTGTTCGTAAAATGTTTGTAAAAACACACTGGTTGCTAAAATTAAAAAAAATAATCTCCAAGACATTTCTAATGTAGTTTTCCTGAGTGACAGTGATGCAAAGACACACTCTATGACAGCTGTTATTTCTTGACATAACTCATGACAAATCTATGTGTATGTTTACACACAAGCTGTTAATGTCACGTGCAAACACTCCAGAACCTCTCCAGACACAAGATATAGGTCCAATTATTTAGCCAACCAAATAGGAAAAATATATTCAGCTAATGGTGATCTAATAGTGTTTTCAATGAGTACTTCAGCTTCTCACTGATTCTCTGGACTTGCCTCCTCTACTAACAGGTTTTTCTTCCTCCTCCACTCCTGTGACAGATGTACAGAATAAATGGATTGCCTATTGAAAATCCGGCCTTTTTTGACTTGGTGCCTTCTACATTCAGCAGCTTTACCTGCTGGCAAGTCATGCTGAAGCTTCAAAACTGCCCACAGAGTGAACAGCACATAAGTCATAATCATGCAAAGTTGTAGAAAGACTAAAGCAGGATAAAAGAAGCTACTGAGTCAAGTCTGCTCCACCAACACAGCAGAAAATACAGCTATGTATTATCTATTCAGTATGTTCTGCTTTTCCAATATGTTCTTTGAGATTTCCATGCATGCAGACTCCACAATACCATTAGTCTAGTTTTTACCACCCTTACCATCAGAAGACACTTCCTAATATGCCTCATGGTCACTCCTTAACGCAAATTATGAAAATACTTGTCCTAAAACCATAGTTTTAGTATTTTGAATATAGAGAATATATTATTTTCTCCATTTTTTTCCAGCAGACTTCAGTGTATTTGAGAGTAATCATTACTTTCTCCTCAAATTTCTCCAACTGTTTGACCTCAAATCATTCAGATACTGCCCAGAGTTTTCTCTGATCATTCTTATTGATTCTCCTTTCCCCATGCTTCACAAATGCTTGAGATATGGGTGCCTAAACTAAGCATAGCACTCCATGGTGAAAACTGAGTTCTTGTTTCTGCACACCAGAATTAGGGAGTATCTCTGCCAAATACAAGGAGTTTTCCAGTAACACCTATTCAGTTATGCAACTTTCAGGATCACATTTAAGTACCACTGTACAGTACAGTAGTCTCTCTAAATCAGGATATGGATATTAACACTGTGTGTGTGTGGCTAGCCGTCGCGAACGACGATGCTTTTTATGCCTGCGCGAATGGATTTATTACGTGGAGCTCAGCGTGCGCGGAACTGGCCCCACCCCCTTTAGCCCTGGGACACTCTAGCCTTGGCCGGGGCAAGCCCGGACGAAGTTGGCAGAGGGAGACCCGCAGGACTCGAACCGGCGTCCTTCCAAGAAGGAGCACGGATCCAGGGGCGGCGGCTTTACCCACACGGCCACAGTCGCCGGCATATTAACACTACATTACATCCAAAATAATGTTTAGTTCAGCAGCTTCTGAACTTACATATACTAAGATCAGTGCTGAACTGGGGTCATGTAGCACTGATGTATCATCCCCTTAAACAGCTGAGAAAACTGCCACAATTTTCAACACAGCTCTTCTCACAAGTGTTTCCCAATCCCAGTGCTACACCGGCTTAAGGAAATTAGAAACTGTCTTCACTAAATGAAAACATTAATTATATTTTCCATATCTTTACTCTCTGCATGAACACACCAACACATTAAAGATTCAGAACAGAAATTGAAAAAACAAACAAAACCAAAAAACCAAGACACAAAAAAAAGGCAAAAAAAAAATAATCAGAAGAAATTCCATAAAAAAATCCAATAAAATAATAAACATTAAAAGGAAACTAATCAAGAAACTCAAACACATCAAAAAAACAGATGTACTAGAGTATACATAAGTTAAAATGGAAGTATTTATATATGAGGGACAATAAGGAAAAAGCCACAGACAGATGGCCAGTTATTTGACCTCTGCTGGGTATTCCTGAACGATCACCTATGGACATGTACCATAACTGTAACAACAGTGACATTAGAGAAAGCCAGATTTTAACTATTTTCATTTTAAACCCTTTTCTCCTGTCACTAGTAACTTGCCCATGTCTTTCATAGTCAGAGATAGTTTTTCCCAAGTTAGCATAACACACCAAACTAACTTATTGTTAGTTTCGGAAGAATCCTGGCACTAATGGACACAAATTGGTATGTAAAAATTAAACATATATATTTTAATACAAAAGGAGACTATAGATAGGGTGTGGGAGGATGTACCGGCAGAGGAACTTACTTCACTGCTCTCTTCCCCTGATGCAATAAGCACAGAATTGGGCCTGATTTTTCATATTTAGACAGACTCTTCTCCTGAACATAAGCACAGGACATACAACCTCCAAGGGCTCACACTGCTCACCAGCAGTGTGGGTTTTGTCTGCTGGACCAAGTTTAATATAACTGAAAAATTGAGTTCTAAAAAACAGCATTTCATGATTTGTGCCTGAAGCAGCAATATTTTTGTAGCACTTTATTTACCTGCAACAGGCTATATGGAGCTCAGCATCAGTAGCTCTTAATCTATAAAAGTGTGTTTTATTATTGTACTGGTGAGTGAAAGACTAGCTACCTCACTGTATAATATACAGTACTGCAAATCCAAACTCGGATTTCTCATCGCAGGTCTGCAGTCTGCTGATCTCTAAGATTAGAGCAGAGCCCAGCCAGAGAAGATTGCTCCCCCGGTGATACAGAATTTCGGTAACTTGATCAAGGGTTGTATTAAAGCATTAAGTAAAACCTTAAATCACTGCCTGTTGCAGCTCTTGCACAAACACACACACCTCACATGTATTAGTATGGGCAATGATATTGATAAAAGCAACATATGAACACACAACAGCAAGAAAAGCTGCATAAAATTGTACTTCTCAGTGGATGCAGAGTTAACAACAGACTATTCTCCATCCTCCATGGAGAAATTCAAGAAGGTTCTTCCTCTATTTCAACATACTCTTCACTTTCTTTGTACAGATAAATACATAAAAGACAAGAACACAAACCCATGTGGATCTGTACACTGCAATGAGAAATTTAAATGCTCCATTCTGCATATCTGTTTTTACAGTATGATTTAGATATTATTTCATGCCCATAGGTAAAATTACCTAAACAAATTAAATACAGTGTTGCAAATGGGAAAAGCAAAACTCACCCCATGCACTTTGCATTGAAGCACTGCTTGCAGCAGTATCACTGCTGATCTCAATCCAAGAGGGGAAAAAGTTTCGTCCAGTAATATGGAGAAAATCACTCTTCCCCTTTGAGCATATAGAACCAATCCAGCCTAAACACAGCATTTTCCACACAGGCTACTAAACACTTCAAAAGTGGGGTTGGAGGGCTGTTTGTTTAATGAGTTATATTAATCAAGCCATATAATTTTGGTTCTCTGCCATGGATAGCTGCTTCTCTACTCACACTTGATATGTAGGCCAAGCAACACTTCAAGGTTTCCGGAAAGGTAAAACTCATTTAAACAAAGCAAAATTTTGTATTATAATACTTTAACCAACTTTGACTGAATGTTCCCAATGATTCCATCGAACATCACGGTCCCTGATGTCCCAGCAACCTGCAGTCAAACCACATCTGAAGTGTAAAATGAAATAGGCTTCAGACATCTCTTTCAAACTGTTTCTCTGGAGGTGCCGCTCCAGCATTTCAAAACAGAATATTCATTCTCATGTTGAGGTTCTTTTGGCTGCATATTCTAAGGTGATTATTACATGCTTCTATATAACACTGTAGGATTGATGGCAATTTTTAATATTCTATTTATACCGAGAAAAGGAAATGAAGGACTTAATAGCAGGTGGCTCTAAAATAAAATAAAAAAACAAACTGGTGCTCTCACAAACAGTACCTCTGTCACCAGCATGAAAGTCTCTACTTGCTGAAGAAATAGATTATTAATTGCACATCTTCATGGTACTTTGCTACATTTCTCTCCCAGGTCTGCTTATCAAATTTATTCTACATACATGTACTTTTCTGCTCCAGATAAACAGCCTAGGCTCATCGTAACAGCTGAGCCATGCCCGCAGGCTAACTGGAGTCAGAGTTCTCATTTTCAGCCTAAGATTGGATGCGCTTGGCCAGTCAGTGCTCCACAAACCTCATTTTTGTCCTCTAGTAATATAAACGCAATATAGCCGTGGAAGTTAATGGAGGTTTGCAATACAGTAAAAACCAGGAGAACAGGGTTGGCTGGGCAGACAGCTGCTTGCTTTTTAAATGCAACGGGAAGGATGTACAAAAATAATTTTCTCTTCCTAGATTAAGGAAATCTAGGATTTTCCTTAAGCAACTCATATAAGTATCTGCTTCACTCGTGAGAACACTATTTCATGAAATAAATGTTCTACTGACACAAAAATTTTTGTTTATTGCTTGTAAGGTTAACAGAAAAAAATTTACTTTCCTCTTGAAAAATGCCACTGGGCTGAAATGGCAATAGCCTCATAGAACAGACTGATATTATAAATTAGCTATACATTTTTAATGAATAGAAAATTCTGAACAATATATTATTAACTTTAGTTGTTGAATCAACATTTTGAAGTATATTTCCGGTCTCAAAACCTCCTGTAGAACTATAGTAATAATTAGCTGAAAAAACATGACATGAAGTAACTACCTCAGAATTACAAGCATAAATCTTTGTTTATCTTTCTTTTGTCTTGCATATATACACAGCTGCCTGATTCTATCCATTACAGCAAATTCCAGAGCTCATACAGGCCTTTAGCTCTGGCACATATTCAGACACTAACCTGAAAGGCACAGATTAGGAGACAGCAAAACCCTTCAGCAAGATATCTTTGATCACCTTATGGTTCTAGGGAAGGTAGCCCCTCATTACATCAGCATCTTCACAGCCAACAAGATGACTGTATTTATTACTTTTTTTCAGAGAGAGAACAAAAAAGTCACTTATGCAACTCAGCTCAGGTTATGCACCTTAGCCTGTAAGAGAGGCTAAGGGAGAGCCTCACAGTTAACAGCTTCTCATCTTTTTACAACCTACTGTTCCAGGCACTGCAAATCAAAGTCTTTCTCCAAGAAACACAAACTCAAAAAAATGTGTTCAGGTTTTACTACTGTACCTTCACCGTGCTATCTCAGAAAAACAAGAAACTTCATGCTGTATTCTGCCATATGTACAGAGAGCATAACTGATTGTTAGTATGAAATATTCTCTGTTATAGTAAACAAACCTGTACTACCCAATGATCTGAATTAAATTATCACTAATATTTTAAAGTTTGTACAGCATTCCAAGCATACCACAAGCTTTGCATAGACATAAAAGGTAATGTTGTGACAATAAAGAGTACACAAGTTAAATACATCAGATACACAGAGCTCTCCATCAGTCCCAGACAGAGAAAACAGAAATGGAAAATAAAAATGACTGATGATGTTCCATTAATACCATGATAGAGTGTTCCAAGCAAGAAAACTATGAACAAGAACAATTTAAGGGCACAGTGATTACAGGATTTTCCAAAAAGAAATGGGATAATTATAACTTTCTTATCACAATGTTAAGCTTCCTATTTATAATCTACGTATTTGTGTTAAGGAGCCAAGTGTCTGCATGCTATAGTGAACTGTAACTGTATGTAATGTTATGAGTATTACTGGGGGAGCCAGCTATGCACAATGACTGCCAATGTACATTTCTTTTTTAATTTTTTTAAACACCCTTATTTGTAATTACTGTTGCACTGTTGATCCTTCTTTCATTCTTCTTATACAGTGCTTATATCATTGCAAGGAAGGACAGAAGGAAGAAGCCTCTAATTCCTAAAGGTCCTACTTATGAGTTGTCAGCTTGCAAAGATCTACAACCATTTGTCTTTTTTAAGAATGTAATGGGTAAAATCAAGCCTAAAACACATTCCACCCTGGAATCAGTAAGCAGGAGCACTGAAGGAGATGATGAAGTGCTATATAATATGCACGTATTTAGAAATAAAACCCAAAGGCAGCAGAAAACCAAACTACCCTAATACATCAATCAACAGAGGGAAGCACGTAATGAAAGAGTAATATCTGCTCTCTAAATATTGAGCTGTTATCTCTTTATCTGTTATTTTCATATTCTACATTTTTACCTCCACCTCTATTTTTATCTTATTGGCTAAATTGAGATAAAAATCTGTTCTGCCTTAAAAGGATATTTTAATACCCGCTTACAATCCCAGTCATCTCCTTCCTATTTTCCTTGTATGCCTTTTCAACCCTCTATCAGGGGCCACTCACACAGTGAGCATTTTTCATCTAAGATTTTTTTTTCCAGCAATAGGTGCATTTACTGTAAGTTCTTGTCAGTCCTTCTGCAAAAATGAGAAAATTCTTGTACTACCACAGGCATTTTGAGAGCAATGCTACCTTTTGCTTCTCCTGACCCTTTTTTCCTAGAGTATGTTAAGAAAAAAGGGACTTGAAGTACTGTTTTGATACCATTTTTTTATTTTCTCTGGCAAAAAGTAGTCTACTTGCTTAGTGATTTGACATTTCTAAGTTGATGATCTTAAAGGTTTATTTACACACCACAAAAACCTACTGTGTTCTTTCACTCATTTCTCAGAGGTCTTCAATTCCAGCATCATGCAATAAGGGGGTGCAGTATTCTTTAGTTCATGTAAGAATTCATAAAAATATAACCGCATTAAAAAGAGGTTATTAAAAAGAAGCCTTGGACTAAATTTGTAAGTGAGCAATCTAAACTGCAGGTGTATTCCAGTTTTTGACAATGCAGTTTATATTTGAATGTCACAAAGAATAATGGTATGGTCCTTGGCTACATCCAAGCATTTACACCATCTCTCTCCTCACGCAAAATTTCAATTGATTTTATTAGAATTTCCCCAATACATTTCTTTTTGTCTAATAAAAACTACAATCCTAAGACAAAATGTCATGTGCTCTGTATACTGTGATGCTCTAGGAAATAAAGAGAGGGTATATTCTGCACACATACTTCCCCACTCA
>VXBX01009030.1:566699-662593 GCA_013400415.1 Scytalopus superciliaris
GGGTATATTCTGCCCCCCCCCCCCCCCGCCCCAGGTTATAGAATTGTATTTCAGATAACACCAAGAACCACCTCCTTGACATGCAGTCTGAAGTATTATTAATAAATGCTTATGAACCTACGAATTTCAGAGCAACTGTAGAAGTCAGTCCTAATTTCATCTTGCAAGCCTGCAACAAAATATTTCTCTCTGCAGATAACAGACTTCAGCTGCTTGAGATGGACTGAGATGGGTGAGGCCAAAATGAACAGTCTGTAAGCATGCAGTAACCACACACTTTTTAGACTGCTAAATTCAAATTCATTTTCAGGTATGAGTATGGCCTCCTGACTTCAAGGATCACAGACTAAAGGGATGAAAACTGTCCTGAAAAAAACCTGCTGTAATTTGATGGTTTGTTTCACACTTTATAGTATTTGTGCTAGTAGTTAATCCAAGCAACGTTTCTACTGTGTCTCTTAATGATGAGTAACGCCCTAGTGCTGGACAGTGAAATTTCTGGATGACATCTGCTCTTTAATAAAGTTGTCTTCCATCTCCTCTCCCTGAGTCCATCCCTTTACTGAAAGACCTCTACGGACAGCAAATCAAATGAGAGCCTGAAATTATTTCTTTTTTCACTGACTTGCTGCAACTGTTTATGATGCCCTCTGATAACCTTGTAGCCAGAATTTTTGATTTTCTTTTTTGAAAACATTCACCAACAAAGCAAAGACCGTGGGATGCAAGATCGCCTGACAAATTAAAAAACAAACACCAACAAAACCCCACCGACCAAACACAAATCCAGAGTAAACACAAATCCAAAGCAGGGCAGCATAAAAAAATGCTGGCTCACATGTATTATACATGGCAGCACCAGTCAGTACGTATAGGAAAAAGACCTCTGTAAAATGTGACAGAGTATTTATTTAGCTCTTTGTTTGTGAAGTCCAGCCATGAGATGAATGAATGAATGATGATTTATTTAGCTATATTACACCAACTCCCATTTAATGAAATGCAAACCACCACATAGAGAATCTCAGGTGGAACCTCAAACAGTATCAACTGTCTCAGATCAGATAAAGTTAAAACCCTGCCTCATTTACAGAGAGAATACCAAAACACCCTGAAGATCCTTAAGAATCCAGCTAACCCAGCATTACAGGGAAGGACAGGGACAAGTGCCGTCAGTTGAAATGGGAAACCATAGGGCTGGATCCACAGAGAACAAATTAATAAAACTGGGTCAAATGCTTTAACCAGTCCAGTAAGGCAAATCTTTTGAGGTTTTCCCAATAGTCAGAAAGGAAGAACAGTGAGAAAACTTACACATGGTTTAGGAGGGAGATTGAAATTAGCCACTATTAGTTATTTTCTGGAGGAGCCTTTTTCTCCACTGATTACAAAATGCACCATGGATAGTAACCATAAGGTAAAGTCCTACCAGGTACTTGCTATTCAAGAACACAGAGGACAAATGTCCAGTGTTTGGAGATGAGAAGACTTGAACACATATGCAGTAGAAATAAGGCAATATATAAGTTATTTATTTATTACACTAGGGTTAATACAAAACACTCTTCGGAGTTGGCTAAAGTCTCTCTTCCTTTAGCTCTAGGCTCAAAGACTTGCTTCATAAGAAATCAGAGATGCAATCTTCTGTATATAAATGAGAAACGTTGCAAAGCTGTGCAAAATATAATCAACACTGCTAGCCCCAAGACAGCCCAGAAGGAAGGAAGCTGTTCATGCCTATCCCTTGAAACACTCAGTTAAGCCTTTAGAAAACACAAGTGAAATGGAGCCAGGGAAATACTTCTCTGTCTGAAGCCCTACAAGAAGTTAAAAGCATAAGCAGTCCTTCAGTATGAAAGATCCATTAGGGTTAGTGAGCTTGTATGTCAAAGAAACAAAACATGTAGGGCCACCAGAGACCTTGAAGAGACAGCAAATATGCTCTCTCTTAAATGGGCTTGTGCGTTCACAGAAACTTTTGTCATCTGGATTCAAAGAAAGAGAGCCAAAGCAAGTGCCAGATTACTGCAGCTACCAAACAGAAATAGCTCTACTTATCCCCTTCACAAGCCTTCTTTTTTAATAAAAGCGAAAAAAAGGCAACCAAGCACAGTAAGAAACTCAGCTGATAATGTCTTTGCTCTCTAAAGAGCAATCAGAAGCTAAAGACCTCTCTAAAGAGCTAATCAGAAACAGCACAATGAAACCAAAAAGCCCACAGGTTAACATCTGGTGCAGAAAGCTTCATCTTCAAGAGCCATAAAATATTTATCTAGCCACCCTTTTACGTGGCAATATGATACAAGCTTTTTCTTTGTGATCTCTTCTCAGCATTTATTCCTGTGGATATCTACATAATTTTTCTACTGTTGTTAAATAAATGCTTTTAAAACACAGTTCTGCAGCCACCACATCCACAACTGCAACATCAGGCTGAAGACCAGCTTTCAATTGTTAATCGTGAGTGATGGGTGTGTGATTAGCTGAGAAACTTGCAATCAGTCCAGCTAGATCAGGTACCTGCTCAATTGTTCTCTGCTGTCCACATCTCTTAGGAGAAACGACCCTGTCAGACAGGACCTGTGAGACAGCAGCAGACTCTGCAGCTATCACACTAAGATATACACAGCATCGTTAATTATAATGCTATCAAAGTGCAAGTCCCTGAGCTCATCACTTCGACTATGTACAAATGAGATTTTCTGTTACCATGAACTCCCTCTATTAGCTTATGTCACCTCCTGCAGCACCTCATGTGCAAATGTTATAAGAGCACTTTACAAGTTGACAGTTCAAGTTAACAAGTGTAGAGAAAATAACATGACAAACGTGTGGAAATGACACAAGTATCCCCCTTGTGAGCTTAGCCCCATAACAGAGCTTGGCAGCTTCCACCTACAAATGTAAATGATGAAAGCTGCCAAATTAAAAAAGGCACAATCTTTTATTTTTTTTAATCCAGAAAATAAACATGAAGTAGGAGTTTGCAGAGTATAGCTGCAGTGGGAGACAAGCAATAGCATCATCTTGGTAAAAAGCAGCTATATAAAAAAAGTTGATAAACCAGGCATACTTTTTTAGTTTTTCTGATCTATTACTGTTTTTCTTGATTTTTACACGTATGAAAAATAGCTTACATTCCACTTGTGTTGGTTGAAAGCCCATAAAAGCACAGAGATGAGCTGCTGAAAAACTACATTAGCAGAACTGTTGCAAGCATGATTGACTACGAAAGCTGAGGTTTACTGGAAGAAACACTATCTTTTACCCGGCCAATTTTACAACTTGAAAAACCAGTCATAGTCTCTGGACACAAACACTTAGTCCAGGATAACTACTTATTACCTAAGGAACAGGTCCTAAAAAGGATTTATGTGACAAAAGCGTGTTCATTTTTTCCTCTATTTCAATTAGACTAATAAAATACATTACCTGTACTGCTCATTTCTTTCTACACTGTGGTGCATGGCATCTTCTGACAAAAACAAATATCCCCTCACAGCATCTATGGAACTCAATGCAAGTGGATGAAAGATGAATTAACAGATGAAGAATACTCACTTAAATGCTGACAGATGAGCAGTTATGATCAACAGCCCTTCCAGAAAATATACATGTATCCCTCAGACAAATAAAAATCATTAAGAACAGCAGCAACAAAGGGGATCCAAAGCCAATTATTTCCCATAACACACTGGATTAATTTCATATGTCATCCCACTGAGCTACAACAGGACTCCTACTTCAATGAATTCAACCGATAGCACAAAATGTGGGTTGCCACCTGCATTTTATTTTCTCTAATGCATAAATAGTTGCATCGGCTTCACAGGAAATAGCACAGTGGAAAATTATCAATTCTGAACAAATTTACAAAGACCTACTCTCTTCACTGAGTAAAATGTTTTATGAGGGACTAGATATTCACATCATTTGCATGAGTAACATCCAGGTGAAGCCAACATGCCTTGCAGCAAAGAATTCATCATCTTGGGAGGTGAAGTGTATTTTACCCTGGAGAATTAAGGTATTCACTGCTATTGTAGTTATCAACTATACATACAAGAGTAGGACAGGAACGAAGTGGTGATTTTTGTCTTTCTGTACCAGTTAGTTTTACAAGTGTTTGACTTATTTTGTTAGAATCACACAGGTTTTTTTTTTTTTCCTTTTGCTTAACCTACCCTCCCACAAAAATTGATGCAGACAAAAATCATAAAACCAATAAAAAGATTCAAAGTACTCTGCAAAGTAAGATATGTAAAGATCTCAATCTGTTCAAATAAAAAGAACAAAATACCAAGAAGGTACCTTTGTTTATAATTTACAAGTAGCTTTAATGGACAGAAAAATGCCATGTACTAAAAGATGCCCTTAAGTCTAGGTACAGAAGACAAACTGAGGCGTAATGGCTGGAAGTGAAAACACAGCTACCATTAAATTAGGAATCAGGCATAGTTTCTTTGTGGTCTTTGTTTCTGGTGGCTTGGTTTATCAACTGTTGTTTGGTTTAGTGGGTTTTTTTAATCTCACACCTGTGGAATAACCTAGCAAGTGAAGGTGCAGTTGTTACATCTCTTCATGTTTTTTCTACCCTTACTTCAACAGAACTCATTGTGCTTGACCCACAGGCAGCTGGCAGGCTTTTATAGGTTGTACACAAAAGGTCTGGCCAGGGGTCTGGCCAGTTCTATCAAGTTGCATTTTTTTCTGTTGAAACGTGTGGGTACGTACATCCCAGGCAGTTCTTTGATATTACCTCTTCCATACACACAAGCAACTGCTCTGTTCTTCTCTACTCAATGATCCCACCAGTTTTGCACTACCACATGCAGGAACCCCTGTCTTGTGCTTGGACACAGCACCACCACCTTAGTAAACACAAGTAAAGGAAACAACAAAACAGACTGGATTTTGTCTAGAAATACTGCTACTAAAAATAATTTCCAACAGTTTGCCTAGGAAAAAAATGCTGAAGTAGAAGGGATCTCAGGCAATAGTCACAGATGCATATCCTTTTAATTTATATTCAGGAATATCATTACATACATAGCCCTATTCAAGTTTATCTTTACTGTGAAGTCATCCGTAAGAGTCAGAAATTTTATTAATTTGGTGTTCTCCCTACATTCACATTGTTTGAAATTTGAAGTATGACCACTCCCTACAAATACCTATTAGCATGTGGCTTTTGTAATGCTAGTGTGCAGACACTTTATGTAGCAACAGCGTACCAAAATGCAACTCAGGTCTGAAATAAAATCCTAACTCATGTTAAGATCTGCTAAACCCTTCTGTTCACCTTGAATATGAAAATAACTTGCCATATTATCTCTCTGCCTCTGAAATAAGTAGAATGAATGAAAATGGCAGCTTCCTTTATTTGCCAACCAATTCTCAGTTTAAACAAATTCCTTGACAGGTTCTGCACTGTTTGGTCTATTTTTGATAAAAAAATACTGCTTGCCATCACAATACAGAGACAGAATAACAAGTGATGAGTTTGTCCACCAACTATTAAAACATGCCATAACGATTAAAGCATCTGATTAGGAAAAAGTTTTAACTTACCCATAGGACATTGGCCTTTCTTTCCATACAACAACAGCAACCAGGCTTACAAACAATTTAAGTTTTGGCCGTTTCATATGCTAGCTCCAAAAGGGAGAGCTCCATTAAACCAGCTGAAATGTGCATTACAGGGACAACAAAGCATCCTGAAACCTTTTTAGCAGACACCCTGCTGAATGGAATTTTTTAAAAAATAAATATTGAACAACAAGAGATATCTTTGAACTTCTCTGGTTAATAGACCTTACAGGCCTCCTACCAAGAAGCAATAAATATGCCTCAAGAAATCAGTGTATCACTTCATACCATTTAATAATGCCACAATTGCTTTTGTTATGCAGACTGTATAGAAGGGTGAATGCCATCTGAGAGCAAAACCATGCATTAATAGTGCGTTTCTGTCTTGGGTTAGGCAGCATAGCATCCCTGCCTCAGTTCTATTCTCTTCCACCTGTAGGTCCTACCAGTGGACAGCTGAGTCCACTTAAAGCATCCAGATAGAATAGTTTGGCATCTACTCTCCCAACTCAAGTTATTAAAATGAACTACTGTGATTCATGAACCATGGCTGAGTGGCTGACTATTCCTTTCACTTAGGTTCAAGACTTTTATTCATGTATCTGTATCTCTTTGAAATAAAAACCTCACAAAGACACCAACATGCTGAGATTCAATGTCTCATCTTATCAGTGCCTAATACTGGCAATGAAGAATTTGACATTCACAAACTCCCATCCTAAAGCTGTCTGTTCTGATGATATAATTTGCAGAAATAAGCTTTGTTGGTCACTATTCACTTCACAGTGGGCTATTTTACTCCTGATTTTGTGTCTGGGCACAGTAAAGTAAGAAGGACACTTTACTATTCCATTTATCATTAATAATTTATCATTAGTTCTGGCCGTACCTTGTTATTTAACTACTGTTTTGAGGAATTAACTTTATTTCTGCATCCCTTCTGCTCTTAGAAACCTGGAAAGCAGTATGAATAGCTTGAGAGCTTGCCTCTGAAACAGATGTAGTTCTGTGTCATTGATGACGAATCCTTTTTGTTTAAAAGGCATACAAATTTCCCTACTGTGATCAAATCATACAAAATAATCCACTTGTTTTTCAACTTTGTCTTTCAACAGTAAACTTTAGAAGTGATTCAGTGTAATAACAAGTTAACCTATGCGTAATTTGATTGAGCACTAATGTGCATTAATTAGAAATAAACCACATATCCTTAATATGTGCTTGGGTGCAAGCAATATCTTAAGCCCAGTCATGACTGTGTCTTATTCTCCTTTATTAATTTTTCTTTCTGCATGATCTTTACTAACTGCACATATGCTTTCTCTGGCATACAAATGGGAAATACGAAGAATATTCTAAGCTATGAGGAAAGCAAAAGTTTTCCAAAAGCTACCTTCTGTCTGACTTGGGGAAAAAACAATTGTCCTGACTCTGTACCTATGATGATTAGTTTAATAGCATAGGTGTGAACAAGGCATATGAATTAGACATATCAGAAAATCTTTACATCACCAGCAATGACCAGTTGCTAACTTCCAGCACAAGGCTGTAGTTTAAGTTAACAGCTATGCCAAAAAAGAGGTTTCCTCTGCTTGCCACCCTGAACTAGCAATGCCCACATCATTCCTTACAGCCATGACTGAAATGAACCAAACCTGGGTCAATTAATCCAGCCATTATTTGTTTTTTTCTGACCAGCAGAAGCCCCGAATCATCAGGATAAAACAGTAAAATACAGCACGAATAAACAGGTGACACCACATCTTCTCCTATTTCCCTTAAAAACATCAACACATTAGACACACAGAATTAATTTCAGAAGCTTACATTTATATCTGCAGGTATGTGCTCTGACGGACACAATTTTGTCCATAAAACAGTGTGTGGTCTCTACTGACGGTTTTTTTTTTCTCCCCACTTCATCTAAATCCATTCCATACAGCCTTCCTCTTGCTTTGAAATTCTTAATAAATTCTTTTTAATGTGTGATGGTTATATTTTCAGATATTGTCCTGAAGAATGCCGAATCATTTAAAGAAACAATTCATCATATAAGCCTTAATCACAGAGTCAAGAAAAAAAATATTTGCCATGTTACATGCTTGCAAAATAAGGAACACAGTGGTGATGTCTAAACAGTAGTGGGAAACCGTTGTACCTGGTGAATACCAGGTGAAGAGAAAAAGATCCAGAAAAATAAATGTTGTGGTCTACTGTAAGAAGAGCACATAATTGTCACATCAGAAAGCAGAAAACATATTTTATACAAAGACTCGAATTAACAAATTAGGGAAGATGTCAGTGCTGGGGATACTTTGTGATTTAACTTTGATCAGAGCCAACGTGAATGGAAGCTATAGTCATAAATGTTTATGAATCAAGATGCAAAAATATTCCTTTTACAGGCTGAGAGCAGGTAAAGTGATTCAAAAAAGGTATAGCTTTGATAATAAGATCAAATTGCTTTCACCATGTCACACGTGTCCTTAAAGGGTAAAGACAAATGACAAGTTTTTATTCTCATCTGGAGGAAAAGCTCTGCTAAAATATGACTAATGCAAATACTTACACTATCATGCACACTGCCACACTTACAGCAGGAAAATTGCATTACTTCCCTCTTTCAGCTGAAATGCCTGACAGGTTTTTGCCAACAATTCATATTTTACAGGCTGCTTTATTTATTTCTGAACAACGTCCCCTACAGGGAACATTCACAAAAAATAAACCTAACCCCTGTATTTCAGGCAAAAGAAAGATTACCAATTTTTCTTGGCAACCAGTTCTATAAGCTCTTGATCTGTTCAGTTCCCAGCTTCTCCCTCAATTCCTGCCTGATTTGTTAAAATACAGAAAGCCTCTCCCATCTTTCCAACTTCTTTCACTGACCTACTTCCCCATCCTCTTAACTTTCAGAGCTCCTAGTCCCAAATTCTTCCTGAACTTCTTTCCTTCCCAGTACTTCATCCCTTCCTTTTCCACAGTACCTGCAGTCAACTCCACCTCATACTTAACTGCAACTCTTCCTCTCTTATCATCAGCACTTCATAATCCCACTCATTTTCTAATGGGAACATAGCCCAGCCTACCCTTTATCATTCTCGCTTCTCTATGGAGCGGGTTCTCACTTTCCCTACTCCCACTTCCTCCGCTCCAGTAAGGAAACACATTTCAAAAGTTGGCAAATTTAGAAAGACAAAAGTCTTCCAGGGTAACAGTCTGCCAAGTCTACAGATTTGTAAAGACAATTTCATTTAACTAAGTGCTTCCTCCCACTATTTACTCATTTTTCTTCACATAATATGAGTTTCACAATGCTTATTTTGGGACAGTTTGTTCAAAATATATTTCACTTACAATCTGATCATTTCAGGTTAGAATAAGTCAAAACTGTTGCATTTTACTTTCATCAACTACAAGATGCCAAAAAAAGTTAACAGGAGACTTCTGATTTTTGGAGCAGTCAAAATTAACCTATTTTCCTTTGATGTACTCAAAAAAGTTATTCAGTGCAGAATCATGTAGGAGTCATTTTTTAGGAGACGTGAATTCTGCTACAGTGCTGGCTGTTTCACAGCATCAGACATAACAGGATGGGTATGTGGGAATAACTTAAAACAGACATATGAATAAAAAACAACTAAGTAACCAAAGCCCTTCTTTTTGTCCAAGATCTCTGTCTGAACAACAGAAACAGGCTTTGGTGAAAAACTTTCCATTAGGTTTCAATTGATTAAAACTCTCTATCCTGTTGCAGATGTTCAAGATCCTGAAGCAGGCTGTTACTAAACATTTTAACTCCCCTCCACGGGTTTTCTTTGGTATCAAACACTGCATTTTGTGTTGCACAAGGAATTGCTCCAGCTATTAACTAACCACTGCTTCTCAAGTACCAATCTTTGTCTGACTGGAAATCAGCTCCAAATCGTAACTGCTATCCAAACTCTTTATGCATCTATAAATCTTAAAACAATTACACAACATTAATATTCTTCAAAGTCAAGAAAACCTCTCATAATAGAAAAATACAAAATGTTGGTTTCTTTATTAAGAATTTGAATACAAAATACACATTACTGAAATTTAAGTGCAATGATTTCAGAAAAGTTTGTGTTATCTGGGGGACTGTGTGCAGTTTGCCCATGAAAATATCTATTCAACAAGTTATGAAAAATTT
Organism: Scytalopus superciliaris; assembly: GCA_013400415.1. Lineage (NCBI taxonomy): Eukaryota > Metazoa > Chordata > Aves > Passeriformes > Rhinocryptidae > Scytalopus > Scytalopus superciliaris. Next base: position 576,466 of record VXBX01009030.1, read on the forward strand.
TACAAGATCGGTATTAAGTTATTCACCAGGCCTGTGTTATTTCAATGAATTTTATCAGTTTTACTGAATGAATGCTGTGAATACAGAAAATTACCTCGGCGGCAACAAAATGAGTTTTAACATCTCATTCCTTTCCTGAATTATATACTTTTGCCTACTCTTCCACTGAAAGGTGAATTAACATATATAAACATTCCCAAACCTAATTTCCATATATCAATCGGTAATACAACCCACAAAATATGATCCTGAGTCTTTACTGGGCTGGCACGCACTTCACTAGGTCAGAGAAATCTCCTGTTCTAAATGGTAAGCTTCTGGGTCTGTAGCTGGTTTTCCACACAGGGCCACGTCCTTAACCCAGTATTGCCTCCAGCAACACACTGCCAAGACAAGAAGGACTGAAAATACAAATGACCTAACAAGTGACCCAACAGCATTTCGATTTCTCACCCCATTACCTTCTTTTTATCAATCAAAGGGATCAAAGGCCTAGAAGAAGCAACCTACCCTGAATTGCTATGGCCTGGGGAAAAAAAAATACTGTATTTATTCTGAGTTTATTCTCACATAAGCAAAAGAATACAAATAGGCAGCTTAGAGGAAAGCATTCCAGAACTGTCTCTACAAGACTGCTCTTGGCCACACTTTCAGAGAGACCTACACAGCAGGAAATGATGTGTACAAGAAAGGACAGGGGCTAAATTAGTCACTCTAAGAACAACGCCAGGGCAATTTTCAATTTTTATTTTCATAAAAACAAGTGATTGCAAACTACCTATGAATCATCTGACCTACAGGATGATAAACCCAAGACTGTTTGATTTGTAGTCATTAGTCATAAATTTCAAGTTCAGTGAATTAGCTCTCCATTAATTGTCTCCCTTAGAAAAAAATCATCTACAGATTCCTGTTCTCCTATTGCATGCATTACTTGCATATGCTAACCTAAGATATACCACAGCTTCAAATATATGCTTAGGGCATCTCCCAGGACAAAAGACACGACAGTAATCTTCTAGCGCATAACAGAAATTTAATTTATTTACCTTTTGTTTCTTAAGAAATACTTTCTTTTACCAACAATAGATAGATTTTTCCACTTATGTACTACTCGTTGCATAAATGTCACTCTTTTATTAAAAATCAAGTGTAGTAATTGAAATAGACATTAGATCAGCAACACAGGGTCACTTAACCCTATAGCCTGTCTCCACAAATGATAACTTGCAGACTGCCCTGACCTGTGTCCCTTCTACAGGGAAGAGATCCCAGTATGCAAGCACACCAAGTACATCAGGTTGTACTGTCTCTTCCAATTTGTTCATAAACACTTGTTAGCATCCTGGTTGCCCCCCCACCCTCTCATGCTTCTATTTCCCATCCACCATCATAGCATATCACAGGAACTCCCTGTCATCTAGCTCCTTTCTGGCACACCTGTTCCATACAGTAGGATGGGGAAATAAAAGAAGCTGAGTGTACACGTGGGGACGATCGCAGTTCTTGTGAGTTCACAATTTCTGCCCAACCCAGCAAGTGTGCAGGCAGAGCATGACTGGGTAGAGCCCACAGGCACAAGAAATCAGTAGGGAGTGCAGTGGAGGTATCAAAAGAGCTTTGTTCAGCACTCCTTGCAGCTCCCTACCCTCCCATTTCAATCTCAGATGCTCGTCTTTTCCCAACATCAAAGGACTTCGAGCATCTGACATACAATGGCATAATGAAAACAGAACCAGACTTTTTTTAGTGGTATCCACCGAATAGAGAAGGTACAAACTGAAATACAAGAAATCCAAGAAAAAGCTTTGTCCTTTTTTTAAATCATAAAGCTAGATAAACACTTGGACAGGCGGCCACGAGAGGTTCTGAAGTTCTGTAGCCCTGGAGACACTCCAACTACACACATCCCCAGGTAAATCCCAGCTGACCCTGGTCTGAGCAGAGATGCTGGACCACATAATCTCCAAAGGCGCCTTCCAGCATCAGTGATTCTGCCTCTCTCCTAGTACTGATGACTGTATTTTGAGAGTGGGTAGGGAGTATTCATTAGATTTGTCATAGGACTGTTTAATCATTAGTAAATTCCTGACCGCTCTCACAGGTCTACAGTATGACAGGCACGGAACAGAAGGTAAAGGTCTTCACCACAAGTGAGTTGTTTCTTTGGAGGTGGCACCATAGGCAGTGACATACAGATTTTAGTAGCCCACATACAAAACCAGACTGAATGTTTTTCTTCAAGAGAACTATATAAAAATTTTGCCAAAATACTGGTCTGTACTGAGAACACACCGTACTGGCATAAAATATGACAATGAATAGGAAAGAAATTTAAAAGTCAAAATAAAATAACAACCAAGCTGCTTTTGCTTGACAAATATAGCTATCTGTTTAAACAATATTAATCCTAAGTGTGTATTTTAACACATTACCAGATATTTCTACACAGAAAGATATCTTTCCCTTCATATGGCAAAAAAAGATCCTTAGAAATAGTATCAACTCAACATAATAAGCAGCTTCAGAACAAGCTTTCTCTTATATTAACTGGAAAAACTGTTTAGGGAATGCAGTAAAACCAGCAAAAAGGTGGGTTTTCTTAGAAAAATACATTAACTGAGAGTGCTTTATACTTACATTATCGCGCCTCAATAAATAGCTACCTTTTTCAGAAGAATACGAAAACAAAAGAACAAACACAATGCATTACAGGGCACATCTATCTGTAGCTTTAAAAGTTCAGTGCCCTGTAAATTTGCTCAGGCCATACTTAGAGCCTAAATACTCCGAAGATACAACTTTAGAAGAAAGTGTCAGAGACTGAACCTATACTGCTTTTAGATAGGACAGAGTTAAGTTTCTTCTTAGCAGCTTGCTTATATGGTTCTGTATTTTTGATTTGTAACCAAAACAGTGTTAATAACACAGGTATGGTTTAGCTGTAGTGCTTTCACACTGTCAAGGACTTTTCTGATCCTCACACTGTCCCACCAGTGTAGAGGTGGAGGGTGGGCAAGAATGTAAAGGTGAACACAGCTGGGGTAGCTGGCGCCTCCTGACCAAAGGGATATCGCTGATCATATGATGATGTGCTCCACAATTCAAGTTGGGAAAGACAAAGGAAGAGGGAATGTTCACAGTTATGGCACTTATTATCCCAAGTACCCATTACATGTGATAGAGCCCTGCTTTCCAATGGATGGCTAAACACCCGTACACCCATGGGAACTAATGAATGAATTCCTTACTGTCTGTTACTTGTGTGTGCAGCTTTTGCTTTACATGCTAAACTGTCCTTATCTCAGCTTGCAAATTTTCTCACTTTTATTCTTCCACTCCTCCTTCCCATCCTGCCAGACAAAGTGAGTCAGTGGCTGAGTGGTGACAAGCTGCCCACTGCAGTTAACCCACAACAGAACTAAAAGGCCTCACCTTGAATATTGTGTGCAGTTTTGGACCCTGCAATATAGGAAAGATACAAAGCTATCAGAGAGTGTCCAGTGGCTACAGAGAGGGCCTTGAGGGGAAGCCGTATGAGGAGCAGCTGAGGGCACTTGGTGTGTTCAGCCTGGAGAAGAGGAGACTGAGAGGAGACCTCATTGCAGTTACAACTTCCTTGTGAGAGGACGAGGAGGGGCAGGCACTGATCTCTGCTCTGTGGTGACCACGGACAAGACTGGGGGAATGGCCTGAAGTTGTGTCAGGGGAGGTGTAGACTGGAAAAAGCTTCCTCACCCAGAGGGTGTTTGGGCACTGGAACAGGCTCCCCAGGGATGTGGTCACAGTACCAAGCCTGACAGAGCTCAAGAGGCAACTGGATGATACTCTCAGGCACATGGTGTGACTCTTGAGGATAGTCCTGTGCAGGGATACGAGTTGGACTTGATGATCTTTGAGAGTCCCTTCCAACTCAGCACATTCTGTGATTCTGTGTAATTCTGTTCTATTTTCATTACACAGAAAACACATTCGACTGCTACCATGTTTACTCCAGGATTTAAAATTGTTAGTAACTCACTCTAACTTCTACCTGTATTCACGTAACTCAATTAAATTGAAATTATAACACCAATGTTAGACTAGCAGTTTACGCTTTTTTTGGGCTATAATGTTTACGTCCTTAAAGGAGTGCACAGAATGTTATAGCATAACCATTAAGTCACATCTAAATTAATGTCTGTTCATTAGTTTATCTCAAGAATTAATTCAAAGTGTCTAAAAACTGCAATCTAGTTTTCACTAGCTCTTAATTTGTTAAGAAATGCATATTACACTACAGACATTGATTTCCCACAGGGTAGTTACCCAAAAATCATCTAGTTGACTTGACCTAAAAATCACAGACTAAATGCTGAAAACCCAATTTGCCATTTCCCCTTTTTTATGCTGTTAGTACGTGAAAGGCACTTTCTCCATGCTAAATTAAGAATATAAGGCTCAAATTACTACTTACCTGCAGTCAGCAGTTTATTCCTATTTAGATAGCACTATTCAGCCTTATACTATCAAAGTAGTCCTGACAGTTCTTGCTTTAAGTAGCTTCCACAGTTTCTTTCCACAATGGAGCAAAACGCCAAATTCATTGCAAAAGGGGAAATTTTGTTATGTTAGTACAAAGCTAGTTATAAACGAGTGCTGTCAAGTCCACTTCACATGAAGGGTGAACCACTGCCTTGCAGGGTTTGCTTGAACAGTTCAATAAGAATTGATGTTCCTAAATATTCTCCCTTGAGAAGCCCAGCATGGAAGAATTTGAATTAAGCAGAAATCTCATAATTCAGTGACAGAAAAAAATGGAACATCTATTTTAACTATGAAAAATATCAAAGATAATATACGTAGAGCATGTTAACAGCAACGTTGCAATTTTTCAGAGAAAACATAACCTTGCTAATTCTAAGGAAGGTTCTTTCTTGTGCAGAAGACATTAAAGGAGTGTGTGCATTTTGCTTACCTAGTTCATCTTTTTATAACAGTTTCAGTGTATCTGAAAAAGGCTGTTTTGTCTGAAGGTTTTTTTCAACCTGAGCTGAAACCCTGAGCACTCAAATCCTCCTTATAACCTTTCATTTACTGCCTTTCCAGGGCAGGGCTGTTAAGACATTAATCGTTAATGTGTCCCCAGTGGAGAGTGTACTCCGTAAGGTTTTCTCAAGCCTCTACAGGTCACACTTGCATGGCAAAAAGCCAGCCACCTTCAATTCCACTTGGAAACCTATTGGTCAGTCATCCACTGAAACTCATTCAGCTCAAGTATTTTCAATAGCATCTTCCACCTCATGTATTAGCCACAAATTGCATAAAATCTCAGCTTCCAATTCTCAGTGTGGACTGTCAGAGAGTATGAAGTAGAAGGTCAAGTCCATACTCAAGGAGAAAAGTGCAGAAAAAATAATGTTAAAGTAACCTGAAACGAATACAAAAATCACTTCAATTCTCTCCAGACTAGCAGCCAACCCAGTCTGATTCACTCTCAGTGCTTCATCAGACACCAGCAAAATATCATACTATTCAGTATAGATAGGAGGAACATAAAGACATTTTAGCCCTTATTCATGTACATTCACTGAAGTCCACGGGGGCACAGGATCCTGTTATTTCTGTCATGATGGAGCAACTATGTTAAAACTGGTGCTTGATAATAAAGACTACTCAGGTAACAATAAAATAAAGTCACCTGTGCAAAGCAATAAACACACTTTCATGAGTTGCATATTTGGATGCAGCTACAGTAACATACCGTATCAAACATAAGGATAAATTCTAATACAGTGGTTTGGATAACAGCGCCATCATCGCCAGTACCATTTCTGAAGTATACTAGAAACATGACTATTAATTGCTAAATCACCCCAAATCACTTAGTTAACAAAACTAAGGTACAGTGACACACAAAGAATATCCAGGACTCCAACTGCAATTTAGACACCAGCTGCTAATTAGATAATTGTCACAGACATGCTGGCCATAACACATTTTCATTACTGACCTATGTTTTAGCTTTCTGCTCTCTCCAGAGATACACTGTAGTCTCAAATACTTCCAGTTAATCACTCTTTTGCAAGCATCTCACTATTTCTGTGTCAATCATTTACCTCTGTTGTAGCTTCCCAAAGTTTCAAATGGCCCTCTCTGTAATAAATTAGTCAGTTACTAATTTTTGAAATTTAATGCTTAACTGACATATTCAACTCCTTTCATTATCAAATTGAATTCCTGCCCATGAAATATTACTCTGTATTCCAACACTGAGTTTTGCATACACTGTTCTTAATTTGTATTGTAAGTAAACTTATTGAGATATTCGGTACTGGAGCATCTCCAAAGTACAAGTATGAGAAAAAGGGGATTTTGGATACTCATCAGCATTGGATGGATAAGCAAAACAAACTCAGTAAAAAACTCAGTAATACAGTACTAGCATGCATCCTGAAAAATTATCTTAAGGCAAGGCAAAAAAGTAAAATGACAATTGAGACATGAAATTAAGCAAGTTCTGTGGTAACTGCAGATACTCTAGTGCATGACAAGCACTGTGGGAGAAACATGAATGCAACTATTTCATATCTTGACAATAGGGCAGAGAAGACTTGTATCGCTCTTAAAGCTGAGGGGGAAAAAAACCTGGGATGTCCTTAAGCCTTGAAAGTCCTTGGCAAGAAGCAGTTTTATTTAATATATAGGAACCATGGGAAAGATATAAAGAAACAGCACAGTCAAAGCAACAATCCAGAAAAGTTGTGCAGCTCTAATTATGATGACCCTAGGAGGCAAGGCTGCCTTGCTCTAGGCAAAAGAAGTAGATGGTGCAGCATTGAGGGCAACCACAATTTGTACCTGCAAAGGTGAAAAGTTGTCGCTGAATTTAAGAAACAAAAAACAGACAATGTTTAGAGAACATTGAAGTATAAGAAAGTGAAGAAAAAACTGTGTTGAAAAGAGTGCCCAGAGAAACTCAGTCCTGCACAACAGAATGCTCACCCACTAAGACAAAAAGGTTGAAAAACATTTCTTTTACTTATATAGCACATAGGCTGACAGACAGGTGTGGGGCCAAGAGAGCAGTCACGAAGACAAATCAGTATTTTCCTCGTAAATAATAGCAGAGAGGCACAAAGGCAGGTTTGTGAGAGCCAGATATGACTGGGCAGACTCATTCTGCTGCATGTATAGAGTCACATTTCTAGACAGAGTGAAAACACATGTAAGCATAGAGCATGGCTCAGCTTGTTTCTTGAAGCTGGGCAGTGTGGCCTAGGGGCTGCCAGCATCCTCTGAACTTGTAGTAATGCAATTACTTCCACTTACATCATCCTTCATGACTATCTGGTTTTAATAACTGCAATTTGCTAGCATTTCAAAATATCTATCAACAACTTTTAAAAAAAAAAATTAAACATTTCCTCTTTGTACTGATATATGTGATAGTCAGGATAGTCATCCTTCCGTATCAGCCACTGCTATGAGAAGTGACAGATAATTTTGTTGCTCACACACATCTCAATTTCTGTTAATTTTAAGTAGTGTGGGATATCAAGTCTTTTTTTTTCCTGCTCTTCTGCTTCTTGATACTCTTAAAGAATTTACAGTTATTTCGCAGTCTGATCTAATTTTTTTTTCCCCATTGAGTTATTCTAATTCTCTCCTGTATTTCAACTATCCAGGTTTACATTCTTTTCACTGGTCTTGAAGGACTGCATATTTCAGACCATTCAGCTTTTTTATCATGCTGTTCTGTATTTTTGTTTCTTTTTGCCTCTTACACATTGCAAAAGAAGACAACCTAGACAGAAAGCAAGTGGTCAGACATAGCCTCTTACCAGCAATCTGAAATATAGTTAACTAGTCTCTATACGTTATGTTTAAATATTTAAAGCTGTAACTGATGAGCTCATAGCTGGAACGTCTGAATGACCAGAGTACAGCAATACCCATCTCTTAAATTGCATCAGTATCAACATATTATATTTGAAAAGGGTCTATTGTACTGCACAGACCAATAATATCCTGAGCTGCTGTCACCCCCTTCTGGGTGACTGTGACACTGCAGCCCAAAACCATTCCTAGGGAGATGGTCCCCTCTTGTGGCAGAGATCAGTCACTGGAAGAACAGCAGTTCTGCAGACACTCAATCAGCAATCCAAGCAGTTCATCTCAAGCGTCTCTTTGAGATCATGATTTACATTACTTCGAAACTGCCACGTTCGCAGAGTTAACTTTGAAAGATTTTTTTTTTTTTTAATTTCCCTATTGCTCTTGGCCAGATTATAAATCACTTTTGGCATCTCAGAAGCAAGGTAATGCCACTCTTGGGGGAAGCAGTGACCAAAAAACCTGAACAAAATGAATACAGACATCCAAGAAGAGCGACTTATCTCTTTTTAGGCACACAAGAAAGCTAGGTTAAGGTTTTTAATGCTACTTAGTGTAATAATGCCAATTCTTTACCTAGTATTTATTCTTCATTAGGATCATTCACTGGTAGCAATCTGCTACTGTGGTGTTAAACACAAATTGCTTGTGACCACTGAAGCACTTTGAAGAGGCCTTTTTACTGTTCAAATATGTATTATTATGAACACCGCATTTCTTAATTTTTTTTATTCTTTTACTTCTAGGGAACTCTGTTTATTCTTTTGCCTTGTGGTTGGTTGTGTGGAGGTAAAGGTGTGCAGGGGTTGGTTTCAGGTTTGGTTTTGTTTAATTCTTAAACATCACTTTTTACTAAAGGAACTTTCATTTTCTTAAGATAGGAAGATGATATCCATATGTATTAGTGGAAAAGCAAGAATAATTTTACCCTTCACTCATGAGTATGCTCTCTAATCTTGTTTTAAAAGTCCTTGGTCTACGACTGTAATACAAATAAGCATGAGCAAAAACTTGGGAATTTTTAGACAATCTTGCTATCTGAGTGGGGGGAAAAAAGCCCCTGGATTTCATATACAAAACATGAAGAAATTACTCAGATTACCACCTAACCCCATCCACACTTTGCTTATTTCCTGTTGTTATTGGGTTGTCATCTTCCCAGTTCCATCATTAACACAGACCTAAATGGAATCAAGTGCTACAGCATCAGTCTAGTCTAGTATTTAAATACAAGACCTGCCTAATAACTTGGGTCTAACAACCAAAGTAAGGTTTACAGGCCTGAGCCAAGGTTAACCAGTATTTTAAGGCATGAACTACATCTGTGTAATGCTCTATATGCCTACTATTAAACAGTATCGTTGAATGTCACCATGTTCTTTCTGGCTTTGAAAATAAAGTGTTACTCACCAATATTTGGATGCCAACTTCCTGCAACAACAAAGAAACACACAAAAGCTCCATGCTCTGTTAGCACAACAATTTCTTCTACTATTTAGCAAGTCTATCTCTAATAATCCAGTGGATGTATCAAAAAAAAATAAATTAAGAAATCAGGCTTTTTTTTTTTGAAAATACATTTTTGGGGAATTTTATAACATAAGAGCTATTACTAAACCTGCAAAGGAAAAGTCCCTTTATTTATGTATCTGTTCAGCAAATCCAGGTAAAGGTACGAAACTTGGACTTTTTTGCTTTATATGAAAAGCTGGTTTTCGATACAAGTACAAACTAAATCCTCCTTTCTTTCAGTTAGCACGATGAACAAAGTATTTCAAATTAATAATGACCATAAAGCTTGTTTTAGTGATTCCCATAAGCTAAAGAGTAAAATCCATTGCTGTAGATGTTCCATCTCAACCATCTTCAGTATTTCTTCCACTGGAGAGCACATGCATAAATATGAATTACACTCATCTTAAAATATTTATTCTCGTTTGCTATAGGAAAGAACTCATCATTCTGCTCCTTCTACTACTGTTTCATGAAAGAGGTTTCAGAAGTATTCTCCTGCAGTTATGTGATCTGTCTTAGCTTTTCCAGTCCTCTGTCCAAGGGTTCTCAGAAGGAATCCTTTCTCCTCTTTACCTTGTGCTCACTGAAGCACTCAAATCTGTCACCAGTTTCAAAAGGGACCACTCAGACCTCTCAAATGAGCCTCCTAACAGACAACTTACTGTCAAAGCAATTCTTTTTCTGAATCTCATCTCACTCATACCAGACAAGTACATGAAATAACTACCACAATAACATGTTACCACAGAGTAGCCAACTGCATTTAACCTCAGAAACAGTTCTACTGAATTTTGCTGCAGTTCCCTCTCCCAGTATTTTTGTCCCAGGGAAATCAGCAACGCATGACAACAAGAAGCTCTTCACAGAAAGTATTCAAACCGTTTGACAATGCCATACCCTGCAAAAAATTACTTTTAATAGGTGTAGTTGAGCCTAGATCACATTTTGGAATCTGAGACAGCTCCCTCTGCCTTTATCACTGTTAGTTACTTGCAAAGTCACTGCTTCTCACTGTAGTTAGTTACATCACTCACAGTAAAACATAAACACAGGTGTATGGGAATAAAACTCACCATGCTGTTCATTTTTGAAGAGGATGAGCTTGCCCTCTGCTTCCGTAGGCTGTTGAGCTCTTCTGTATTTCCATCCTTTGGTTTTATGATCAGCCGACTGCCTCCAGCAGTACCTTCCGAAGAGGATCTCAATCGTTTCTCAACAAATCTGCCTTCTCGGCATGGACTGAAGCTATTGGCAAGATCAACTACAAACAGAGAAGCAATCACCAATCATTACAGGGAATTACTCTCTACAAATAATTTCTTAATCAGAATAATGCTTTGCTTCAAAGACTTACATTGAAAGTGAAACCCCCTAAGAGATCTTCTGTAGAAAGCAAGTCTTGCTTACATAGATAAAAGTGTCACCTGGGTCACCAGTTCACTGTTCAGCCTCAATGAACTGCACTCTCAGCACACTACAGTCCAGTCCATGGCTCCTCACAGAATCCAGAGGGACCTTTGCTCCATACTTTTCTTTCACCCCTCATTATAGAACACTTCCAAACTGCTGTTCCATAAAATTCACAACAGAAATTATCACTGGTGCCAAACCCCAACCTGCCTTACCCGGCATCCCAAGGCAAGTCCAGGTTTTGTAGGGCCAAGTCATGACTTTATCCCCAAACAGGACAGGGATGCACACTTGTTTCTGTTTGGCCTTCCCAGCTCAACTCTGCACCTGCACCCTCCAAACTGAGCCTGCAGTCAGTGGGCTGAATCCCAGTCCCCAACTCCAGTTAAACAATAATACATCAGAAAAGAGGAGAAAAATACATTTTGAGGTGTTAGAGCAAATTTAGAGATGGTGAAAGACAAAAAGCTGAATAAGTGTCACACAAAAAATCTTACCTTCTTTTGCATTTTGGAATGGAAGAGACATTTTTTCCCAGGGTTCTCAAAAAAAAACAACATATCACAAAAATATATAAAGTTATACTAAGAAATATGAGGCACATCAAACCTGCTCATACATTACTGTGACATTCACAATGCTATCTATAATGATATCAAGCTATGAGACCAGATACAGGAGAGAAAATATCTATTACCAAAGAAAACACACAAATATTTTGTATTCACATGTGGCTTTAAATACTATTTTAGAAAGCCAAATGTTCAAACCAGTCTGTTTGCAACATATATAACTACTTATAAGCATATCTTACTGTACTTATTACTATCTTTTCTGTATTTGTTTCATTTCATATAGCAAGACTTTATATCTTTTTTTTTTTCCCCCACTGGTCCCTTTGTGCCCTTGGCCAGTTTCTAATTTGAAATACATTCTTCACCACACAAAAAAGAACTGTATTTTGAGCAACACTATAAAACCATAACAATTAATCATTAACTTTTATATAGTGCAGTATTAGCTCTAGTGTTTCTGTGAACACCAATCCAATTTACAGATATCCCTCTATCACAATTCCACCTCCAGCCAGCTGCCTTCCAGAAATACAGACTAAGTAACAATTGCCAATGCATGAGTTTGAAATGCACTAGGTATTTCTAAACATCCCTCTGAGCTGCTCACTTGCTGTTCTGCAGCACATTCTAATAAGGCTGATTCAAAAACACCAACTCATTCACAGATGAGACAATGTGGCAGGGAAGACAAACTTGAGAGCTCAGCAGTGGTAAAACATAAATGGAAATACTTTTTCTCAGGGAAAGAGTGCCTTCTGGTGAAAGCTAAGTTAGTGGATTAATGTGACTTCATATTGCCACTTACGTACGAGATATCCACTCAAGTCTTGCAGTGATCTTGATTGCTTATTATTTGCTTATAATTTACATGCCTAGATAAATATCCAAGCAAAAAGATGGGAGTGAATTCATATGAGTTTACTCACAGTCATTCATCTTCTAATACAAGCACTATAAATGCCATCTTGTTAACTCTCACAAATTTTGACCACCAGATACAGCCTCAAGATTATGCAAGAAAGCACCAGTCATTAAGGTGGTTTGAGAAAATAAACTGTCAGAGATAAACGTTTTCTGACAGGTGTCCTTCACCCAAGGGCCTGGTGCCTTATTTATCTGCATCTCTACTGACTGGGATTTCTAGGCACAATCTTTCCACTTAATACCGTTAGCATTTCCAAATTCCTTTTCATAAGCTAAAGGTCCAGTGTGAAATTTAGATGACAATTAGCTCTTTCAGTTTCATAGATTACATAGTGAGAATTTGGACACTTATTTTAAATGCAAGCAGAAATAGGATCTCTCAAACTCTGCCACAGGAATATCCACTCTAAGCTACTCTAGGACATCAGCTGAAAACAGAAAAAGCAAGATTTTGGTAATTTCAAAACCTAGATCAATATAAAATAAACTTCTCATTTTTCATAACTAGACTACAAGGCGGTTTATTTCTCTGATGATGTTTCCATCTCGAATTATGCAACTTCTATGGCTCAAGTCCAAAACAGGCATGTCTCAAAAAAATCCCAGCTTCAGCCTTTAGCAAGAGCCAAGAATCAATACTCTCTCTCTTAATTCATTTTCTACCACACGAAAGCACAGCCAGGAATAGCACTGATGGGTGTGTGTGAACTGTAAAACGCCAATTAAAAAAATAATAGACTTTTTGTTTTATTCCTACAATTCTGGGCGCAGGACACAAATTCATAACTTTGGACTTCATAGCTACCACCTGCAACACTGTAAAAACATTTTATGACCAAACAATCCTTACATAAAAACTGAAGCCAAAAAACCCCCACCAAACTCAAAACTTGAAAGACCACAAGACATACCTTTAGTATTGTTTGTTTCATAACCCTGTTGTGTTTTAAAGGACTGAGGTTCAGAACATGGAACACTCTTGGACTCCACTACAGGAATTGTGTCTCTCACGTGCTTAGACAGCGTTCTTTCATCTCTGCCCCCACTCAACCCCCGTGCCTTTGGAGAGAGTATCACTGGGTCTTCACTACGCTGTAATGCAAAAGTTTCTAAGTGTGCATTGTCCACATTCATTTTTTCTATGTGCCTGGCATCATTAGCATGTAGTCCATTGGCTTGTAACAGTACTTTTGTTTGATTAGCAGCTGAGGTTTTGAGTAAGGTATTAGATCCAACACTACATGAGCTTGCGTGACTTGCAGGAGATACACCAGCAGAATGGCCAGTACTTTCCACAAGATCTGTTTCCCTCGCACGAGCAGCATCAGGATTAAAGAAGATGTGAGAGGTAGAGACATCGTGGCTAAGATCCTCTGTGAGCAGCACCCCAGGCCCACTGCTGGGCAGAGCATCAACCTCTGAAACAGAATCCTCCGTCAGAGCAATGAAGTCAGAGGGGGTCTGGGCAGCCGTGAGGTCAGCCGAGAGCAGCGGGGACTGCAAGGAGCTTCCCATGCACTCTGTTGTCTCAGCCGAGCATGGAGGAGACGACTTGGCAATCACAGGCTCGCTTTCCACATAGGATTTAACTTCCAGCAAGCACCTGGACTGCTGCACAGAAGAAACTGACTGACTCTCTGGAACTGGCTTGGAAAACTTGTAGTGTGATGAAAAAGATTTAGTGAGAAGTTTTCGTGTGGACTGTTTGACAGAATATCGGCTCTGCTCCTCTGCAAAGCCTGAATCATCACCCTCATTCTTCCCAGAGCTTATGCAATTTATAAAGACATTTTTATTAGCTGAGGATTCCTTTCCCTTCTCAAAATCGTCTGTCAAAGACCTTGTTATCTTCTTGCTACGTGAGCTGCCAAAGCCAACTGAATGTCTTCCTCTGCTTTTTATGTGCTCCTCTAAACTGAGCTTTTGAAACCTGCTGAGAGACGACTGGGCACCATTTGAGACGTTAACATTTTGATTAGCTGAGTCGTGCTTCTGCTCACTGCCTTTCTTGTTATGAAAGCTAATGGAAGGAGTGCGGAAAATACTGCGGCGTTTTCCTGTGCTCCCTGAGCTGGAGTTGGTGCTGGATGGGGAGGAGGTGTGGACACCAATGGCATTGGCAGAAGAAGGTGAGGAAGGAAGGGAGTCGTGTCGCCGGCTAACACTCCTCCTGAATATTGGCAACCGAGATACCAGAGTCGATCGTCTGGATCCTGAGTCCCCCATCAGGGCACAAAGTGTCTGTGGTTCTTCGCAGCCAATAAACTAACCTGGGATGAGAGAAGAAAAAACAAGATAAATTATTCAGCCTCAAAGCCCACTTGAACAGACTTTTAAGTCAGCCTAAATAAATGAGATGTCAACATCAATTTTATGTATAGCTGCAACTTACTGCATGTGCATTACTGAAGACTTCTAGAATTTCCAAGGGATGTGCAATAAGCAGCACTGAAAACCCAGCAAATGAGGAAAGATATGGCTCAAAACATTCTACAGATTAAATATACAGTTTTATGTACGGTATTGTACAACACAGATCAGAGTGGGTAAGAGTATAAAATCTAAATGTCAAAAAATACTCAAGTGTATCACTCAAATGTCCTTGTTTTTGTAAATTCTTAGAATACATCATCTTAAAACTGTAAGCTCTCTTAGAAGATATTTGATTTTTCATTATCTGAGTAGAACAAACCATTATTTTGTGTTTCTAAATACAGAGATTTTTGCAAGAAAGAAGAGTATTTAAATTTTTCAATCTTGACTGAACTTTCAATCGGATTTTTAAATTGCTTTATGTGCTTCTGCTAAAGGCTGTATGCATCACTTTGCAGCAGAGAATACCACAGTATTGCAGTCCAGCCAAAATATGCAACACCAAAAATTCTTCCTAAGGAACTGCAAGTACTGGGAATTTATTGTCAAAATATGGGATCATGTTTCTAGTTTTGAATTTTAATTTTTTTTTTTTGCCTTTGAACACTTCTCTAAAATCCTCTCATAGCCTATTTGCTTATAATTGACTAATTTTTCACAGTTTTTCTGAAATGAGTGAGAAGTGTTTTATACACAGGATACTCAGCTATTTTTTATAAATATTTAAGCAATAAAAACTTATTTTGATCAGCACCATAGATGCACTAGAAGAACATTAATCATTATGAAATATATACCAGTTCTACCTCCTTTTTGTTCTCATTATAATAAACCACCACTGTGAAAGACAGGACCACAGAGGGAGCAATAAAACATGCAATATATAATCAAAGAACAAGAGAAGCTGTAGGTATAATGGCTGAGTATAACTTCATGAGCTCCTGGTGTTCAGCACATAGAAAAAAAAACTAAGTCATTTATCTAAACAATGTTTGTATGTCAATTGCAAAACAAAGTAATTCATCTGATGAGCAATTTGCATTATGTGGCTACAAGTATCTATGAACTGTCCATACGTAAATTTACGTAGTATATATGCACACACATACATATAAAAATGCGAACAGAATATTTAAGTAGTAATAAAACTTATAACTGTAAAATAAAGGGTACAGAGTAAGTTCAGAGACTGTTTCTGACTTGGTATCAGACCATACATAGGGTTGCTAACATTTTAATTTTTTTTTTAAATGCTAGTACAGCTCCAGCCTGAACATTCACAAGCACCAGGAATCAATAAGCAATTTTGTACCTTAGGAAGAGTGAAAGATCTTGGGAGCAATTACTAACAGCTAGAAGTCATTGTGATCTCTTACAACACGCAAAACCTGACCTGGACAACACCCGGGTTCTGTGATTGAAACCCCAATTCAAATTCAGTCTGACTGGGGCAAAACTGACAATAAAGGACCACAAAGTTACAAGAATAACTTTACATCCAGCAAACGTACTGATGCAGGGTAGTTGTTCGATTTCACTGACTGGTAAGGAAGGTTGAATTTACACCACCGTGTAAGGGAACTGCAGAGGTGACAGCGCAGAGAAGCCGAGGCACTGTGAATTCACACAGAGGCTGGGCTTAAACCGGCTTCTTCACCTGCCCACAACTCAGCCTACCGAAAACTGGCTTTCGAAAGCTCCAACTCTCTCCCCGCTCCCCCTACAGACTTCTCTTGCTTCTTTGCAAGACCTGATTGTGTTGGGCTTTCTTTGCTTTGTGGACATCTACTTGCAGGCATACTGAGATGTATGGATAAGCACGCACACATGCAAGATTTTTAGAGATTATGATGGTCCCTCCTTGTATTTTAAGCAGAAATCATAACTGCTAAAAAAAAATACTTCAGAATTAAGTTTTAAACAGCAGCAGGTGAGCAAAATACTTTTAAAATACATTATGTCGCTACAGACATTTTATGGTCAGACAAAACATTTGCTGCCATCGTTCTCTCTCCTGCCCACACCTTAATTGTCAGCTCACTGGAGAACAAGCCATCCTGCCTTTATAATTATGAAATTCTCCAAGTTGAGAGTTGAGGGAAGAAGAAAACCAGCCAAAAAAAGCACATACTGTAGCGTGCATTGGAAATACAAAGGCTGTGTCTAAATAATAATAGAGATTATGCCTAATGACTGACCAGTGAACAAAGTCAGCCTTAGCTTTCCAGGTGGTAAAAAATTTTAAGAGACTACATTGCCTCAAATTGCAGATAATGAAATGGCATTTATTCGGTCATTCTTCCATTCTTGCCTCTTGAAGGAAGAGCCCAAATCAACTGCCAACACTCCTCTTATTGTCTAAGTAGCAAAAACGCTCACCCATAAAATATGAACTAAGATACTGTTCCTTCTAGGTCTACAATAGCTATCAGAGGACATTTATTGAAATACATACATCCATGCATATATGCATATAGGAATGCTTATGTGCATATATGATTTGAATACTTTCAATGTTGTGAATATTTTAGTAATACTTTTTAATATTATTCACATATACAATTTATTTTAAATATACATCCCACTCATTTTGCAGTGTTGCCAGTTTAGTACCAAGTTCAAGGGACAACTTTTCTACTTTTCTACTTCTACTTTCTACACAGAAAGAAATAACATGTATTTCAAGACACTAGTACCCTCAGATATTAATGAAATCCAAACTTTCATCCATTTATTTGCTGATTGCAAAGGAATTATAAATATATATATGTCCTACCATGAGCAAAATAGGAGGTGTTTCAGTCAATAGTATTCAATCAATGTAATTATTTGTGCTTACAACTTTACAGCAGTAAGCCATACAAACTGTAATTCACTTTGGCGATATCTTCTCTACAAAACCATTAATTTTGTCTATCTAACATCCTTGTCCCTACTGGCAAAATTCTTAAAATCTGCAACAGAGGAAAGAGGAAATAGCAGAGAAAGAAACCTTTGCAGCGGTATTATGTCATTCTAGACAACTCTTTCAAACTTAAATTGGAGAACAAGTCTCATCCCACACAGTCAGTCGAGAAACTAATACAAAGCTTTGTGTAAATTAAAATAAATTACTGTTCTTT
Source organism: Scytalopus superciliaris (assembly GCA_013400415.1). Classification (NCBI taxonomy): domain Eukaryota; kingdom Metazoa; phylum Chordata; class Aves; order Passeriformes; family Rhinocryptidae; genus Scytalopus; species Scytalopus superciliaris. Next base: position 594,260 of record VXBX01009030.1, read on the forward strand.
AGAATACTACCAAGAAGTCAAGTAAACAAGAAGGATCAAGGACAACTGACAGTCTAGGAACGCTTCTGTCCTGTGCAGGGCCAGGAGTTTGACTCCTTGATGGGTCCCTTCCAACTCAGTGTATATTCTATGATTCTAAGGCTGTCAGTTAGATCAGGCTCCTTGTTTAGCACAAAATATATTTTGCATCATTATCACATAATGAGAACACTCAAGAAAACAGTCAGAGTATTCCGTATGCAGGTTTGAATCTTGGTCAAATACAGAACCATTACTTCCTAATTCTAAAATCCAGCTATTGCGTGAAACCAAAGTGTTTACTCAGTGCTGCAGAAGACAGACATTCAAATTTTGTTTTTTATGGAATGGATTTTTGGATGCACATATTTGCAGCTGGTATTACACAAGACAGAGTTAGATATAATGTAGGAAAATGAACAAAGTACTTTGAGAACAATTGCAGTCAGAGTAACAGTGGGTTATTTCAGAATCTGCACTTCCTCAAGAGCTTGGCTGCAGCTCAGTTTCTGAGCTCCTGTGCTCAAAACTGTGTAAATGACAGGGGCAAACAAAACATTTTCCCTCTTAAAAGTTAATCAAATGTAAATAGCTTTCTATCATACTGGTCTTTTCCAAGATGCTGGAAAATGCAAATTAATCTCAAAAATATCTTAAAGTCATGCATTTAATTGCCAGAAAAGACTAAGAGGTCAAGTTTTTTTATACTTGGAGTTCATTCTTTCCCCACAGGAGATCTCTGGAGGAACCAGCCAGCTATACAATATTAGGTCTTTATCTTGCCTACAGCCGTTGTATGAGTATAAAACACATAAATGTACAGAGTAAAAATTATACAAGCGCTCAGTATTGTATATATTACTGTAACTGGTCAAAAGAAACAGACTGATCAACTTTCAGACAGTGAATGTAACTGCAGAGAAAACCCACAAGTGTTAAAATTGTCAAAATATTACACCAAGGTCTCCAGAGAAATCTACTCCACCAATCCACCAGCTGAAAAATAAAACCCGGTGCTTCTTATTTCAGTTCTGCAAGCAGTTACTCTCATAAGTGTGCCAGAGTGCAGGGTATTCAGTGAATACATTCTTCTCATTCTGGTGCTTTTGAGCCCCAGTAGATGGAGCCACGGACCTACTTCTTCAATGACTGCAAGTATGAAAAAGCAACAGTCAGTGCCTTTTCCATTGCTCACTGCCTTTGAGGCCAAATTTAGGAACTGAAATTATTTGTGAATTTTACCATGATCTTAATTACATGTATGCAGCAACAGTTCATATATGCTTATTCAACACTGCAACGTGTAGGTGAGTGCAAACACCCCTTTTATAAATAAACTAACCTGCTACTAGCTTTCAACAGTTTTTGAATAAAGCTTTCCTAAAGATGTTATCCTTAAAGATGCACCTCCTAGAAATGCCAAACACTACTTTCCACACAAAAGACAAAACTGAATTAGCTATTGAAGTTTAAACTGGGAGATGAAATGACATAGCTGAAAGATCCCAACCTTAAATCAGAGCAGAGTATCAATAGGCATCTGCTCCCTGCCTCTCCTCTTCACAGCTGTACAATTTTTAGACTGCACTCATAGTTTAAGGACGACGATACATTTTCTTTATTGCTTTGAATCAGGAACTGTATAAGAAAGCAACACACCCAGGACTAACATGAATCTGCAAATATACTCCAACCCTCACATGAGCACTACAGCACAGGAGGAGGCAAGGACCACGTCACAGACATAGTCTCTACAGACTAGCTGGCTCCAGCCTTACACAGAAATTAAATTTATCCCAGGATGCTGCAAATACCCACAAAATCACTTGAAAATAAATATTTTTATTTGGTGAGTCACCAGAAGTCTTAGTGCAGCTGATGCACTTGTAAGGGGAGGTTCTTCAGCCCAACAGGTAACATCATAGCCCATGGGGCTCTCACTCGCATCATTAAACTTCCATCATATGGATTCCAGCATTGTATTGTCCTCAGCACTTAAGCATTTCTGCTTGAATATAGTTCTAATTTTATCCCAATATTATTTGTCTCTCTAGTATGTTTGTGACTTGGTCTTATCTGTACAGCTCCCAGAAGTCACTATGTCTGTATAGGAGGAGAACTAAGAGTCTAAAAAAGCCATTAAAACACCAGTTTATATATATAAAACAAAAGCAAACAAATAAACACCTGCATATAAATACTGTGGGCTTTAGCTGTTACCAAGGACAATGTAACTGAATTAACAGCATCTTATTGGAAACGGCAAAGCCAAACACCTGAACAATAGAAGGCATTAGCTAAGAAAGGTGAGATTGTGATAGTGAAGCAATTTAGTCTTGCAAATGAAACAAGTGAAACTCCTCCTAATACATAACAGCTCCATTTGCTTTTGTGAATAACGCCTTTCACTTTTTTTCCCTTGTGCATGTAACCCTTGCAGCACTGTACAGAGCTCAAGAGTATATTCTGTGGAACAACAGCCACAGTCAGTTCTTGGTGTGAAATTCATAAGCTACTACCATGACCACACTTCCTTGGAGTTTAATTTTTCTTAACAGTCTTTATAAACAAAAAGAAGAACACCTAACAGAGACCTTTAAAAGTTGTGTATGTCTATACATGCACACAAGTGCAACTCCACACTTCTTCCCCTCTGTACTGAAAACTGCTTTGCTAAAATAGTTTTTACATATTTGGGAACAGCTTCTATGTATCTGGGGGGGCAGGGGAGGAAGAATCCAAACACTGAGCTATCCTAAGGCAAGGCATGAGATTTCTTTCAATTTCCTGTGTTCTGCAGCCCAGGCCCATGTTTATTTTCAAACACTCCTGTGCTTTCAGGAAACGAGAGGAAGCAAGCAGATAAATTTGCAATAAAGAAGCTTGAAGCCATACACATACATCAAAACCCTATCTCCCATTTTGACTGGTCCTGTACCAGCTGCAAATCATGATTTCATATACCCATAACTGCTATTCCCAGTGCTGGGATGAAATTAGAGGTGTAACAAACATGCAAAGATGACAACTGGAGGTCAGTTATCTATATATTCTAACTTTTAATTAGCCAGAAGGCAAATGCTGGCATAAGACAGATCACACGCAACTCAGGCTTTCATTCATCATCACTGGGTTATGTAAATCCATCCCCCTTGTACCAGTGAACTGCAGGTTTTCTAGAAGAGAACCACAGAAACTGATCTCTAGAAACCTAGGTCACAGTTCGCTCCCATTTCAATCACCCCCTACTTCAAATGTTGCTGTATCACAGCAAACGTTATTTCAAAGCACTTCAGTATAATATAGAAAATAAGAGGACAGAAACGAACCAATTTACTGGTGATCTTCACATACACTCAGCAGCCAGTTACTCCTAAGTAAGGGCTGGGATCATCTACTAGCAAAGAGCTGATTGTGTGAAGAAGATAAACAACCAACTTTCACCCATTCAACAATGAGAGACAAGAAAGGTCAGAAACAGGGTAAGGACCATACCTCAGTGAAGCAGCAGTCACATTCATCCATCTCCCACCTCTGTCACTTATCTGAATTCTGGAGAAGTGTACAAAGCATTTCTTACAACATCTGCTATTCACAATACTTACAGTTTAATTAGAAACAGTTAAAAGAATAAATAATAACCTGGAAATGCAAATTTCAAAGAGTATATGCTTGCTTTGTGATTCTAATGTCATGGCATTCACTCCCCCGATTACCATTCCCAAATGTGTTTGTCTGCAATGAATTATTCACTTTTAACAAGGGAAGTGGACTTACACAGGTCCCTGAGTGCATGTGGAAATTATACCATAATGGGACAAAAAGAAATGGACTAATTTTGAAACATCTTTGGTGGACATGGAGATGGCAGTCTAGGGACTAGGAAGGATTCGACAGGCTCAAACAGCATCCTTCTCCCTTCTCACCCCCACTCTTCATGCACATGGTAGTGTGTTTATGATGTTTCGAGACAGCAGGAAATTATGTTCCAACAAGGCTTTAAGGAAAATAATTAAGTTTGAACATTAAATATTAGTATTTAATCATAAATACAGGATATGTTCATATAGAGACAGTGATTTGACTTCTGGCAGTATTTTATATTAATCAAATGGGAAAAGTAACCGAGAAAGAATCAGATCTTTCTTCTTTCATGTGTGAAAAATAGGTGTAAGATGCCCACTAGAGCACTAACTCATGTGCACATTGAAAAACAGCAGATGTAGCATTTGCCTCAGCCCAGGACATAAAGAGGAGAGGCTCCTTGCCAGCCATTTGCTCTGGAATTCGAGTGGAACAGATCACTGCTGCACAAGACAGTTGGTTTTCTCATGGGGAAAATACCTGGAATAACACAGCCCTGGCTCTGTACCCATGGTGCACCATTCACGGCATAAAATTTGTCAGTAGAGTGAAGCAAAGCACCAGTATTTGCTACAACTCCCACAGGCATTCAAAGCATCTCTATCAGCACCCTTACCAAAAAAAAAAAAAAAANCAAAAAAAAAAAAAAAAAAAAAAAAAAAAAAGTCAGTTTCCTAAAAATATTCTGCTGGTTCACAAGACATCATAAAGGTCTCTAAAGCATAATCCATCTGATTTGCACAGTTAGTAGTCAATTCAAGTTCCACTTTAATGTGCTCATTCTAAAATCTGTGCTCCTCCAGCTCACCCCAAGCAACCATCTCGTAACTGTCTCAGCACTACACAGTCCCAGCAGAACTGTGAGTCTTTGTTCACTGCTCTCCTGGGTCTATTCCTCTTATCTTCCTGAATCACAACTTCAGTGTCATCAGCAATTTATTTTTTATGCTAAAGCCTCCTGCACACTGCCTGCTTCTCAGTCTCAAGTGCTGTCTGCTTCTGCTGTGTATATGGCAACCAACAAGCGCTGGGGTCATTTATTACCTCTGTCACCAGTTCAACGCGTGACCTTAACTGCATTAAAAAGGACCAAATCCTCAGGGGTTGTAAATTCAGTGGGCTCCAATGAAGTGAATCATGCTGATTTAAGCCATTTGGCCTTTCATCCTTACAAGCCTCAATCACCCCATCCCTAATTCTCAAGTCTTGCAAAAGCAATACTTGGATGTGCATGATCCAATCACTCCTAGTCCACAGACTCACAATTTAGGTGGACAGAAGCAGAGTTTTCTCCGTGTCTTGTTTTCTGCTGACCAAGTACAGGATCCCTTAATGGATTATAGTGAAAACTGATAAAACCCGAACAAAGTAATAATGGAATTCTGAAGATCCATACACCTGTGCTCCATTCCTACTTCTCTGTAAGTGCCTTAGAGCTGCTGTTGAAGAGAGAATACTGAGATAGAGAGACCCATGATCCACCTTATATTCACACAGTGAAAAAGGCTGGGCCTAAGAACTCTTTTAGAAGATCCAGAAAAGTGAAAGAATTTTAAAATAAAACAAATTAATGTATCTCATAGTAGTCTTGAAAGCAAACTGTGAAAGCTTTGCCTAACATCAGACAGTCCAATTTACAGATTGGTCTCTGATTAATGAAAAGGTAATTGTAGTACCTCACTGTTGCAGCTGTTGAATGTATTACCACAAAAGAAATACAACAGCAACAGGAGCAAGAATGCTCTCTTCCAAATTCCTCTAAGCTCAACAGAAAAGAACAACAACTTGTGCCTTGAAAGAAGTCTGGTGATACAAAATGAATTGATAATCCTCAAACTGAGGATTCAGATTGACTGAGACATTCCAGGCAAGCTCCTCTCAGCTTACTGAACTCTAATGAAAGGGAACCACGTGATTCTTGTTCCCTGCAATTTTTGTCATACATGAGATGTGTGCCTCATGGAGCTGCATAATTACCATCCCAAATATTGTGTAATTTTATTATTTTAATTGCAAACTAATTGATTTGGTTTCTTTAGAGGTTAATGTACTCCACTGGACACTACTTGTAAGAATAATACATCTTTAGAAATCAATCATACTACATCTAGAAATAAATCATGATACTTATCATGTTCTACCTAAGACTTCCATAAACCTTAGCAAAGACTCAGGCAAGACCCCTTTTGCTATATTGAAAATATGGTTATTTCTAGATTAGATTTATCACACTCATTTTCATCTGTCTTCTTGGTAATAAAAACAATGAAAGAGAATAACACTCTAGACAACTCAATATATTCATACACTCAAATCCTAATTGCAAGTTGTTAATCAAACAATAAAACACAGTGGCTCACATTTCTGTGGCATACTTTAGGAAAATCAAGTGCCACAGCAGTAATGCCAAGAACCATGTATACATAGTTTACACACACATAGCAAAGACCTGCACTTTCTTTTGAAAACTGAAGCTTAAGAAGGTCTAAGAACAAAACTGATGCCCACGAAACAAGAACGGAAAGAAGTAAAAGAAATCAGCCTGCAAATTCTGAGCTGCCTAAACAGCAGGGGAAAAAAAAAAAAAACATCATGGAAGTCCACAGGAATTCTAGAAGAATAAACACCTAATTTCATTTGTTTCAGAACCCCATTCTCTGGAAATTCACAGCTTGTAGTCACAACACAATATTGACTTCCATTATGGTTAGAATTCAAACCCAAGTTCAACACAGTCAAAGTACACCTAACGCAGATCACAGAACTGTGATACCATGGATATTTTAACTTCATACATATTTTAATTTCATGTTTACAGTCTAGAGTCCTTAAACCTGAGAAAGACATTTTTCATAATGAGGGTGGTAAGAAACTGGAACAAGTTGCCCAGAGAAGTTGTAGATGCCCTATCCCTGGAAGTGTTCAAGCCCAGGCTGGATGAGGCTCAGAATAATGTGGTCCAGTGATGGTACCCCTGGCTCATGGCAGGGAGGTTGGAGCTAGATGATTTTTTAAGTCCCTTTCAACCCAAAGCATTCTATGATATTCTAGCAATTCTTAGTTTAGAACCAGGAAATTAAAGACCTTTGGATGATACCTAGTACTACTTAGCAGAATTTTTTTAATTAAAAAGTAACCAAAATAGTTTGCCAATCTCCTACAATTTTTTCACATAAATCTTCATTAAAATTATTCACATCTACATAATACCTTACGAACTCAAGACAATTCTAATAGTCAGCACTGTATAAGAAGGCAGAGATCTAACCTGTTCACAGTTACTGTCAAAACCAAGTGTCAAACTCAGAAAAAGGGCAACCCACTTTTACTCTGCTTCCTGGTTGGGATGACAGAAAGAAGGATGACTACACCATGTCTAGAAGTTTGGTAGGAAGACAAATTGCCATTTCTCTCCATGCTCACTCACATCTAAGCAATACAAATCTGTAGTCCACATTTTGCCTTCAGTAATTCTAACATATACAACAGTTCAAAAAGTAAATAGAAACAGAAAATTGGTGAGCAAGGATGCCAACAGCAACAGAGGAATGATTACAGAAATAATCTCTAATGTCAACTCAGAGCAAGCAGTCTGGAGACCGATCTCAGGGCAGAGGAATACAGAGAACAGGTAAGGTAGCATATTAACAGGAGAGATGCATATTCAAAAACAACTGCTCAGAAACTCAAGAAAGGAATTCAGCTCACCTCTCAACCTAGAGAAAAGATAAGTGTCTACAACAGACAGTTAAAAAAAAAGCAGTTGGAAATGCAAAATAAATTTTAAAAGTTAATAGAAAAGACAAAGACAGAAAAGAGAAGTTGATAATAAAACCATGTCTGAATGAGAGAGTCCTGAAGTCAACCCAAACTTTTTATTTAATTCCATTGAAAGATAAATCACAGAAGAGTTCACTGACTTACTGTCTAATGACATTCTCCTAGAGCGGGTCAAATTCAACTGGAACATAGAAAAAGGAGCTTCCAAACAAGCATGTTACAGGGTTCATTTTTTCCCGTGCTAATTCATAGATGTTAACTAACTCAATTCTGCCAAGCACTTAATTACATACTTGACTTGGAGAATAACCTCATCCCTATTCAGTAAAACACTTAAAAGGACATACTTCTTTCAAAACATGAGTGGTCCCATTGACTTCAATGGGACATAAGCACAATGCTGAGTGCTTTGCTGAATCAGTGCACAAAGACATAATTTAGCCCCCTTCACTGGATGATGATTTGGACATCCTCTGTCTTGCCATTTCATAATAAAAGGGGGGGAAAAAGTAAAGAAAATCTTAAAGGGTAAAATTGACTATATGGTAGCTGTAACCCAAATTGTCCCATTCAGAATGCTTTTTAGGGTTACTGTAAAAGCTGAAATGAATTCTCAGTATATTTTATACATTAAGAACAAATGAATGCATTATTTTCTCAAATTTATGCACAAGCCTAATTGCTATGCAGGCACAATTAAGATCTAAGAAATGCAAAACCAGGATACCATATGGTTCTCAGTTCCAAAAATCAGAGACATAAGAAGATTTCACACACTTGTGTGTGAACACAAAACTACAATTAAAAGAGAGCTAAATAGAACAGGTCTCTACGCTTGCCTGAGTTTTTTAAACACAGTTTGGAATGCATTAAAGAGGTGTCAGAAAACAAGTCTAGGTATTTTCCAATTACCTCCATCATGCTTAGTAAGTAAATAGTTTGCAGAGTAATTATTTAAAGGATAGTAATTCCATGTCAAAAAGAATTGATTCAGAGGCACATATTACTCCATTTCTGCATATATGCTTATGAGATATCAACATCTGTATATCCCTGACCACCGACTCTATGCAAATCTGAAGTTTTGCTGATTTACTTATGCTCCTTTGAGGTAAGTGAGATGATCAGTTTTCCACATGGTTCATTTTACACAAGCATATTTTAGCTGCTTTATTAGCACTGGTGAGTCTGCACGCATAGGGGAGATAAAAGTAAACAGGAGGGAAAATTTGGAAAATAGAGCTCTTTGATCTCAGTTACTGTGTCAGTACTCCCAACAGAGTAACTCAAAGCCCATAGCTAAAAGTTTTGAATGGCTTTAAGTTCTAGCTCATAGTGGTGTCTATTTGTGACTTACTCCATCACACCTAAGATCTACAATATTAAATGGCTATAGTGCTTTCACACTTTCAAAGTTGCCTACAAGTATCAGAAAGCACGTTGTGGATACACTTGTATAGTCTCACAGCTGTTGCAAAGCAGTTATTCAAGACCTATTCTTTCTCCATGACCCTCCAGTTATCAGATAATAAAAGTCACACTCCCACCAGTAAATATTATTCCTATTGCGGTATGTATTACAAAGGCCAGCCTTTCCCATTGTAAGGGCTTGCTTTAACACTGTCAATAATTTTAGCTTCTTCTGCTTAGATGTATCTCCTTCAAAGTGGAAAACGTCAGTCAGAAAGTTTTGTTGCACTTGAAAGTGAAGCCAACAAAAGATTCATTACAGTCAATAGCTCAGTGTCCAAATGGATACCAGTAACAACTCACATTCCTCGAGGTCTGTACTGGGACCAATGTTGCTGAGTATCTTCATCAACAACACATGAGTACATGCACCCTCAGCAGGTTTGTGGATGATACTAAGAAGAGCAGTGCATTTGACATGCTAGAGGGAAGAGAAGCCATCCAGAGGGACCTTGGCAGCTCTGAGGAGTGAGCCTGTGCAAATTCATGGCATTCAACAAGTTCAAGTGCAGTGTCAGAGTAAGCTCCAATACCAGTACAGACTGGGGAGTGGATGACTGGATTAAAGGCAGCCCTTATGAAGGACTTGGGGATACTGGTGGATAGACCACTGGACAGAGAAAGGCTGAGAGTTAGGGTTGTTCAGCCTGGAGAAGAGAAGGTTCTGGAGAGACCTTATTGTGACCTTTTAATACTTAAAAGGGATTATAATTAAAAGAGAGAGAGAGAGAGACCTTACACTGGGGCTTGTAGTGACAGGACAAGAGGCGACAGCTTTAAACTTATAGCATGTAGGTTTACAATGAACATAAGGAAGAAATTTATGCTGAGGGTGGTGAGACATTGAAACAGGTTCCCCAGAGATGCTGTGGAAGCCCCATCCCTGGAAGTGTTCAAAACTAGGATGGATGGGGCCTTGAGCAACCTGGTTTACTGGAAAGCGTCCCTGTCCACAGCAGGGAGGTTGGAACAAGGTGGTATTTAAAGGTTCCTTACAATGCAAAACATTCTGTGAGTCTGCCCAATTCCCAGACCTGCAAAGAAGTGCTGAAAGGCACCTAAAAGCTGCCAGGTGCACAAAGCCTGATAGTATGACTCCATAAAGCAAGAGACTCAGCATGCTAAGTGTCAAGCAAATTCCAGGTGACCCCCAAAGGTGTCCCAGAACTGAAATATGTAGCTCTGGAAAAGTCCCTTTATGATCAACACAGAAATAAAAATAAGCCAGCGACACAATTCAGATTCTGCACACTAGGAGGGAAAATATCTTCTGTTTAGAACTGCTTAACACAGCTGCTGAGCCAGGCCCTCCTACATTGTAGCACAACATGTGAATGTATTCCCAAAACACAGCCCATTTACATCTGAATACTAAAACATCTACTGATCTCCATGTATTCTAATTTTCACATATGCCTTGATCTTTTTGTTACATAACGAAGCTTTCAAACTGGAACAAACTAGTCAGTAAAGAGCCAGAACAAGGATGTTTAAGTTACTGTTATTACCAACTTCTGTGAATAAGAACTCTTATTACTAGACAAAACGAGCATACTTGCTCAACAGTGAATCCCTTTGCATATTTACTTTCCTTGTATTTTCATGACTGTATTTTCCAGAAATGGAATGTGTTCCTTGATTCTTCTTTGAAAAATAAAAAATAAAAAAAGACAGTTATCTAACCAAAACACTCTGCTACTTGTTAAACACATAAATGTGGAATGTTCTGTTACAAGATGGAAACTGCAACCAAAATTCAAAGAGTAATATCACCTCAATTCCACCAGTGCTAGTCAGATTAAGCAACCTTATTTTGAAAACTTAAAGCATGTTCTGAACCCTGGTTTATCACACCTATTTGTTCTTGTGGGGATATACACAGATGGCATATACAACCAGGAATAATCAAGAGCAAGCATACGCTGCCTAGAGTCTCACCAAGATGGTGAGTGTATTAATACTCAGCCTAGTAGCTCTTGCTAGTCCTATCAACCACACGTGTTAAGACAAAGAGCAGCTGCTCTGCAATTGTAAATGCCACATTCAAGCAACCATCCTGCTTGCAGACTTTCCTTGCACACTGTAAAAACCATGCTAACAAAATTACCTGGAGAGAAGGAGTTAAAGTCCACAGGGGGGAAATAATTGGAAGTAATGAAGGAGAGCTCTGTTCCTGGACAGCATCCTATCACCTTCAGAGCCAGCAATGAACCTCTCTTCTTCAGCAGAGCAGGGCATATTTTGTATGAAAGTTTTAGAACTTAAAAGGTGTTACCAAGAAATTGAACTAGTGACAGCACTATGCCATCCGCGGGCTTGGATGGGATGTCCAAAAACATCTGATGCACAGCAGCCTTAACTAGTTGGTCTTGCTGAGATCTTTTGAAAAATCACAATGTGCAGGGGGACAGTGAACACTTTTTAAAATCTACTCTGACTACTGCTTACACAGACCGTAGCAAAAAGCTGCATAAACTTCATGAGATCATTTCCCACAGTGTAACATTCAATGTCTTTATGTTCAGTGATGACAGAGGGTGATAACAGTAAATCTCTCTCATTTTCTTCTGTCAAGAATATATGTCACAAAGGCAAATCTCACACATACCACATGCAGGAGATGACTAAGAAATGAGGCAATAATCTTCTAGCATCTGACAGCGACCAGACAGTGCAACTTAGTAAAGGAAAACACTGAATGGAAATGAAGTCTTCTCTTAGAAGTAAAAATGCTGCTTTAAGATGGTTTTGCTTCTTTAATTGGTGACAAAAGTATCGAGTGTCAAAAAAAAAAAAAAAAAAAGAGCTTCTTGTTTCAGAAGTCATGTATTATTTTTGATTAGAACAATGTGTGAGGTCCTCCTGTCTTAGTCACCCTATTTATTTAACCACATCTACATTTTAGAAAATACGGTCAATATTTCAACAAGCTTACAATTCAAATACGAAACAGGTATCTGAACTTTACAAAGGTACAGGATGACATTGAAAGAATGTTCTCTTGTAATAGTATAAGGTTTTCTATTATGGTTCTAAGTTAGTCTTGAAAACAGGGATTACACATCATATACATGTCTGATCAAGTCAGTAGAATCGGTCTTCCTTCTCCTCTGCCTTGACTCTATGGATACTGCAGGTATTTTGCAACTTTTTTAGTCAACCATAAGCTCTTCTTTCATGCTAACACATTAGGTTTTCTTTTCATTGCATTCAAATCGAGATTTCTGAGGTCTTCTATGATCAAGCAAAATGCTTAATAAAATACAGGAGACATCTCTTGGCAAGCACACCTCTTGGTGTGAGCACCTCTTGTGTTCACACCAATATGCATTCACCAAGTACCTCAAGGCACTGGAAAAATCACTCAGTTTCCTGTTTCTTCACATTGTTGAGTTTTGCCATTCCCTGCTAAATCTGCTGTGCAGATCCTGAGGGATTCCAGAAGTGTCCCTTTGGAAATACTTCTAAAGCCTTTAGTTGTCTATGTTGTTTCTTATTTAATGTCCAATTATTAAATAATTTTTTTAAAAAGTAGTTGTTTTACACATATGAAATTTTAAAATTCATTCATGTTTTTTGAAAGATCATGTATCTTTTCTTTGTCTCTCTCTGCCTTTAACCTAGCAGAAAAGTGGATGGAATCCTTTCGTTTCCATCCCACATGGAAAATTACACTACTGCTGTACGACTTTTCCCTGAATGACACCAATAAAATTAACACCTCTGCTTTAGTCCTAGATTCCTGTCAAGCAGGGCAGAGATTGCACTCTCTGTTACCTCTTAAGCTCATTACTGCTCTAATAATTATGTCCAGGGTTACAACATTTTTGGCTGTGAGCCAAAGCCATTCTGTAAAATATAACTGTGTTTTCTTTTAGTATGTTTTTTTGGATCCTATCACAATTTCAGAAGAGATGGCTAGCTGAAAAATAGTTGTAGCTCCAGGCAAGTATCATCAGCTAACTAAAAGCAGCACTGATCCTCACAGTTACTCTCCCTTTGTTACATACACACCCATCAACACAAACCACTCATCACCCCACTAAAATAAATTAAAAAAAAAAAATACATATTCTCTCAGATCCTTATGGTCGGGCCTCAGTTTCACTCTCAGATTTATCTGTGTCTTAGAGCAATGGGGCAGGACATGGCTTTTCTCATGTCAAGACCCTAGCTGACTGCTTTTATGCTCTATCTCATCCTTCACAACAGAAGTCCAGTAAAATGACATTTTTACAACAACCAGACATACCATCATGGGAAATATTTTACTGACTACTTCTTCAAATTAACCTTTTGTTATATGACTCTACATATTGCACCAGGATGCACTGAAAGGCACAGGTTGGTGGCTGGGTTGCACCAGAAGGCACTCGGAGGACCTCTATGGCACCAGGAAAGGGGCAGAACCATCCCTGGGTGCTCCAAGTGACACACAAAGGCCCCCAGGGCACAAGCAAGGCTCAGACAAGGCCTCTGCCTGGCACCAAGGTGAGACAGAAGGTCACTGCAAGGGACAGCCTGCTGCTCTGCCTCCGCACAGCACATTGTGACCGCTCTCGTCCCCAGCAGCCTTGGCCTTTTCTGCTGACCTGCCTGGGCCGTGCTCATGTAGGATGACCCTCCCCAGGACCTGCAGCAGCAAGGCACAGACACAGGGAGCCAGTCCTGCTCTGCCCTGCCACCTGTAACCCTGAGGTCCTTGCAGGTGGCCTGTTTGATCAACTCAGCAGAGTTTGGATCATCTGCTGCCTTTGCAGGAAAGTCAAGAGACACTCAAGAGCGGTGAGTGATGGGGTTCAGCCAGATGGGATGGTGCCAGGTGGCTGGGAGCCAGGACTTGAGCCAACAACATGTAGGGCAAGGACTAAGAGCCCATGTGGAGGAGAAAGCTTGGGCAGATGCCAAAGCTTCCATGTCTCCTTCCCAGTCCTTTGCCCAATCCCAGGAGGCAGAGGTGGGTCTCAACCACTATGGAGCAAACAAGGATGGGGTAACCAACAAGAACAACAACAAAGAACCTGCCTGAGGTCTTCTCCACATGATCAGCTGCTTGGGACAGCCTAGCAAGGCCCAAGTATCTCCAGGAGAGGCCAAGCACAGACAGAGAACTCTCAGCAACTTGAGGTCCTCAATGCCCCTTTCACTGTGCTCCAAGCCCTGTGCCTTCCAGGAGATGGGACAGACACCCTCAGCTTCTCCAGGAACATGCTGCCAGGGTGATTGCTCCTACAAGAACTATGAGTTCATCTGCTGGCTGAAGGAGAACCCTGACTTGATGTACCTAAGGCACCTGCGTCACTGCTACCTGCACAGAGACATCTCCAGAAACAAAAAAACAGTGGGAAGACTTGGAAGGGGAAGAGACATTTCTGTGCTTGACCACACATTCACAGCTCCAGCAAATCTCATGGTGGAGGGCAGGGCATTTGCAGGCAAGGTCACAGGTACTATAATCATGTCTTGGACAACTTTTAACCAATTTAAGTATTTTTACTAATCAAAGCAGGGATGTGGGAACCCATCACTGTTAACAGCTGACACTTTCTACTGTAGAGAAGGAAAACCCATCCAACTTTTGCTCAAGAGAGAGGATACAGAAGATATAACCACAGGTTATCCTACAGTCTTACCTGTGAGATCATGGAGAAGACATGAGCAAGTGGGATGGAAAACCTACCTCAACCCTAGAGACACAGATCTATAAACTGAAGGAAAAAGCAATCACAAATGGGGATTCTTCCAGTAAAGTTCTTGCTGCTGCTCCAGTCTAAAATGGATAGTTTCCCAGGTAGAATGGAAAGGCTGACTTTAATCCTGATCCTATGGAAAGAACTTTGTGTGTAGAAATGAGTTAGAATTAAGTGAAGGATGCTATGATCAGTACTAGAGGGGCCTTACCTCCAGCCAGGAGAGTGGAGGGACAAGTGGGTTTACTGGACTGTGTGAACCCAATGGCCTGGAACATCAAAAGCACTGAAGTACAGGGCTCTAGCAGAAACCAGTGCACAGTGTATCCTATTGCCATCAAGCCATGCAGTGGGCTTTCAGTATAGCTGCCTTGGACACAGAGGAAATGAAACATCTGTCTATCTTGCCCAGTCCCTCAAGGACTTAATCACTACTGTAACAGCACACTGGCAGCATTGTCACTTCAACTGAGACTCTGTGACTCATGTCCATAAGCTGAGTCACAGACTGGAAAGCCAAGGAGCAATTAGCAGGACCTACTCACCCTTTAATAGCCCCATATGGCCAGTGTGAAAGTCTAATGGAGAATGGAGATCAACAGTAGATTATTGTGGCATGAATGAAATCATGCTGCTTCTGAGCGTTGCTCTACAGGACACGCTGGAACTCCAATACGAGCTGGAGTCAAAGGCAGCCGAGTGGTGCCATAACTGCTATCACTGATGTGTTTCTCTGCATCCATCTTATGACAGAACTTGTTTGCACTTAGAGGAATGCCATTATACCTGAAGTCACCTACCACTGTGGGGAACACACAGCCCTTCCATCTGCCATGGACCAGTCCAGACTGCACTGGAATAGGGTGAAGATCCAGAACATCTGCAGTACACTGATGACACCATCATGTGGGGTAATACAGCAGAAAAAACTTTTGAGAAACAGAAAAAATCCAATCCTTCTCAAAACTGGTTTTCCCATAAAACAAAGGCCAAGGAACCTGCACAGGAGGTTCAGTTTTTAGGAATAAAATGTCAAAGTAGAGCTCATGAGATCCCAATGGGTGTGATCAACAAAATCACAGCTGCACATCCACCAAACAGTGAGAAACACACACACACTTTCTTAGGCATTGTAGGTTTCCAGAGAACACACTTTCCAAATGACTCTCTGATAGCCAGCCTGCTCTGTCAAGTGACCTGGAAGAAGAATGATTTCAAATGTGGCCCTGAGCAACAACAAGCCTTCACATAAATAAAACAGGTGGTAGTTCATGCAGTAGCCGTTGGGTCAGTCTGGACAGGGCAAGATGTAAAAAATGTGCAGTACACCACAGTCAGGGAGAATGGCCCTACATGAAGTCTCTGGGAGAAAGCAGCAGGGGAGCCCTGAGGTCAGAAACTAGGGTTTTGGAGTCAGGGATAGAGAAGATCTGAGACCTGCTATACTCCCAATGAAAAAGAGATACTGGCAGAGAAACTGTTTGGTTTGAGTTTTGGAAGGTATATTGGACTAGTAAGGAAAGTAAAACACTGAAGTATGTGAAAAGCTGAAAAGATAGGACATCACTTCTGAAACAAATGGCTTTAAAGAGAAGTGGTTTATAATTTTAAGAGAGCTGATAGTCTTCAAATTTGAAGCCCAGGAGCTTCACTTTTTCATTCAAATAAAATTATTCAGACTTAGAAGCAAAGGTATAGAAGAAAAACAGATGTATTTCAAAGCCATAGCTACCTGACTGTCAGGCAAAAATGCAGAACACAGCACAAGTCAAGCCAACAGATGCCTTTCACAGAATCACAGAATCTCCCAAGTTAGAAAGAACCCACAAGGCTCACAGGTCCAACTCCTGGCCCTGCACAGGACAACCCCAAGAATCACACCATATGCCTTTAGCAGACAGGAAAATTAATGACAGAGAAATTTTCTCACTCTCACAACAATTTCAGTATTGCTAAAACTGACCTTCATTAAACTGCTATTCTTTCTACTAATGGTCAGAGTTAAAACTGCAGGGTCAGGATTTCATGTTTGCATCCAATAATAAGTTACTTGCACTTTTAACTCCTCCAGCAATGTCAGAGAGCTTGGGCAAGGGGTGGGGGCTAGGTAGGGGGGGGAAGAAAGAAAAAAATCTTACAATAAGTAAAAAATTATCATTCTATGAATGCAATTGTGGGTAACTGCAGAAGATCCACATCCCTAGAGACAGCCACTGGATAGGCCCAGGGCAAAAAAAACAACTAGCAGCATGGCATACACTTTGGAATTGAACCTGACAGGGTGAAGAGCTAGAATGGTGACAGGCACTAGGCCAAAGCGTGAATGACTTTGAAAGGCTGCTCCTTCAGTGCCATTAGAAACTGCAAAGGCAGTTCCACAGTAAGATGTGCTGAATGCTGAACTTAATGACTGTCTTCCTACTGAAAGTATTACCCATGCCTCAGCACCAGAAGTACAGTGTGTATATCCCAGAAAACTACAGAATATTAATGTAACTAATGCAGTCTTACATGGTTTGATCACTCATCCAGATCAACAAGAAATATCACTTAACAAAGGAAGGATTTTTTTTTCTTGTATTTTATCCTCAGAAGACACTCTGAATATCACTAGCCCAGTAAGGCAAAATAATTAAAGGGGCAACAAATAAATCTCTTACAATTTTGTTCATGTACAAAAAAACCTGCTCTTTGTCCCCATTTATTGCACTCTTTATAACTCTGTGCATAACAACAAAATGAGCATTCAGCTTTGACTCACTCTCAATTAGATAAAGGAGAGAGATCAAACATCTACAGATGCAAAATTACAACCAAGAAAAGATCTGACAATTATTGATGGGCTTAAGCAGAATTAAAGAAAAAAAAAAAGTCATGGACTTGTAATGAACTGCAAATAAACTGTAGAAAGAGACAACAACATTTTGTAGGAAATAGATCAAGTTTTACACTTGACACAGTTAAAAGAGCTTTTACAGTTAAAAATACCCAATAAAAGGAAACTCTTCTCTTTTTCTTAGAACCTTGGTCCTATTTTCAAGAATTTAAGAATCAAAATTCCATAAGACTACGCATATCTCCAGCAAAGGGCTATGCAACAAGGTCACAAGATCACCAGTTTTCCATTGATGGAAATATTATACACATTTCTACACATTATACTCAGATTGGATATTTTTCCATAGAACTGTAAGGCTGAATTTAAAAAAGGAAGTGAATCAATACGTTCCTCAGGAGGCTATGGAGGCTAACATACTATTCACAACACACAATACAAAATTCCTCTTAAAGACCATGACCAGATAGGAACAATTTTAACTGACACTTTTAAAAATATATCCTATTATAGCCAGTCAACTCTCTCCAACTTTTAAAAGCAAGGCTGACTTTAGTGAACTTTTAATTCAGATTATATTCTTCAGACTACTCCAAGGCTGAGCTGATCTATCAATACTTGCAGTGGAAATGTGTCATTTTCCCCCACTGTCATTGTCTTGCATTCTGGTCTGACATAACTTTATACCTACCTTCCATGGTATTAGAAAGTAAGCACCTTCTATCAGTAGAGAATACAAGAATTAAAATCCAATTCCCTTTATTAATGACACATGTAGTATTCAATAGCAGTAAAGAGACTGAGGAGAGAATGTCTTTCAGCACTGCCTCCAAGGTGGTACCATGTCATTTAATAGATATGATGCCCCTTGGCAACTCACCATCAACCCTGCAGCTGTGGCTGTCTTTACAGAAACATTAGTCTTCAAGACACCAGTGGTGACCCCCTGCATCTCTATGGTGCCTTGTGAAAGTCACCTAGTCATTCAAGCATTGATGGAAAGATACAATGAAACACATGAGAGCTAAAATCTTTAAGTGCCAAACCCTTCTGAAACAAATAGGCACAGCAAAAAGTGGGGACAAAAAGCACCAAAAACTGCCTTTCAAATGGCATACGAAGTAATTATTCATCATTTTAGTATTATCCCAAATGCTCAAATGGGAAAGTTTCATTGCTAAATGTTAGACCATACATCTGCTGTTTGCTGAGAGCATATGGTGAAATTTTAACAGGAACTGCTGACTAAGGGAATACAGCAATTTATGTGGACACTGAAGCATAACTTGCACTATTTCAATAACCACATACAAGTTGGTGTACCATTCATAGAACCATAGAATTGTCTGGGTTGGAAGGGACCTTAAAGGCCATCTAGTTTCAATCCCCCTGCCATGGGCTGGGACACCTTCCACTAGACCAGGTTGCTCCCAGTGCCATCCAGCCTGGCCTTGAACAGGGCATCCACAGCAACTCTGGGCAACCTGTTCCAGGGCCTTAGCACACTCACAGTGAAGAACTTCTTCCTAATATGTGAAGTTACTCTCTTTCAGTTTGAAGCCATTACCCCTTGCCCTATCCCTCCATATGTCCTTCTAAAAAGTCCCTCTCTGAGTTTCTCATAGGCCCCTTTCAAGGTATTAGAGACAATTACATTGTCTCCCCGGAGCTTGCTCTTCTCCAGGCTGAACAAGGCCAGCTCTCCCAGCATGACTTCATAGGAGAGATGCTCCAGCCCTCTGATCATCTTCATGGTCTCCTCTGGGCCTGCTCTGACACATCCCTGTCCTTCTTATGTTTGGGGCTGCAGAGCTGGATGCAGTGCTCCAGATGGGGCATCACCAGAGCGGAGAATCACCTTCACTGACCTGCTGGCCATGCTGCTTTTGGTCCAGTCTGGGACACAATTAGCTTTCTGAGCTGCAAGCACACATTGTTGCTCAAATCCAGCCTCTCACTCACGAGCACCCCAAGTCGTTCTTCACAGGGCTGCTCTCAGTCCATTCCCCACCCATGGAGTATCAGGATTTGAGTACCTGTTTGCAGGGACCTGTTTTGAACTCTTCCCCGTGTACCTATATTTTTTTCTTTCTGAATATATAGCTAGGACACAAAGTCACCCAGCAGACCAAACAACACAAAACTAAAGGACATCTCTCAGTTGGGCTAAACTCCAGAGAAAATAAGTATTTTCAGAATTATTCTGGGGTTTTTTTTAATTAAAAAAAGAAAATTATCAAAAAGTCTTTCAGTGACAACATCAGACTTACAATCTGTCCTAAAAGTCCACATCAAACTCTACAAGCAAGATATGCCCATCAAAAACCTTCTAACTAATTTGTGTTAATCAGTTTAGAATGTGTCCTCTACCACCACCCCTTCTTCAGTATGCAAAGCACTCCTGTATGTATTTGAGCAGATTGTCTCATGTGACACAAAAGAGTGGACACACGGGATGCTACAGATTAGTCCTACCATGTTTCATTTGCTTTCAATAAATAAAAAGGATATTCAGTATCTTACTGCCCCATTTATTAAGACTTCTGTTTTCCTTACAGTCTTGCAATGAATTACACAATGTATGTTTTCCTCTTATTCAGCTTTGACAAGTTAGCAGTCTGGATTTGCCAACCACAGGAATTCAGCATTCCACACTTTACTGAATGAGGAAGTCATCAGCAGGTCAAAGCTCAAACGCAGGTGAGCCTGTTTAAAGTTATTTACAGTCTTACACAAGTACTTTATGGCTGTGCAGTGCACATGGCACTCTCACATACTCACTCCTGACTGATTAGAGGTTACCATATGCAAGGAAATAAATTGCAGTATTCAGGCCAATAGGTTACTTTAACTGTTATGGTCTCATCTTTATTGATTCTGACTGAAGCTTTAAGAGTCTCCTTTTACAGAGGGGGATCAGAAGATCTGAAGAAAGTTTCAAATAAAAGGCCAACATACCCATGAAATGGAGAAAGCAGCCAACTACTCAGACTTTCAACTTTGCTCAGGAATATGCCTACTTCAATACAAGGAGCAAAACACACAGAATTGTAAACGGAAAATACAAAGAAAGTGAGGCTTAGGAGCAAGGTAACTAAAAACAGAAGTGGAGCTAAATTATCCAAGTATTCCTTAAGACTCTTAGGAGATACGATTGGACAGACAATTCCAAATGTAGTGAAAATTTAATTAAAGTTATCTAATAGGAAATACTATTGCAGATGGCATATTACAGCCCAACACAAAACTTCCAGCCCACAAAAACAAAGCACTGCTGGGAATAGCCACACCAGAACTACAGGTAAAAATCCAGAACTTAAATGCCAGCCCTGCAGCAGCTGATTTTAAGCTATTATAGAGCCATATATGTACATTCAATATACATCTCTGTTCTTTAATCCAGACCAACTGAGGCTACATGGCAATAGCAAACCATCGAGTGCTAATCCTACCCCTGCTCAGCCAATTCATACATGCCATCAACAATCACTAAAGCTGCTGTGAAAGAATAAACTTGTTTGAAAGAAGAGGTGAACCTGTATTTTTATTCCTCTCTGTTCCTGCAACTACTGCTCTGATCTGATTTTCTACAGGACATTAGTTTATGTTGTGTAAAGTTTTCAAGCTTGGGACATCAGCACAAGGCCCACACCTGCACAGCTGCTGCTGGTCTGGCCCTGACAGTTGTCACTGCTCCAGCAGAACTCCTTTGCACCATGCCCAGCGACCTGCTCCAAAACAAGTCTGCAGGTTCAGCTGTAACATCTAAAAGTCCTCCAAAAACTTCACACGTGAATAGCCAAAACGACAGCTATAATCCTCAAGCTCTGACAAACAGAAATGACAAAAGAACTGACCAAAGAGCACAAATCCAAGTTTCCCTCTGCAGTTTCTGAAGTTGAGAATACAAGGCAGCACCAGTGAGCTTCTGGAAAGGCAGTAAATGCAGAAGGTGCTGTGCCAAAGGAAGAAATAATGCCTTGAGACACTTAAGTTTCAGGGCAATGTGGACTATGTTCAGACAATAGCACTTTAACATAACATTAGTTATCCTCATAGTGCTCCTGTGGAGATTGTGAAAATACCAAATCTCAGTGCTGTGAACAGGAGTGCTAAAATATCTAAGGCAGATCAAGTGAAAGACTTAGATTTTATAAAATGTCTATCTTTTTACACAACTAAGACATTTAATAGTTTAAAGAGTTACTGTTGACAGACACAAGTAAAAGTCCTTGCTGCATGAGGGGAAGGACTGTAAGGTTGGTCAGGAACACTGGAGTTATGCCCTCATTTAGGAACAGGCTGTACAAGAATACAATACCTAATTGGAAGTATTTCCAAAGCAAAAGCTAGAAGAGAAGCTGGAAAAAATTCCCTGATGCTCTCTTTTGGGCTACATGAAATATTTTGTCTCTTTATGTGACAGAAGTAGAAATACTAGAGAGAAATACAATCCCCTACACAAACTTCTATTCCAATAACCTCTCTTTACATTGCATGGGAAAAGTCAATTGCTAAGTTTATCTCATTCAGCTGTAATTAATTTTGTCAATAAAAGCTGAATCAACTCCTGCTTCTGAGAATACATGCAACCCCACTATGAGGAAGGAGGGCATATTTATTGTGCTGACAAACAGGCCACATTCAGTGATGGCACAAAGATGTGAACAGCTACAATGCTCCCAGGAGAGGATGGCTACAGATGTGGCACAAGAAGACAGTATCACACAGAAACTGAAACTACATAAACCTGACAGAATTCAGCAACAAGGGTCCAGTGAAACTCCATCTGTAAACACAGCACATAACTCACCATCAGGACTGCCCAAGGCGCAGCAGCACATCCAACAGAGTGCCCAACTCATAGTACTTTGTATAAGGAAGGACAAATTATACCCAGTTATATCTTGTTTTCCCATCTACCTGCATCATTTAAGGTTAATGTGTTATAACACCTCCACTTCAAAATCAGGAGAAGCTTTGTTTTGTGTCCAGGCTTTACAAGTTCAGGCACACTGAACTTGATCTGAAACACAGATATTCATTATCCATTACCACAATGGCCTGTCTGCTGAGCAAGAGACAAACAAGTGGGTTTCTGTAACATTTTTGTTTAGTGCTGGTTTTATCAGTTAGCTGTGAATAACACCCATCACACTACCACAGCCATCAATACAGAACAAACATGGAAACAGAAAGCAGAAAACTGTACAGCACTTGTAAGTGGTTGTCGGGCATAGCAAATCTTTCACTTTGCTGTCTCTTTCTGAATTGTTATTTTGGTGGTATCAGTATCAAAGGACTAGAAATGCCCAACTGCTATCAAATTGAACACACACACACACTCCCTTGCACCTAAAATCAATTTTGAGATTTAGGTTAGCAACAAGGAATTGTACATGTTGCTCCTGGGTTAGACTTCAGGGATAAGCACCACTTTCCCACTGGCTTTTATAACAGCATAAATATGGTTGCAAGTCAAAGGCAGTTTACAGATACTTCAGAGGGTTTCTCAGGGACTTGATCTGAAGAGGCAGCTGTCTATTAGAATGCAAGCCTATGACTTCAAGTCTTAAATCTTTATTAGGTACTTTCCAGTCATTTTTCCTCCCAAATGAACATTAGCAGGGAAGACACACAGTAACATCAAAACCAGATGGTGGCATTTCTCTTAAAGTATAACAGAAAGGAGACTTTGCATTATGAGACATTATTGCCATGTTTATGAATCCACATCCAAAAACTAATTAACTCCTTCCACCTCTAAGAAAGTAAAAAAACTGAACCCTGTTTCAGTCAGTATGTAACTGCCTACTTTCAGGGGAAAAAAAAAATTGCTATTTTGGGGTTTTTTTTACTAATAAAGTAATGCTAATTAAGCCCTGTAATCACTGAATACCAAATAAAACTGAATTTTTTAATATTGGTGAAGACTTCTTTATTTTCCCTGACAATATAACACTTGAAAAGGAAGTTAACTTTAAACACGCCTATTTACCCAAAGTAGTCTCGTAATGTTATTGATCAATGCTTGAATCACAGTATGTCTGAGCAGCAAAGTGATCAATATGACTGGCTGAACAGAAAAGCAGTTATTTTTAAGGTTAACTCCTTGAAGACACATAAACACTATTATGACGTATCTCAAATTCTCCATTTACTACACAAAATTATTCTAAAAAGGTATTTTTTCATCCCGTATTGAAAGTATGTTTTAAAAATCATAGGCAAACCCAGAAGTCTGTCATTAGCAGCAACCTCTTCTTTTTCCTACTCTGAAAGTCTTGTTGCAGATGAGTTTGACAAGTCCAACTAAATCAACTCTTAAATGTACAATGCAATAGAGGTTTTATCACAAGCCCAACATGAAGTATTTTTAGAAACCAAGAAATATAAGAGCTAATAATCACATATAAAAGTGTAGTTGTTCATGAATGCATTTTTAAGTGCTAACAAATCTAATTCTAAAATATCCATGCTAAGATGTAGAAGTTGGTATTATCAGGTATTGTACTGGCAACATGTTCACAACCCAGGAAAAAAGCCCAGATATCAGGTGTTCCTAGAGACTGAAAATAACTGTGGTGTAGCCACTGTAATCAGTGCAACCCAGTGCTCACGGAGGGATGGCAGCTTATCTAGGAAAGGATTTGTTTCCCAGATGAACTGTCAGCATTGGATATCCAATGCTACTTTCAAGGCCCTTGTTCTCATGAAGTTAAACTTCATTCACTATTTTCTATAGTTTAAAAAAGTTGGAAAAATATTTATACTGTGACACAGCAGAGTGGAAAATGGACATACCTTGAAAAACTGGGTCACCGGTATATCAGTCTTCCCCCCACTGTTTGGGAAGTATTGCTGTGAAGACTTTGCCACTATAGCCTATACATAAATGAAACAGCAGTGCTTCAAAGTAAAGTTGGCTTTAAAGACCTTTTTAACAAAAAAGAACAATTACCATTTTTAACAGTGCTAATATTTCCTCAATTGCCTCAAATAACATTGACTTTTGTCTAGTGTAAGAATTAAATGCTTTTTTCTTTTAAAGAAGGAGATAGAAGTGCAAATGTATTAGGACATACTTTCTGTGCAGGCTACACAGCTGTAATGATAGGAAGACACTATTTCACACATTAGCTGATGTGCTCACTGAGAGCAGCAAATCCAAGTCCTCCTTCAATGGCATTACACCACATTTCCACTCAGAAAGGGATTTTTGCGAGCCTGGGTTCAACTACCTTATTATTACAGGTTCTATTATAATCACTGTAATTAAGGAACTGACAGCACTTGCAATATGAATTCTTTTCCAAGGGTTAATAATTGAGCTATAAAAATTGCTTTGGGATAGAATTTTGCACCTGGGTGTGAATGCCTTTTTCAGTGCAAGAAAAAAAGGGGTCGGGGTTTTTCCACTTTCCTCTGAATACAGACAACTATAACGCATAAAAACATCTGAAAGCATTCTGAAATACAGCACCTATAACAGCAGCACTTTCAGAGTTTTTTAAGAAAATAATTCAGTACAAATGTCTTATTTTGGTTGTGTGGACATAACATGAAAAAGATATTTACGAGATGTGGAGTCGGCTGCAGCCAGTGGATTCTCCTGTGTCTTTAGGCAGGTAATGTCCCTGTGCTTCACCTTCCCTGTCTCTGGAAAAAGGATAATTGGCATAATGATCTGCACATGAAATGCACTCACTGAAACCCAAGCAACACACTGAGTAGCTGACATGGCTTTTTTAATATAATATGTGAGTGTTGACCCTTGCACATCTGCAGACTCTCCATGATTCTTTCATACACATTCACATAAACGCTGTGTGTATGACAAGTTGGGCCACCTACAGACATTCGATGTCAGGTCCATCAATATACTTGTCCCATATAATCAATGAGAGGGCTAATATCAGTTTCAGGATCCTTGACTACACCTGAAAGTTGGAGGCTTAATTGCAGGAGTCTGGAGAGCTTAATACACATAACACAGTAGCCTGTTTGTACCTACCCACATAATCTCTACACGGAAATTTTTTTAAGCCGTTTAATCAAACATGGAAGACGTGTGAATGAGGCTTTAGCTTACTCCAAGATTTCAAAACTTATCACTGATGGTATTACCTTTTGCAATATCCTTACATATATCTGATCAGAAGTCCATGTTATAAAAACTAGTCTTTCTAAATCTCTCATATATGAAAGGTAAATCAACAACAGAACAGCTTTTGGAAGTAGAACCGCTAGAATTGCCCTACTTTAAAAACTCTGAACAAATTAACTCTTCTGGGCAGTATTCATAGATGTACTTCTTTCCTGAGGATTTTTAAGCAGAAGGATTCACATCAAGACCTGACATCTGATGCTGCAGTCATGCCATCAACAGAATTTCAGAGCAGTTTGTGGACAGAGATCAGTCTCTTCAACATTGCATTTTCTCTGCTTGCCTTGATACACGGTCATTGAGGATTGTGATATCACTATCCATGACATAACACTGACCACAATAAAGTACCATTGTATCTGTACAGGGAAAATGAGCTTTGGGCTTTAATCCTCTGACACTACATTCACAATCGCTTAATACTTGCAAAGATACTTCTCTAAGATTATAATACCATCCTTCAAAACATAAAAAAAGACTGCTTCATAACTGCTTAAGGCACAAGCTAAATGACAGCAGAAATGAGAACAAAGTGAACAAAGGAGAACAAGTTGAAATTAACACTTCATTGTACCAGTACAATGTACGTATGTTCTCACTTCAAATAAAAAAAAAAAAAAAAAAAAATTACAGTATTTGTTTATAACTATGGTTTTCAGGAAACATATTTAAACAATTGCCTTTGAATCACTGCTAGAATTACATTATTCCTTTAAATAAACCCCAACAAGGAAAAAATAAAATTGCTTGTTTTACTGCAGGTAAGTGCAGTAAATCACAGAAGTCCTTACAGACCAGGTTGGACGGAGCTCTGAACAACCTGGTCTAGTGAAAGGTGTCCCTACCCAAAGCAGAGGGGTTGGAACTAGGCTATCTTTAAAGTCCCTTCCAACCCAAGCCATTCTATGATTCTTACTACTACACAAGAGGCTCTGAATATCCAAATTCCAGGTACTCAGAATTCTGGAGCTGCAGGATGCGAACAGGAGAACCACCATGGGGTACAACTATATGTGATACTTTAACAGATAAAACACCCCTGCATTCCTTTACACCTCTGCTGTCTCCTAAAAGAGAACAACTACAAAAAGAAAGCAAGCTCACCTAAGCCACTGTTTACAACAAAAAACTACTATAAGGTTTAAATCTTTTATTCACTAGAGATCAACTTGAAGCTAAACCCGCAACAGAGTTTGACTATGTTAAACAGGTAATAAAATGACTACACCTATCTTTCCTGAAAAACCTAAAGGCCCTCTTTCTATTCTCTTTTGACTGAAATGCCAAGAGTTTTAATAAAGTCTTGCTGACACCACTACTTGACGAATCCTGCACTTACAAGATTGTGTGAGCTGCACTGCAGAACCTGGGAGGCCATTACCTTGTTTGAGCCTCTTCAGCACTTTACCCAAGCATGGAAAAAGAACATGAAGAGCAGGTCACAAGGAGCCAGTGTCCCTAGCCTGTGTCTCTCTATCTGCTCTCATGCAGAGGTAGCTTACACAGTTTACCAAACATTGGAGTTAATATTATAATAAAACAAAATGACCCAGCAATTTACAGGAACAAAAAGAAAAGCTTCATGTTTTAGAACTGAAATCAGATTCAGAATAAACTTTGTAAGCAATAAAGAACTTCCAATAAAAAACATTACAAAAAAAACACATTTAGAAATAACTGCATGAGGCCAGATGAACACATTTTATCATGGTTTTAAAGAGTGTTCCGAGAGAAATTAAAAAATAAAACAAACAAAACCCTCAACAACAACCCACAACAAGCACACCAAAAAAACCCATCACAGCCTTCCAAAAAACCAAACAAAAAAACCAAACCAAAACAAACCACAACGCTCAAACCTCAAAGCGCTATTTGAAAAACTACACTGCAAAACTGTTTTCCATTCAAAGACTCCTCACAAATTTTTCATCCAAATACCCTGGGTGTTTTGTAGGTGTTCTCTAAGTCACACACCCACTTTACAGACAGTGATATTACAAAAGGATAGAGACAAAGGATACAAGGCTTTCACTGACAGTCAAACACCAAAACAGCATCAGAGTTGAAGCAGATTCCCACTCTGATATATAGGGAAAGATTTCAAACATGGCAATTTTAAGAAAAAAAATGTGTTCATTGTTAAAAATAAGAGTATGTGCCTGTGTGCAGATCTCCAAATAAATTTACATCTTGTACAATGAAGTACATGAACAGCTTGACTCTTCAGTATTTTCTTTCTTCTAAAAACTAAGTAAATTTTGCTGAAACTTCTTCAGGAATCACAAAGCTTAGACAGCTCATTTAGTCTGGTACAAACCTCACTCCCAAATTACAACCATAGTTTGATTGAAGGAATGAGTCCGTATGTCCTGTCTGGCCTCTTCCACAAGCAAATAAAGTAAGAGATTTATCACGTCAAAATCAATATTGATAAAGAAAATTCATACCACCAAAGAAAGCTAATCCCTGTTGATTTAACCTGGTGAAAAATTACTGTATCTTTGTTTTTTACCTGAAAGAAAACAGACCAAATAGTTGCAGAATGAGTTGTCTGTAACTGGCATTAGTCAGCTGCTAAATTGTGTACACTGCTTCACCTTCTCTTAGTAAATACATAGATGAGTAAACTCAATACTTCTAAAAGTGGTAACTACTCAACTGTTCCAAAGAAGCCAATTTCCTAAAGCAGGATCTTATTCTACCTCAAATAAGAAAGAGCAAAGCACCTCAAACTTCTACTGTAATTACTGTCACACGAAACTCTTTCAAGATAACAAATCCTGTGAAATGAGAACACAAGTTTTGAACTACACGGCCTTATCTCTTAAGCAAGCTTTCAGTCATAAGTTTTACTGCAGAATTTAGGAGATCAGGACAGTATATAAAGAAATTAATTGGAATCTAAACAATAGTCATTTAAAAAAATCCTAGAATCAGTTTTATATTTAAATATAATTTTAAATATATAAATAAATGAAGCCGCAGAACATGGAAAATTACATTGCTGCATTTCTGGTCCACACAAATTCACGTGCACACTTCATTTCTTAGGGTTTCTTAACAAAGAAAAACCGTGTTTCTTGAACAAGTTCCACCAACTATGTTCTCTTTGCCCTAAGGCAAACAGGCTAAGAACTGTTCCTCCGGGTTTCAGCTCCAGACATTCAAAGGTGCTTCTGGGGGGTGCCAGATAGGTTTGCAGAAATTGAAGGGTAAGCATCAGAAGCACAGTGATCAATCACGAGACAGCAAGCAAAAATAGCAGAGTTAGCAGGAAAGGTTACTGCTAAGAATCCAACAAGGACCCTGAGGAAAAGAAGAGGATTGAGGGGGGAGAAAAAAAAGAGGGGAAACAACAATAAGGGAAAATAAGTTTTGTAGATGAAAGTGAGCTTACAGAGAGAAGAGAGAGGAATGTTAGAAGATACAGACTATGACATTTGAGAGAGAAAAAAACCCTTTACTGCTAACAGAGACATGCAGAAGCAGAATTTTGGTTTCCCCATTTTATTTTTGGAAGCTCCGCTATCTTCAATCTGTCTCATTTCAGCTGCCTATACATAGATCTCAGCCCTTACATGGAGCTTGCACAAATTTAACTGAAAACTGCACTTTATCATCTGTGTAGATTAGACAAAAGCAACAAAGCCTCATTCACTTTCTAAATGGCACAGTAATTTGATCAATTTTAGGGGCACAGAAGGCATTACTAAAACTGTATAGAAATGTTATTAAAATAGTGTACCCTTACTCCATAGTTCCACATCATCCACCTCCTCCTTGTTCACTTGCCACATACACCCATTCCTTCTCCTCCATCCCAAGCCCATATCCTCACAGCCCATTCATTTTCTTTAGTCTTTCATTCCCAGGCCTTTTAATTCCATATTCTAAGTGGCCTTCTGAACACATTTTTTCTACCTGCAACTGCATTACTGTGTAGGCTATAATCCTTCAAAGTAAAATCAGAGCAAGTAAATTCCTTTTTAAAAAACTTCTCCACTGCCTAGCAGGGAAAAGAAGAAGCGCTGCTCACCTCACAGACTTTCCATTTTCTTCCACAGCTGTAAGAGTTCACCCAGTTCTGTGCTGAGCCTCCTATCCCTCCCCTCTTGCATCTCACACAGGTGAATGCAGTTATCCTCCAGGTGTAACTGTTCAGCAGGGAGGCAGGACAGGGTGCCGAACAAGCTGGCCCTTGGCAAGGTTACAATTATCTTCCATGAAGAGACCAATCCCACTGCCAAGGACAGGGAAGACCAGGTTGCAGTTTCCCTCTCTGTGATTCCTATGAGAGATGTGAACCAAGGACTGACTGCCAGGCAGTGTCTCACTGACAGGGTGTGATGATCCTGGGGACTCTCCCCAGCAGTCTCTCCTGTCAAACCAATTTCATTTTGTACCAAACACACACATATGCAGTCAGCAGGAGAAAAGAAAGAGAGAGCTGTCCCACTGAAGTGAGTGATCCCAGAATCACCTATCTCACAGAAGTCAAATCAGGACACTTAGGGGAGAAAATAAGTATCAACAGTCCTATCTTTTTTTCCTGCAAACTACTGGGAACCTTAAATCTTTTGTTTCTACTGAAGTATCCCAGAATCATAATGAAACATTGATTTTCTGTCTTAATAAAGCACTTTTTTAGTTTATTTCAGTCTTATAATTATAATAAAGCAATAATCTTTTTTGCCTATTTTTTTTTCATTTGTGTTCTAGTCCAACCTCCAAACTAAACATCAAATAAATTTCAGACCTCAGACTTCATTTAGTTCTTCAGTACAACTACTACAGCTCTCAAGGATTAAGACATCTAGATGCCAAAGATTAATTACTGTTTGAAAGCCCCACCAGTGTAACAGCACATTAGACTTATTTTTTCATCTCTGACTTAGGCATTTTTGAAAGAGGCACATTCTACAATAAATGAAAAGAGGGCAGAAGTTTAAAGAAGCATAAGCAACACTGCTTATAGTAACAGAAATCAATCCACTTCATTCTTAAAAATTACCAATCCTCTTAGCCCATCTTTAAAATACACAATGCTCATTATACAATACATAAGCACTGCCAACATTCCTAAAAACATATACATTACATTCTAAACATATGTAGTAAATGAACTCCTATTAAACTGAAAGCAACATCACTGTCACACAGGCTGTGATAAATCTCCCTTTTTATAGCAAGAATGTTTTCTAAAAGGGACCAAAAATCTCAAAATTAAACAGAAAGGTTCATGTGACATTCTTATATGCAATTATACTTTAAGTCAACACGCTGCAACATGCAGAGTAATAAGCATTAATGTAAAAAAAAAAAAATCTTAAATTAGACTCATATCTACATAGAGTGATACTTAGATTAGCAAAACTGTGTGTACTGTATACATATTAAAGAAATAGAAAACAATCCTCATTCTTTCCACTTCTCACTACAAAATATCCCTTCCTGTATGTGTAACCATGAAGTTGGTTCTAATGCATTGAGGCATAAAGGTGAGTTAAATCAACAGAAGAGCCTACCACCAGAAGAGTTTCAATACATATATGTACAAACATACTTTCCTACCCTTCCCAAATAAAGCTGGTGTGAAAATACACCTTTATACTAATCCAGCAGATCCTGCACAGACGACTACTGAAATTATTCATTGGATGGACAGATCACAACTGCTGTATCATTTTGTAAGTCTTCAAACTGATCACAGTGCAACTGTATTCCCACCACACGGCTCCTAAGGCCAATAAACGTGTAAAGACCTGACCGTGAGACAGTGTGGACCTCACATTCATCAGTTAGATCATCCAGGCAAAATGAAGCTACACATATGAGCTAACACACAAATACAACCAGAAATCTACTCCAGAGAGATCCCTCTTCAGACTAAAGTGTTATAATTTTGAGATGTGCTCTATAGAATCAGGACCCAGCCTTTTCCCAGTCCAGGAATTACTGTATTTCCACAGATGTAAACTGTTTCACACCTTGGAGATTTTGTCTGCTGAATTTACATGGCACCTGCAGCTTCAAGCCACAATAAAACTACATGCAGCAGGAGCATAAATCACCTGCTCCCTAGATACACTCACAAAAGCTGGAAGCAAAGATTTTTTCACACATCAATGAGCAGGAAATATACATGGTCAAGTATCACTTGAATCCATTATTAAAGGAGTCACTTTACTGTTCACTTTAATGATTAATGTAAGAATCATTCACCTGCTGAAAATAAAAAAATATTAAGAGTTTTTCCTGTCTATTTTTAGGATCTTTTACATGTTTCCCAAAATCTATTTTTCCACTTTCCTTGTACCATTCATGCATTCAGAATAATGCTTTCTGAGTTTTAATTTGGACTCTCTATTAATAAAGTCCAAACAAGAGACTCTATTATTTATCAATTAACATTTACCATAGCAAATCAGAATGCAGCTGTGTTTCAGAGAGAAAGCATTTCCATGAATGAGATGAGAGGAAGAAATTTCAGGTAAAAAAAAAAATAAAAATCATAAGCATCACCACCAAGCTTAATGTATATTCTGAGAATGCAATCAGAATTATCTCAACATACAATAGGTCTGAACTATTGAACTGCAATTAGCAAAACTCTTTTCAAATGTGTTGCATGGACAGAAAAAGATACAAAATAGACACCAGATTTAGAAATGGACGGTAAAGCTGGGCTTAGCAAAGCACTAAAGTAACTGGAAAAATAGAAGAACTAGTTCAAGGACTTGTTTACCAAGTGTAAAATACATTTTATACAGCATCACTGGGTTGTGGAAAGAGTCATCAAAATAAGAAATGGGAATGCTACCTGTCAGCAGTGCACTGGCCACACAGAACAGATATGCACTTGGCAATGCCCTAAAACAGAAGAGCACAGGTCAGACAAGCCCTGAGGTCTTAAAAAAAAGGAAATTCCCATGGAGCCTCACATTCCTTTGCTGTAATCCTTCACACAAGGCCAGCCAGCGGAGGGAGGGGGTTTAAAGACCAGCCCTTAGAAGTGCAGTCCAGCCGGGAATTGCAGAGGGAGTCAGAACAATCTCTGGAGCAGGAGGTGCAAGCTGCATCCTAAGCAATTTACACTACTTAGCTGGTGCACCAGCACAGTCAGCAGTGGTCGGAGACTCCTCCTGGCTGTCACACTGCTGTCCGGACATGCTGCCTGCCATCAGGAAAGCATACCAGTGACAAATGTGTGTACCCCAGCAACATTCAGTAAGTAAAAGAATCGTGATAGCAGACAAATCTAGTAGTATGACTCTGATCCTTGTTTTCAGTGAAAGAAATACGTTAATAGTTTTTCTCTATTTTTTTCTTTTTAATTATTTCCTTTCTTTTAATGGTAGAAACAAAATACAGTGTTTATTTTACCTTCTCTTTTTTTTTCAGACCTGCCAAATCCCCCAGCAAAAAGCTGAGAGACACTTCAACCCAACCTCCCATTGAAAATGGGCTCTGTCCTCTTCTCCCACCCAGCTCACTGCCCCCCCCTCTTCCTTTCCCTCTGGCATGGGTACCATTAGAGCACAGAATAAATCCAATCAGAGAACTTCACTAGTTGAAATCTAATCAGGCAAAAGCAAAGCAATTTCTCCACAGGTATGTTTATGATGCTGCTATGATGAGGAACAGCCACACAATGAATGCGAAGGCATAGGACAAAAACAACAGCAAGAAGAACCCTGTGGGGGCAGTACAGATATCTGAGGAAGTTTATTCTGACTGTGGCTGCATCATGTAGTAACGTCCAATACTCAAAAATGAAATGGCAGTACACTGCCTTGTTATAATTTTCCACAGTTTAATTTTAAAACATGTCTCGAGTGGTTTATTCACCCTGGCCCTCTAGGGGTTGACTTAACCAAGGCTTTGTCAAAAGCACTAAACATCAATATTCTTTGCTTCCAATTTGCTACCATTACAAAAAGCATCCCTGTCCATCTTAACACACTGTGTCAAACAAAGGTTTTGCAACAAAGTGAGTAATACTGGTGTACACTATAGCTGAAAAGCTGATCATTACCAGCTGCAAGCCCAAGAAAAGCTCATTTTCCTATTTGGCCCCAGAGAATGCCCAAAGATATGCAAAACTATATGCTAATATATGGATATATCACATTCTATCCAGGAAACACCTGTGTATACACGTATGGGAACTCTACCATTTCCGCAAAGTCTTAAACAAATTATTTCTTCCTTCCTTTCAGAGGGAATGGCTAAAATTTGCTAAATGGCTAAAATTGTGAGATGAGAAAAAAAGGAACTTTTAACCTTTACATGTTTCCAAATTTTTGCAGGAAGTTTTTACGCTGCTCTCACCATCTCCTTCCTGTTACAGTAAGACTACACAAAGACCTTTCTTCTTCACATATATTCTGCAGCAGAGAGATTTTTGCAAGCTAATCTGTGCTGCTTTGCAAACAGAACTTCTCTGCACACAGGAAGGCTGCCCTGTCACCACTAATCATGTTCCAGATACTGTAACTTTGCAGAACTGGCCAAACGTAGGATACATACATCCTTGCATTTACCAAGCACCATAATTCGAGTGGCTGTCAAATGTTATCCTACGTTCACCTTACACCCTGAATAGCACTGTGGCTAGTTCCAAGGAGGGGGAAGGGCAAGACTTCATGAATTTTCACATCATTTCCCATTTAGGCTGGTATCTGCTCATGCTACCTCAAAACAACAGTATTTAACCCCTTACACACAGTGTTAAGAACCAATGGATGAGGCTTTTTACCACTTGCTTTCTATTCTTTAGGGGTGACCACAGAAGAAATTTGCATTTTGTGTCTCACTTCTTGTGTTTCCTCTGTGGAAAGGGACTGAAGAACTAACCAGAGCAGTTCCACTCCCACGATTTGAAGCAAAGCAGTGTATACTTGTTTAATGCTATTAGAGAAATTACTACCTCTATAGCCTCTGATTTTAAGCTGTCCATAGCATTTGTTTTTACACCTTGAAACAGTAACTTCCATTAGTCAAAACAGATAAAGAAATGGGTTTGTTACATGACAGCTGGTAGTTTTCCAAAACAACCACTTCAGTACTCAAGGAAAATCAGCTCTCTAAAGAAAAGGAGGAACCACAAAGAAAAGTAGTGTGTCTAAGGAGGGGGAAGGGGGGGAGAATCAAACCAAAAAGACATGCACACACACAAAAAAAAAAAAAAAAGGAACAAAAACCACAGTCCCCTTGTTTTACCTGTTTTCCTTCCTCCTTCTCAGCCTTCCACTGCACTTCGGTAACAGATGCATTTGATGAATTACGTGCTGGCTCTGGGTCTAAAACACAAATGAAGGCTATTTTCTTGAGGACTATTTACCAGGGAGAAAAAACCTGCTCTTGTCAGAGCTTCAGCTCCCCTTGGCCAATGCTGAGCATGGCAGGAAGATGGCACAAGAAAGATCTGTGTCAAACAGAGATGTCTGGAAGCTTTTATCACATTGCTGTTAGAAGTATGGCAAAGAAAGACTCCAAAATTGCAGGAAAATATCCTCAGGATACATCTTTCTCCTCCTGTTCTATCATTTCTGCTCTAATAAAACTTCTTCACAGTTTTAATGAATCTTTCAGGATAATCAGTATATTTTACTGTTGATATTTACTCTCACTGTTTTGAATACTTTTTTTCAGACTGTTTTCAAGAAATTAGCACAACAGAACCAAAATAAGATCAATTCCAAGTCCTGTGACTGTCTCTTAAATGCACTCCCTTTCTTTTTTGCCTTCTTTTTCTTTTTCATTCTAGATCTATGCTTTTAGGGCTTCTACTACAATTGGTTGAAGAAACAAAGAAGTTACAGAAATTCTACCACATTCTTATCTTTCTCAAAAATTATAAAGAAAATTCAAAGGTATTTTATTGACAACTAGCACAACATTAAGTAACAACACAGAACTCTCAGCCATTAACATCTAACATGCATTAAAAAAGATGTCCGTGAGATAAGACGATTCTCTCAAATAGTTACTAAGAGCAGATGCTAACAGGGATGTTACACATCACACACCTACCTCCAAGCAAAGAAACAAACTAGGAACATCAGCTCACTTTACATTTGTCACTGAAAAGCTGACAGGTGGTGGCAACTGCAGGATGGTGTTCAGGAGACTGACTAAATAAACCCACATCCAGTAGTAATGTACAAATAGTTGTATCTAATGAACACTGAATTTGGTCTGGAAACATTACAGCTTACTATCAGTGTGCTGGATCCCGCATCGTCTGACCTCACCTCTTCTCACACACACATCCATGCAAGGTTTGCACTAAAAGGTAAGATTCTTGTAAGAATTTATTTTAGTTCAATCCTACTTATAAGCTCCTTTTCATAGCTGTAAGAAGACACAAGTTTATTCCATTTGAAGCCATTTGCCTCTGAACACAGAATCCAAGAAGGCACCAGTTGTCAGAATATTGACATTAGGCCCATGAACGCCTTTAAAAATATGCATCTATTAAAATTAGTGTTTTAAATAGCATATTAACAATACTCCACCTCAGACTCCTTTGTACAGAAAAACTGTATCTACCGTGGCAGTGCTTTTAATTTTAACATTCGCCTTCTTTCTGAAGGAGGGTTTGTAGCCTCATGACTAACGTGCCTGTCACAATGACATTTTTTTGAAGCTGGAAACAGAGTCAGTTTAACCCCACCAAAGAATTACAGGAACCGGAGGATCCTGCTTTCAAACACGTCTTTCAAGTGCATCAAGAAATGTCCATGAAAGAAAAATATTATAGCAGTGTTTGAGAAGTCTGGTGCCTCCACCAACTGGATACAAAATTTGTATCATTAGCTACACTTGACCAGCCCCCACACCTCAGTGTGTTGTACCAAACAGATCCGACATCATTTGATGCAAATGCTTCTTGAGGGGCAAAGAGTCCTGCAAAGGAATGGGGTTGGAGTTACAGGCAATGAACTGAATATTTAACACAAGCTGGGCTCTGCAGAAGGAATGTTTTACCAACTATGGTTGTAGTGGCTCTCCTTTGCAAGCTAGGACCTGTGCTGAAACACAGTGCAGCTAAACAGCAAGGACTGTACTGATTTGTATTGATTCTGCACCATTTCAACATCGCATCTGTATGTTCAGACTGCATGTTAAATACGTGTTTGATGTAACATATACATCTTGGTGATTGATTTGGAGCACTAGACAGAGAACTACAAGGTCACAATACAACATTTAGTTTTCACTATTTTCTTGAGAGGCTGAGAAAATGGATTTGAAGAAAAGGCAACGTAATTTAATAGATACAGCTTTAACCTAAATGAGTATGAGAAAAATAACTCAGAAATAATTCCAGAAAGGGGATTACAGACCACTTTCAATTGCATTTTGAATTATCTCAATCTCAGTACTGGCTACATATGCTCAGAGATGGGATCTGACACGTCACTTCAAGGAGAGGACAGATGCCCTCAGGGTACAAACATTCACACCGAGTATAATTCAGGCTTTATCAGAATCTTGCTATTGCTCTGGGAAGGTCTGGTCCTGCATAGAGAATATACCTGTAGAGATTGGACTCATCTCAGTGCCTGTCTCTCTGCAGTACAGTTCAGAAGCTTTACACAGCATACTTACATAGAGGAGAAAAAGAGCAAAAAAATTCCACAAGAGCACTTGTTAAACAACTTGTAAAAATGGTTAAACTCAAGATACAGCACTAGGATATCATCACCCCATCAGATTTAATTAAATCTGCTATGCATCAACTTCGTAAGCAAGCAACATCCATACTACTGCACAGTAATAGTAAACTCAGCAACCCAAAGTCTTAGTGACATCTAATCTGTAATAAAATAAAAATACTATGTTTTCTTACAAATTGTGAGACTCTTACTAAAAAAAAACCACAAAGGCTCACTTGAAAAGAGATACCAGCTTTTCGAAGCCCTGCAACCTTCAAATAAAAAGCAGTAAAAAGAATCTTGCACACTTCTGCCCCTCCCTGCCAGCCCATGGATTTTGCTTTTAGAGTTGTCACATACAGAATCAGTGAGAAACTTGAGTGATTTTGCAACGCATTTTTTCTGGTGATTTTTTTTTTAAATGTCCCAAGTATTTCTGTCAAAGATTTAGTATTTCTGAGCAAATACATCTTTATTGACTGCAATGAGATCCATGTATCACAGCTTGACTTTTACACTTGAAAATGGAAGTGTACATGGATGAGTAAAAGCATGAGAGACTATAATTAGTCCTGTCGTTCCCTGTTCTGTCTTCACAGATTTGCATAAAATCAGGAACAGTCTGTATGATTGAAACTTCTACGGACTGCTTAGTTTTGCAAATAATTAAAAGAATATTCCACATATATGGGGTGAAAATATCCATTTAAATATTGTCAAAGTAATGAGGTTTGAAGTCACAATGTGATTATTTGCAGAAACTATCTGTTCCCAAGAAAAAACTTGTGTCTTAAGTCTAAAGACAGAGACGACTGCTAGTCTGCTTCAACTTGTATAAGAAGTTTTTTTCACTTCAACATTAAACAATTAATTTTCGAGTAACAGAGGAAAATAGCCATAAAACTGTCAAAAAAAAAAAAAAAGGAAAGATAAGAAAGGAAGGAACAGATTCATCAAAACATTCTGCAAAAAGACACCACTGCAACCCAAAACTACATCCTCTTTCATGATTCAATATACCAGACTATGATATCAAGTCATTTACAGAAAAAAAACCCTGTGTAAGATGCTCTCCTTCAAAACAAAACTGGTGCTAGCAGATTCAAAAGGAGATATTCACAAATCAAACAGTTTGCCAACTTGTTTTAATGGTCTCTCTACTAATCCCTGTTTATGTACTTAGTATCTTAAGCAGGTACACACTTGTATCTCTACAAGTGACAGCGAATAATGGTTATGTGTGACACTGTGTATTACGAATAGGCAACTTCCAAGCAGGAGTATTTAAGCTTGTAGCATCATCTCACTAACTTTGCTGTCTTAAGAGTTTCAATACACATACAGAGAGATCAAGGATAATTTTGCCGCCACTTTGTATGCTCACTATGCCATGTTTGGTATTACTGGATCACTAATAATCCAATTCAGGTGGTTTTGGGAACTTTTAAAAGTGGCTTTTTCAACGTGTAGGAAGCACTGCACAGCTTGAGCCTGAGCCCTAAATGAAGCCAAGCAAAGGCTGTGCTGAGCTGGAAGGGGTGTTGCTTCCTCACTGAGCACTGACGAACAGGTAAGCCCCACTCCCGAGCTGCAGGGCTCCCCCCTCAGCTCTGAGGATGCCACAAGTCACTGCTATGCTTCTGTCTGAGCTCTCGGGCCATTTCTCAGCGTTGTGCACCTCTTTTTTGTGGTGTCAAGTCTTTCATAGATTGGAAGGATGCCAAGAATAAACCCAAAGCCTGTGTAGTCTATAATTAACTCAATCTCCTAAGTTAGATGGTGGCTTTCTTCACTTGAATTCTCTAAATTTGCAAATGTGTGCTTCTGACAACAAAACAGCTCCTAAATTCAGTCATTCAGACACTGTATTTTTATCTCCAGATATATGTATATATTATCCTTCAGAGGTATGAAGTCTTGAAAGTCCACTGTGTTCACTTACGTAGCATCATATAAATTATTCTAAGACTATTTTATTTATGTTTGCCACTACCATAAACCCAAATATTCCCCGGAAAGAATTACAGTTCATTAAAATATTTCTCTTTTTAATGTCCTTTCTGACAAGCCACACTTGTCAACTGAATGTACTACTCTCTGATTTATATGTTTGATTTTACTTTCATTATGGGATTATAAAGCAATATGACGACATATTTCAAACCAACAACACAGCTTTCTAAACATTTTCTCATTTAATACTGTTGTCTACTGTCAGCCCAAGTGTCTCTGGCCATTCTGCTGCTCTCCATGGCACATTTCTTTTGCATGAAAACACCAAATGTTCAATCAAGAGCAGTAAGAAAACACTACTGCAAGAGACAGGAGCAGCAGATAGTATAAACACTGTCAACCTGGGACTAATTTTAAACATTTCTTATTTCATATGAAAATCACCGAAGCAATAAGTTCTAAGAATGTATTTTTGCATTTCAGTGTATTTCATTTTATCTTAATGAGAAATTCATTTGTTACACTGAAGTAAAGATGCATATATGCGTAACTTGAGTAGCTCTGTGATCTTCCTGCAGCAACCTTTGGGCTCCCTTCCCAGGCATGTCCATCTGAACACTGCCCCGCCCTGGTTCCCATGGCCTCCTATCAGGACACAAGTCCCCAGGACTATGAACTTGCTGCTTTTTTGTAAGAAACACAGAAAAATCTGAAAATAACTATTAGCAAATGCCTGACAATGAGGTGACCTCTGTCAAGTCTGTCTTTATTTTTAACCAAAAAAAAAGGCAAAAAACCCAAAAAGCACACCCCCAAAAAAACCACACACACACAAAACCCACCACACACAAAAAAAACACCACCACAAAACAAAAAAATACATCCCCTTAAACTGAAAATTACAGAAAGGAGGAAAAACAGATTATGACAAACAGAAGGGAGGTCCCTTGAGGAAGTGAACCACTGACCCTGATCCAACAAAACACTCTGCCAATGACTAACTTCAAGTACACAAAGTGATCCCCATACTCACCACTGAACTATTAAAGAATCTGCTTAACTGTCAGCCAGGGAGAAAGCCCGACTGCTTACAATTGCTCCTGCAGTTGTGTGCCCATCCTGCCGGTCAGTGATGAAGATCCAGAAGCCGCTACTTTTCCTATACACCATAACTGTTACCCATTTTAATGTGCTAGCAAGTCAGATGACTCCAAACACTTGTACACATATCCTTACAACCACACACTAGAGAAATTTTACTCAAGTCAGTCAATCAATTACTTTATGCATGTGTATAATACCTTTAAAGTGTCTCTGATCACTACTCCCTCCCAATGGCAAAACATCCAAAACTGAAATGCATGTGTCACAGACAGCATTAAGACTATCTTTGCAGAGATATTATCACATATTCCTTAAAACTAAGCTGTTTTTGCCCACCCTCCCTTGTTGTAATAAATATTTTCAAGCATGTAGCACAATATTTCGTTTTATTATCCCATCTTGAATGAGATGTTCCAAAGCATCTGGAAGTTGCTACTATCAAAGACAATATAAATACACTAACAGTAAGAAATTTTGAAAGCGTCATTTTATAATTGCAGTATTTTCTCATTATCACTATTTTTTAATGGAAAAATCTGTCTAAAACGTAAAGGAAAGGAATAGTGTCATGATACTGAATTTCAGGTGGTTTCCCACCATATAAAGCAAATATATGTATTATTAATGAAGCTGAGTAGAGGAGCTCCATCACACCTGACTTAAGAGAGTAAATTAAGAGTTTAGGTTCAATAAGCTTTCTCTCTGAAGAACAGTGGACTCCATAAAGGAGCAAATTAAAGAGGTAATCCAATTTAGATGTTCTAAATTGCTTTGCAGAGAAGCCTCTCAGTCTCCACTGATCACAGAGGAAAAACAGAGTTCTAACATAAGAAAATTAGTTACGCAGATGAAATTAGATGATGTGGATGCTTCTTCCCCTCAAAAATGGACATCTTGAGAATCAAAATACATTCTGAAATAGG
The DNA here is from genome assembly GCA_013400415.1 of Scytalopus superciliaris. NCBI lineage: Eukaryota > Metazoa > Chordata > Aves > Passeriformes > Rhinocryptidae > Scytalopus > Scytalopus superciliaris. The sequence goes on from VXBX01009030.1 coordinate 635,728, forward strand.
ACTACTTCCTGCTTTGTTCATGAAATAGAAGACACATCTTGAAAAGCTAAGTCCCTACATTACATCTCACCTTACCTGAAGAAGAAACCATGTGGTTTGGGCATGTCACATCCCCTTGCTGATAATCAGTACCAACAGGACCTGCAGCAATCACAGGGACACAGTTTGCCCTGTAACACTGTGGTAACTCAGGGGACCGGTTCACTCCCTGGCTTGTAGCCCAAGGTGGCAGATCTTGAATAAAATGCTGCTTTCTCCTCCAAGAAGGTAACCCAGGACAAGTTTTCTACTATGCACACTCATATTCTACTGCTAACATCAGCAGAAATGCTGTTCTCACCTCTTGCTTATTTCACAACAACCCAAACATGCAGCAGAGATGACAAAAAGTCCCCTTTTTCCCCCACAAACTTTCTGTCTAAAGTCACTTGATTTTAGTTCAGTAAAGCTAAAACACCAACAGCAAATTCACTGCCATTGCTGTCATGGCTGAAAAGTACTAAATCTGATAATGCTGTCATTGTCATAAAGCATCATAGCCCCAGAGAGGTGAAAGCTCGTAGCCTGCACTTACTGACACAGGAGATTAGGAAGGGTTAGGGAGAAGACATAATTTTCAGGAGGTTGTTCAACTACTGTCAAATTATTTTTTATCTGCAGTGCTACACAGAGATTATCTTAGAAATCTTACAATCTTACCCACCATATCTTGTGGGTAGCAGGAAATACTCCAAAGGTTTCCTTAGGCATACTAGAGGATTAAACCCAGAAAATTAACCCATTTGTCCCTATCAAGCTTAGCTGGCATTAAGCTAACCATCTGTCCTTAATCAAGAAGAAAAACTAAAACACACATTAAAATGTTAAAAAAAAAACCCATACTCACCATTTTGCCAAAATGTAATGAAATATAATATAATCCATTGCATAATGGTTTTTAATTGCTGCCCACATGGTATTTTAAATAAGGTTATTAAAGTGAAACATTTCTCCTGCCAAAACATTTAAATTAACAGCATTACAATTACCAAATACAAGGAAATAGAACTCCTTGGCAGTAACTGTAACATTTCCATTCAGAGGCTGTTTCAGTGTAAATAACACACAATGAACTTTGTGGCAATTTTCAAGCAACAATTTCACTTGATTAAGCATATTTTAAAGAAAAACACAACAGCAGACACTTGAGGAGGAAAAAAAACCAAAAGGGTTATCATCTTATTTTTATTTCACCTGAAGCACAAGCAAACCAAGATCTTTCAAACCTGTGTTCATATCTCACTTACTATAGCGTGCATGTTGATTCTGATCAAATCACTGTCGGAGTTTTTAGTAGCTGTACCCATTTTCTAGAAGCCAGTTTGTTTCTCCACAAGTGGTAATTCCTGTACACTAAACACAAATATCACATGAACCACTGCAAGGCTTTCTTCCTGGCAATGAATTTATACAGCATTACAGTTCTTACTGTTCAAACATTAGGCTGCTTCCACATGTGGCAATCATTTCAACCTCTGGTCAGGTTGGCAGAGATGTGAACTCTCTAGCCCATGTGCCATCAAAACAATTTCCAAGTGAAATTTTACATAGAAAGCTTAGTAATCATATCCACCAAATTCCAAATAAGCTGCTGATAGGCTTCCCCTAAGACACTGAACTTACTCTTTTTTATTGAAGATGGTTTGGCACAAAGAGAATGCAATCACTTATTCCAATAATTAACAGAAGATCTAGGGTTTTTTCAAAATTAATACCATAGGTGCAATAGGAAAATAAGCTTCTGATGCAAAAATATACACACTTATAAGTTACACCAAGCACAAATACATAAATACACCTGTGTTTTGCTCTTTCCAAAGCTATGCAGTACTTTTGATAAAGCAACTTCACTATTACTGGATGAATCAGTCAGCCTTCCTGAGGAGGCATCATAAGCCTGAAAGACTTTTTTAAAGGGTTGTGGTTTTTTTAATCATAAGTTTTCACAAATCAAAGAAAATAAAAGTGCAAATATTTATATTATTGGAGGACTGATGTGCAGTTAATGCAGTCACACTCAAAACCAAGCATTTCTTCTGTCTCCTGTGCCTCTAATCTAAGCAATCAGATTTAAAAGGTCTGCAATTTCAAAGACTTAGGTAAAAATCCCTGCTGAAATCCTGATTTCTGTGAATTGTTCCTGACATTTCACAATGGCACCAGACAAACTACATACTCTGCAAGAGATCAATCACAGCTATATAGGAAGTCATTTACTGTGTCCCATAACAGACCACTAGACCAATTTCAGTACGTGAGAATTACAGTAACCACCAGCATGAAAAAGGAGATAGATACTCAATTAGATGAGGGGGATTTTGCTCTGAAGCTTAAGGTTGAGAAGGGGGGAGGGAAACCCTGTTACTGGCAAGCTTAAGACATGTGCACATCCTCAGCTTTTGTGAATTTTTTTTTTTTTTAAATGCATGATCAAGAAAAGGTGGAAAGTGGGGAGGGGGGGGGGAACACCTTAAATCCCTCCACAATCCTCTACCAAGCTTTATGTAAAATGAAACTAAAAAACCCTATGCATATCTTTCTCTTCACTTACCCTTTAAATATGCACAGCATAAGCTTATCTTAGTCACATATCAAGTCTCCTTGAAGTATCTGCTGATCAGGACAGTGACTGATGTGAAGTAGATGTCTGTAGCCCCACTGTACCAAATGCTTAAGACAGATGCACTGCAGAGCAATAGCCCACACAAGCCAGGCTACTATATTCAGTAAAACAACTCAGCCTGAGCAGGTTCCAATTTTCTACTTAAATATACAGTGAGGGATAAAGTTCAACTCTAAATGGCTTGAGACAGAACACAGGTGGGATTTTTGGTTACTGTTTTAATTTGCAATAAAACCCCCATATTTCAGTTTATTGCAAGGATAATATGCAGTAGAGAGTAACCCAATACTTCCAATATTCTTTCATTACCCTGTTAATTGTGGTACTATACAAGAAAAAAGGAAATGTACAGAAGAAAACAGATTTCCAACCAAATGGGGGGAGGGGGGGGATGGAGGAGAAAGTAGCAATGCAATACAAAGAGAGAAAGAGACTACAAGAACAAATATTTTGAGTGACAAGGTATAATTTAGTCCAATAGCTCCCCCCTCAGCATTAAAAATTAACTATAATGAAATCTTCTACATACCCAGACTGGTTATAGAAGCAGAGTACATTTCAGCTGTTGAATCAATGTGTTTGAGCATCAGTTAATCTCTCAAAAAACATTGGTACCTTCTGTTCAATACTTGTTCATAAAGTCCAGATCAACACAGAACATGCTTCAAAATTGCAGCCAGTCCTAAACAAACAGATACTAAGAAGCAGACCTTTTTTATTTCCAAGTTGACTGTGTGGTGCATGTATCCTGACTCCTTCTCACATCACTAACCGACTAAATTTTATTTTAAAAGTATCACAAATCAACTCACTTTTAAATTCAATTTTTATTCCATGTTTCTTTGTGTGTACTCTTTCAGTAGTAAACAAACAGATTAAAGCTGTTCAGCTCTGATTAGCTCTTATAATAGTCTCAGTATGGCAGTTTTACACAGCTTTTCCCAAAAGCTTACTAGATTCCTTTTATCGAGGCATCCATCTGTAGTGACACGGAGATTAAGAGTTCTTAATCCAATTCTAAATTCTCTAACTCATACAAAGCTGTTTCTGTTACTTTACTCTAAATAATGTTTTGGGCAACAGAGTCAGGCAGAGCATTTTATCTTTCCATGGTACTGCGCCAACCCTCTTGTAACATCTCTGCATTTCAAGCACCTCATTGGTACAGATGAAGTGATAGAACCTTCAGTATATAAGTTGAACTTTTAAGTCTACTACTTTTCTTTTTACAAAGGTGATTCTGTAAGAACTGTAGGAAAACAGTTCTTGTGCTGCTCTGAAGTGAGTAGAGAAGGGAAGCAGCACCACAGGTCCCAGCAGCAATCAGCTTATACAGTGGAGCATGATAACCTTTATCTTAGCATGCGTAACTGCTAATGCTGTTACGGGTTATTAAATTATCCAGCCCTGTTAGCATCCAACTCCAATAGTTAACTCTCTGACCTCCAGCAGGCAGTGTGCAGTGACATTTCCTGACAGAATACATGCCACAATTTAAATTGCAAACATTTCTTGGCTATACAGTGTTTATGTTCAATGCTTCCATGAAGAATGTCCCTATGCAGATGAAAAATATCTATCTCACCATTATACTAATAGTAACATCCAGATGGCTAAAAAAAACAGGCTGTTCCTATCACTCCCTCTTTTCTGTTTTTTACATTCATTCTTATTTTTTCACACAGATATCAACATCCTTAATAAAGCCAAATACCTTTCAGTTCAGTGGTGTCTACTCTTTCTTTTATTGAACTAATTGGATAATTATCTATTTGGACATAAACACAGAATAATCCTACTGTCCTTGACAGATTTACTGCAAGCTCATAATAGCCTAAATTTGAAATAAGATTTTGCCTATTTTCAGTCTTCCCAATACCTGAGAGGTGTTCCAAGCAACCGCCGATTGATCAGTGAGCAACAATACCGTGCCTACTTAGATACTGGAAAGCATTACTTTATTTGCATATACAACAGCCACAGAACACTTTTTGAGATCTCTTAATACTCCACTATCCTGAAATATATTTTTTAGATTGCACAGATGCTTTAACCTCTGTTAGCTTATAGGGCTACTATTCACAACAGTACTCCGTAATTTCCTAAAAAACTGTACAAACAAATCAGATCTGACATTCAGGTGATTTAAAAGCTTAGGCTTGTAAATAAGAGATTCCAGCATGATGTCACTTTTGTTTTTTAAACTCCTGTTAGCTAATATGGAAATTCAGCTTTCTTAATCAGCAGTAATTGAGAACTTACACTTTCAAAAGACTTGAGACTTTCTCCTCTGATCACAGAATTTATCACGCTTGCAAGATCAAACTGCCAAGAAAAGAGAAAATCCTATGTTCCAAAGCTAGGTTTCTAAGTATGAGTAGATAGAAACAATTCTGCTTTGTTTTCTATGCATTAAGAGACAACTCAAAGTATAGGCCTATGCATGACACTGCATTGCTCATATTCATATAAACAATTTAGCAATCCAAGTATCAACTTAAGACCTTCACCACTGATCAGTTCAGTTAACATGTTAACCGAGTGTGACCAGACAGTGCAATAAGACACCAAAACAAGAGTAGAATTGCTGCTTACTGAGGTGCCAAACTGGATGTTTAATTACACCTACTGAGACCAGTCTTTTAAAAAAAAAATATATTAGCTGCTACAATTTATTTCTCCCCAAAATTCCTAAACTATGTATATTCCTTAAGTATGTACTACCACAGAGAAAGCTGCACATGCAAAAAGAGAAAGGACTTGAAAAGAAGTGGAGAGCATAATTACACAAAGATGAATACAAAACCTAAAACCTAAAAGACCTAAGTTTCTACTTACAACTAACCTACGTATATACATTACCTTTCCAATGACTACGATTTTTATTACAAGGCACCTCTAACAACAGATATTCATCCACTCTTAGCTGCCCTTTGAAGTAAGAGCACGCAGACCAACACTGAAGATACTCTATGCTAATTATGCTGTTAAGAGCCTGGCTGTCCTTTTCATAAAAAAAAAAAAAAAAATTCCTCTGTTATTTAAGGATAATCATTTTGCTACACATAACAATCAAGACATGTAATTTGGTGGGATTTTAGCACATTGTTAGGTACTTTATAACACAGTAATTTATATCCTCAGCTCTCATTTCTTGAGGTGTACTAAGGATTGCAGATACCTGGCCCATTACCAGATGTAAATGTTAGGATTCAGAATGAATAAAAAAACTGGGTTCCACTTTATTGAGAAGACAATGCTGATGACTAGAGTCTTTAATGTCAACCTCCTATCCAGATATTTTGTTAAGTTTCAATTTCAGGGACTTGTAGAAAGTCTGAAAAGCACAAGAAATAACAGCAATGCCTATGTAGGTGTCACATTTGCAACTCCTCCTGGAGCTCTTGCCACTCTTTACTGTGCAAGGCAGGACACTGGACTGAATAGGCCACTGACTGATCTATTTCAGCCGTATCTGTGTTCTTATTCTGAAAAACGCCTAATATAAAGTCCAAACCTTAACTAACATGTGCAGTGGAAGATGGCAAAAAAAGACAGTAACATATTGGACTGATTATTCTTAGCTCACAAAAACGATAAACAATGTATCTTTCGTGGATTGAGAACTGGCTTTACAGCAGATGTCAGAGGGCTGTACTCAATGGCACAGGATCTAGCTGGAGGTCTGCCACCAGTGTTGTCCCCCAAGGATCAATACTGGGTCCAGTATTATTTATTATTTATTTATCTCATCCAGTGACTTGCAGGAAGGGGCAGATGCCTCCTCAGCAAGTTCACTGATGACACAAAGCTGGCAGGAGTGGCCGACACCCCAGATTGACTGTGCAGCAGAGGGACCTCAGCAGGTTGGAGAGATGGGCAAAGAAGAACTGTCTGAAATTCAACAAAGGCAAATGCAGGGTCCTGCACCCAGGGAAGAATAACCCCCTGCACCAGAACAGGCTGGGGCTGACTTGCTGGAAAGCACCTCTGTGCAGAAGGACCTGGGGGTCCTGGTGAGCAACAAGCTGTCCATGAGCCAGCTGTGTGTGCTGGTGGCAAGAAGGCCAAAGGTATCCTGGGGTGCATTAGGAAGAGCATTGCCAGCAGGACACAGGAGGTGATCCTGCACCTCTGCTGAGCTCTGGTGAGGCAAATCTGGAGCACCGTGTCCAGTTCTGGGCTCCTCAGTACAAGAGACATGGAGCTCCTGGAGCGGGTCCAGCAGAGGGCAACAAAGATGATGAGGGGACTGGAGCATCTCGGTCACAAGGAAAAGCTGAGGGAGCTGGGCCTGTTCAGCCTCAAGAAGAGATGACTGAGAGGGGACCTTATCAAGGTACACAAGTAGCTGAAGGGAGTGCATCAAGAGGATGGATCCAGGCACTTCTTGGTGGTGCTGAGCAATTAGACAAGAGGCAATAGACTTAAACGGAAGCACAGGAAATTCCACCTGAACATGGAGGAAGAACTTCTTTACTGTGCGAGTGACTGTGCACTGAAGAGGTTGCTCAGAGAGGCTGTGGAGTCTCCCTCACTGGAAATACTCAGGAACTGTCTAGATGCAATCCTGTGCCATGTGCTCTAGGATGACCCTGCTGGAGCAGGGGAGTTAGACCAGATGACCCACTGCAGTCACTTCCAATCTTACCCATTGTGTGACTCTGTGATCAGTAACAACTATCATCAATAATTTTCTTCAATGACTGCAGCCTTTTGGGAAGCAACGGGATCCACCTGACTAGAAGAGGCAAGGGAACCTTTGGCAGCAGACTGGCCAACTTGTTTAGGTGGGCTTTAAACTGGAGTCCAAAGTGGCAACACTCAAACGCTTGCAACCAACTGGGGAGTAAGCTGGGCCTATCACAGCAACAAATGTTCATTAGCTGCCTCCCAAGACAACAACCAGAACACCAGTCCTGGGGACATTCTGGTTGGACACAAGAGGAAAATTTTTCACAGTGCAAACAATCAGCCACTGGAATAACCTTCCCAGGGAAGTGGAGGGTTCCTCAGCATTGGACACTGCTAAGATTCAGCTGGACAGGGTGGTGGGGCACCTTATCTAGGTCGTGCTTTTACCAAGAAAAGTTGGACTAGATGATCCCTGAGGTCCCTTTCAACATGGTATGCTATGACTCTGTGATCACCTCAGCTGAGTCAGAATTCTCAAGAAATAATCATTTATCACAATCATGAGCTAATAAAATTTTTGGTTTTGGAAGATCAAGAAAAATTGCCTTGAAAGAGAAGGCAAAATGCTTTTTTGTTTAAATGCCAGTATCATTTCCTGAATCTGTAGCAGAGATTGTTCTACAAAAACAACAAAAAAAAAAGCCTGACGCATTTGAACATTAATTTCCTTTCCTTGATTCATCTGTCTTTTCCTCCTTTTTCAACACCTTCTTCCCTTTCCTATTCAAGTCTTCAAGCCCCTGTGGGATCACTGCAAAAGACATCCTGTTCTCCTTGGGGCGAGATGCACAAAGAAAGTGCACTCAACTGAAACCTGGCAAGCTGCAGTCCAGGCAGCTACTGCAGAAGATCAGAGGGCTGCAGGAGCCCTGGGCACACAGAATAATCGTACCTCACCAAACTCACAGGGCAACACAACACCAAAGCTATGGCTATAATTGGCAGCTGGAGGTGAGGAGAATCTGTAACAGCAGCATTCATGCTTTTCACATACCAAGAAGAGCACTGGAAAGAGGTGTTTCAGTGCTTCTGAAGTGCTCAGGAGAAACACAGTTTAATGTGCTTGGGAACAAAACGGATTTAAACAAAGACTTGTGCTGGTTCCTCTGCTGGCAAAAATCAACACTGAAGTGCACAGGGCAATGGTGATGAGTGTGGTCTGAGACAATATTTTTTGCTGTTGTTACTCAGTTAACTTACTTAGCCACTGCTGATCAATCTACTAAGGAAATTAAATAGCAATCATTTTCTACACCAATTCCCAGGTGCATGTACTCACTGCCATACTGTGAACCCAGCTCAACATGCATGGATATTGGCTTTTCCTTTTCTCTAACTTAAGGATGGGATGTGAAATATATTGCATCTCTTAACTTCTGTAATCTTATTCTTTTTCACAATTTAAAGCACTTGTACTTTCCATATTAAGACAATCTTATTCATCTACTTAAGAAAAAACTATTTGCCAGAAGTCCAGTATGCTATTTCCAATTCTCTCTTCTCTGAACTTTAATTTTTATGCATCTGCAAAATAAGGAAATGCCAACTTCATTAGACTCCTCAAGGTCACTGTCTGGAAGGCACCACACAAATGATAATCACCGGTAGTTTGAGGCATACTAAGAGAATACAGCAGTATTACTTACTTTCCAGTGAAAATCTTAATTGACCTAAAACTATATAGGAGGGAAGATTTCATGGTGTGTTCTCAGAGGAGAGATTCATTAAGAAATATGCAGGGTGGACTCCTCAAGATAAGACCTATCAAGAAGATCGGACAATGAAAGGTGGCTGGCACCTCTGACAATCATCTTTTCAACAGGAAATAATGAGGTGCAGAAAGACACTTCTCTGCTGACCTGGCTGTCCCCACTGCTCCCACCCACATCCTGCACTGTGCAGCTTTTACAGTGTAGGAAAACAATTAATTAATGTTTGGAAACTGTTTGTAGAAAAGTCAGGCACTGGGTAAGCACTAAATGTTATTGCTCTGGCAAGGAGATAGGAGGAATGGTTTTGAAGTACTTGAAAAACATATGCTATTTGTTTTAATAACGCATTATTTATTCTTATAGCAGAACAGATGCCTGTTAAGTTTTAAGCCACCTTAAATTTTAATTACACCACACTTCACAAAGTACTTTTTTTAAAAAAAATCAAAGAAATGTAAACAACTTTTTAAGATCATCACTACTGCAAAAATCCCTTGACAAAAACATTTACTCAAAAAAACGCACAATTTTCACCAGGCAGACATAAACACATTTATCACAGAAATCATGTATGCAACAGGACTGAAGCTTATGTAAGTATGTACATTTTGCACAGCTTATATGCACACAGTGTAAGTTACATTTGCTCAGATGTTTTTTTCCCCACAAAAAAACAGAAGGAAAGCAAGATTCACTGTCAACTGTCCATCTGACACTGTCACTGTTGCCTTTTCTCTGAAAGCCTCTCCTGCTTCCCAGCTGAACAGGCTCATTCCAAAGAATGATCCAAGCTGTCCAGCTGTGATATTGCAAAAGGAGCATCATTCAAGGTCAACAATCCTACTGTCATCCACTAAGACACTGCGAACTCCAAGCACACAACCTGTACATGTACACTCAAAATATCACTCTTCCCTCCACACCAAATTTCTCCATTTCCTCCTCAGGCCCTTACTGATGTCCCTTTCCACCTCTATCACTCACCATCCACATTTTTCCACAAGGCTGATTTCCATTTCTGACACAGGCACCACCAGTGTTCTGTGGACCCCTCTTACCATTTGCTACAACCTCTGATATGGTATTGAAGAGGTTAATCTAAACCAGTCCCAAAAATTATCCACCACAGCTGACTGGGCAGAAACATGGGCAATCCTCAGAGCAGGGCAACCCCCTATAAATCCCTCAATCACCAAAATGCTTACAACCAACCCCTCAGTTAGCAACCAGAGCTCCAGCTATAGCATGTTTTTGCGACATGGCATCCCACAGTAGTTTTAGCTGATGCACAAAAGGCAGCCTTTGAACACTCTTTACTTGCAATATCCTAAACATATCAAGTTCAGCTTCACCACAGATGCTGTATTTTGTGGTTTCATTTTTGTGATATTGCATTATATTTTAATAAAGAAATAAAAGGAAGGAGCTTCACATTTCAAGTCATTAAAATATTGAGCTTCTCCTCTATGTCATTAGCTGTGTATGTCTGCTGAGTCTTTAATTGCATTTTGAAGAACAAGAAATCACAGACATGGAAACCACATGAGAGAAAGGGCCTCAATCCAAAATGAAATAATTTAACATCCTAAACTACGTAACTCGGTAGTAATTTAATTACAGCTTGTCTAATTATACCTTATGATACTATTCTGTACTATTGTAAAACAAAAGCAGCGCTTTTATATATATATATATATATACACACATACAGTACCTATATAAAAAAAGGCATTATGTCTGTGCCATACACAAGAATGTTCAAAGTTCATAGTCAGCCAAGAAACATGCCATATGTCCTCCATACACTTCACCCCATAAAATGCTTCCAGAACAACTTTCTGAAGAATCCAGCTGCAGCAAAGCAGTGGACAATACACAGTATGCCTCAACTATCTGCAAACTTTTTCAGTTTGTGTCTACGTGTTTGACTATAACTCTCAGCATAAAATTTCCTTGGAGAAGCATGAAGAAATAAAGAAAAAAAGCAAAAAGTGTCATATGCTTTACTCCAATAAGTACAGAGAATCATGGTGGAAATAAATGAGAGACACATGGTTAAATTCGGGTCTTTGTATTGGACAGCTCAGATAAAAGATTGGTAACGCACACTTCCATTTCTGTGGGTTCAGATTTACAGGTATCTATTCAGACATCCACTAGAGTCCAAAAAAATACCAATATGGAAACATGTTTATAACAGTTTTAAGCCATTTACTGATTGCATGAAGTGTCTCAAAAACTCGAGGTCAGCGTCAAAGCCCCTACAGAAACACTGAGTCAACAATACTACAATACAGGAAAGTATAAATATTTCCCTCTTTAAACTCCAGATGATGGTGGACTTTATTAAACAGATGCCACCCATCTTCCATTTCAGTTAGCTGAAAGAACCAATTAGATGCACATTTTCATAATGAAAACGTGAATTCAATGTGAAGCTTTGTCTAACAACAGGCTTGTACAGCAAAGCCTAAGCAGAGTTAAGCCATGGTCTCCAAGGGCTTCTCCTGGCACAGAATACTAATGTGGGATAGGGAGTGACTAACTGCATGCATCCACTGATGTAAAAGGCAAAAGGCCAGCAGATAAGAAGAAAGGCAGATGCAGTCATGGGGCAGGGAGAGGGAGGGGGTAAGAAACGTAAGTTTCTGGTTAGCAAAAACCATAATCACTCTGTTTCAGAGTTAGAAAAATGCCTCATCTTTTTCGTTCAGCATTCTCAGGAAAGCAAGGCTTTAAGCGTATTCATACACAACAGAATTGCAAGCTTTCAGAAAATCTACTCACGCTAGCAGGAGAAGCCCACCACAAGCACTGGCTAGCCATGTGGACCGTCCAGAGGACAGCCTGTGGGCTGTGCCTGGCACACGAGACGCTTCCATCTGGCCTGTCACCTGCAGGAGCCACAGAACAGCTGCTCAGCGATCGCAGACCCAGCAGCTGAACACCTCCTCCTGAACACAGTCTGGCGTACAACGTGGGTGCCGCTTCTGCAGTGGCCTGGGGCATAACATTTGCTGCCAAGGATGGAGGGAAGTACTTTTCAGGTTCTGGATCCCTCTTTTTACCCCAAAAACTTAAGGCCACGTCAAAATAAGTCCCTCCAAACAGATTTTAAGTCAAATTTAATTCACTGTAAAGGCTAACAGAAAACAGTCTTCTATGAGAAAATGAACTGTATCTATATTTATTTTTGTAAGTCCCACTCAAACCAATTAAATTAATTAACCTCTCTTCATCAACTTTTCTATTAAATCTGCCCTCATGTGCAAGAACATGAAGATGGAAGAGGCTACATAATTTCCCTACTCTAAGCTGTAAAAAAAGAAAATTAGTGGATAGAGTAATCGGCATGAACAGGGAAAAAAACACTTCAATTTTTCAAAGATTTTCATCTTAAACAGAAGATACCTGGACAGTGAACTCTTTTAAAGTAACTACTTTTTTAATCTGTCCATCCCATAATCTTAAAATAAAATTTACCATGTGATTGTGTGCATCCCAGTAATAACTCTATTATTCTCAGATATTAGGGATGGAGTAACCAAGATGAGCATTGCTTCTGTCCTCCTGTTTAACAGTCTGCACAAAGAACTTCCTTCACATTCAGATTCCAGGTTTTACAGAAACATTTTTTGTACTTCCAACTACTAAACATCACACTATTTCGAGAACCTTCATCTTACCTGCACTTGCATTTTCCTATTTGTATTCCTCAAGTTGCTTTTTTTTCCCTTCCTGTTATTTCAAACAAGCAGACCTTTTTTAACCCCTCAGGGTAAAATTTATTTCAATTTTTTATCAAGGTTCTCTTATGTTCTTTGAGTCTTCCGCAAGCTGACATCCTATTTCTCAATGTAAGACACCAAACTGACTTATTTCACCAAGCCTCACTAACAAAATATACAGCAGGAAAAACACCTCCTTTATTTCTGCTCAGTACTCCCTCATGCCAAGACGTACTGCAGTCTCATCCCCTGTATGACATGAGGATTGCTTACACACTATTTCATTGACTCTTTTTCCAACATAGTTTAAGGGCAACCTAAATCTTTGCTTCCCATTAATGAAATGTTTCATTTAGCTTATTAAAATGAACCCTGTACAAGTGAGTTCATCTTATTATGCAGCACAGATCACTCCCTGAAACTGAATTCTTCTTTATTAGGTATACACCAACGACCTTTTTGTTCATGTAGAATCTGAAAGTTTAAGAAGTGATCTTTGAAAAGAAGTGATGTTAGTCATGGCCAACATACCTTTCACACCATTATCTGTGAAAGGGTCAGATTGTGACAGGCACAGACAAAATGTAAGAAAGTAGGGGAGATCAGATTTAAAATACAAATACCTCTAGAGAGAGGACTTTTTTCTTCCCATGAATAGAGTTGAGAGGCTAAAATATCATTAGCTGTGAGAAACTTAATGTAAATCTGAAGTCATGTTACAGAATCTGAAATTAATTCAGCTGCCAAGAAACTGCTGCCATCATTTGAAACACAGAAAACAAGATCTCCCTTGTTTGGCCACGTGGGACAGTGGATTATCAAAGTTCAAAAAACAAAAAGAAGATCAGCAGCAATCCCTTAGCTCAGAGAGTATGACTGTCAGCTCATGCAATTTGCATTACCTTGGGCACTGTGGACATAACTAGCTCTCGCAAAGACTTTCAGTTCTTCATTTTCATGATTTTAAACATTTTTGATTCGAGGATGCTTTGTGAATGCAGAATTTTAATCTAGTGCAGCAATTCTGATGTGCAGACAGCTCACACACCCATCTCACACATGGGCAAAATCTTATGCTTAGGAAGAACATAAGATATCCCCCACCCAACATATTGTTCCTACCATTTTCATGCCAGAATTTCTGCACACTTGTTAACACTCATTGGGTTTCACTTCCATAAACTTGTCCTGCATTCCCTTGAAAACATACAGGCTTTTAACCATTTCCACACATTCTGGCATGAAGCTTCAAGTTTACATATCCATTGCATGAAAAGCATGTTAGAAAAATTTATCTTGTTAAAACTGGCTACACCTAATTTAATTTGGCACAGCCAATGACAAAGATGGTATATTTAAAGCATAAAAAAACCCATACCGACATTATCTTTTACTATTTTTCACACCACAACTGATCTACAAAATGCATACACTGGCAAAGCAAAAATTCTTTAAACCACAAATGTTTATATTTTCTGAGACACTCTTTCCTTCCATCAAGTTGTATGAATAATTCAAATTAGGTACAGCCTTTTCTCTGAAATCCGCAACTTTATTATAAGGGATTTCCACCATGAAACTTAAAATCTTTTTAGGTATCTACATCTACTGTGCCCAAGAAGGGTCATTAACCATTTCATGTCTTGAACTAATACTTTATTTCAATACAGCCTAAAGGGTAGAAATAAGAGCATACCTGAAACCTCTGTCATGAACTGGAAAAATGAGAACAAAAAATCCAGAGATGCAAGAGTTGCTGAAATAGTGCTTTAAATACACTTTAAATATTTAAAATATTCATTGAATATTTTAAAAATAGACGGATTAGTTCTCAGAGTTAGTATCTGTATATTATTTTCTTGATCTCCATCACTTGCCTGGTCTGTACTTTCTACGGAAGAGCCCAGAAACCCCATTAACAGCCTGAATTACTTACGGATTTAGGTAGAGCTTAACCCAGCTTTTCAGTAATGATAGTTTTTCTCAAAAGCCCATGGTGGTTGTTACTAGCTTTAATGACAGATTGTCTATTACATCCACGACACTGACAAAATGCGATTTAGATAAATGAGGTACTTCAGCAGCAAAAATACTGTTGTGAATTGTGCACCTTCCTCAGCTCTTCCAAAGACAGTCTGTTCCTCCACAGCAATCACAGGAATCCTCCTTTCAACTACACTAACTCAAACACACCATAAAGTGGGCCAGGAGCTGCGGGAAAGCTATTGTCTTGCTACAAGAGTATGCTATCACCCTCCTTCTGTGCTTTCAAATCTAGCCAGATTTCCCCAACAGTGAAGTGTCAGATGAGGATAAAGGATGAGTGCAAACCAGAAAGCTGCCCAAAGGGTACAGTCATTTACATGGTAGGAATCTGGAGATGCAGTCAGCTAACAAGGGCATACATTGCATGAGCACTAAGATCACAAGGATGAACGAACTGGAAAGCACATGGTTCCTCTTGCTAAAATGGATCTAGAAGACCTCTTCCTTGTGAAGAGGTACAGAATAAAAAGAAGGTCACAAATCCAAAGCTGCTCAGTTAAGTAACCAAAGCAAAGGATTCAAGGACCTACATTGTCCTGGTGAGACAGAGACACACATGTTGCTCCATTTGAACAGGCAGAGTCCAAAAGAGAGACAGAAGGTAAATGCACCATAAAAGGCTGCAATACACCAGGAGTCTATCAAGCTGCTCACAACACATCCTTACAGTGAAGAAAGGGTAAGGATCAGGACAGATGGCAGAAACTTTTAAAGCCTACCAGTGGCCTTTTCTTCTTTTGTAATCAGATGTAGCTCTGGAGATTAGCACAACATAGTAAACAGTTTGAGGATTACACTGAAATTCATCTCTGTATGTATCTATTCCTGGACAAACAAACAAATACAAAATATATTCTGTTTGAACTCCAGCCAGGTTATGAGTTCAATTTCCGTCAAATCTGACCTCTCCAGTAAATGCCACTCAGTTGAAAATCCCTCAGGGCACTAAATGGACTGAGGCATGCAAACACTGCATTCAAATGTTGAGGAATACCTCTGATCCAGGTACCTCAGCTTGCAAGCTTTACATTAAGATGCAGACTGAAACACAGACTGAGCTCTGGGTGGGAACCCAAGACAAGAGTCTGTGAAGTGCCAAACTTGGATAACCAAAGGCCTGAAGATGGGTGATGCCAGCCAAGTGGGTGACATGAAGATGGGGGCAGTAGCCAAAGACTCTGGAGGAAGAGCAAGACTTGCGCATGGGTAGATTGTGAGGGGATAAAAACCCAGGGGTTCCTTTGCTGGAGGTCCTACTTGGAGGCACCCAGCTCAAGCTGCTTCTGGGTTACCATGAAAAAATGGCTTTTGTAATGAGACATCTGAGACTGCTATGGGAGACCTGGGGTCAAACCAGTCAGGAAACCTGGTCTGACTGCACGTTAGTCAGACATGTAAGGAGTCAAGCAGGGCTCCCATCGGCTCCCTGGAGCTGCGTGCCATGAAGGGGCTCCAGTCTCAGTAGTTACAGTGTCTGGTCTCAAGAGCATGACAGCCAGAAATGGCCAGACTGTGAAGTTTCCTTAACACGTCTGTATGGGTTTTCTATCGCTTTTGAAAACTAGATTTGTGACAAAACACTGCAACCTTTGAGAGAAATCTTTCCAGAGTGATATGACAAGTTATGACTTAGCATTCATTGAAGTAAAATGCCTGTTCATTTGGCCTGGTTTCAGGTGAGATAAGAGTTAACTTCCTTCTCAGTAATCATTTAGACATAATTTTTCATGCATTGATTAATTAATCTCAAAAATCTAGTTAACAGAGAAAAAAGAAAACCAAAGAAACTCATGAAAAAAATATCTCCTGAAATCATTTCACCTATACATATCCCAGTGACTAGAGTCTATCCCTTTGACTAGTCTTTCCCTTAATATTACAAATGTATGTAGAATATTACTTTGTTCAGTTATATTGACTTTACTAGGAGCATAGTTTGAGAAAGGATTGTAGGACAGGGAATAAAGAGAATCACATTTTGTTCATAATAGCTTTTGACTTGGGAATCCAGAAGACATCTAAGCAGCATATCCTAGTTAATTTACTTTGATATGTGAAGATTAACTCCAGGGAAATAAAAATAATAAATTCAAGGATTCTTCCCACCATTCCTATAATTGTTTCTATTGTCACAGATTCATTAAACCCCTCTGGTAAACCCCTAAGTAGTACAGGCTAATCTATTCAGGATAATAAAGTAGCCAGTGAAATAACTTTGCTCAATAACAATCTTTGATAATAGATAAATTACAAAAGGTCTAATACACACATACAGTAACCAGAGCGCAACTGAAGTGCAAGCAGCACTAACAAGAACAAAGGCAAAACTATGAGAGTGCCAAAGCAAGAATCCCAGCTTAAAAAGGATGCCTCACCCTTGAGTCACTTTGTTGAACCCTGCATACCAGTTTATCTCAGCTGAAATTATTATTCCAATAAACAGGTGCAGTTTTTGCACACAAGCTCAGCAAATGGTTTTTACTGGAACACTGCAACATACACCT
Organism: Scytalopus superciliaris; assembly: GCA_013400415.1. Classification (NCBI taxonomy): domain Eukaryota; kingdom Metazoa; phylum Chordata; class Aves; order Passeriformes; family Rhinocryptidae; genus Scytalopus; species Scytalopus superciliaris. The sequence continues at coordinate 653,075 of VXBX01009030.1, forward strand.
GCCTGACAGAGCAAACCAAGCTCATTTTATATATAAACATGACTTAGATAATCACTGTAGTGCCCTGCCTAAACTGCTTTCCAAAATAAACAAACATACAAGGAAGGGTTTGATGTGCCAAACACTTACACAATATCATTATTTTTTTTCTCACAGTCACTCTCTTCATCAGTGATTCTGTATGTTCTTCACTATAATTTGTGCTTGGGTACAGTTCAGAAAAGTAATGTGCTTTCTAAATCTTCACATAAAGACTGAAGCACTGAAATTCAATATTCCATATGTTTATTAAGTCTCTCTTGACACAAAGACTCCCTTGCTTTATTTCTAAGATCATTTCCTACTAGAGCAACAAACCACTTAAAACACTTTAGGAGGATTGCTCACTATTTGAATACAAATATTTGGATTTTGCATTCAGTATTAATTGCTCTGTTTTGCTATTGCGCAGAAAAAGACGCCTCTTTTGAATATACCTTCTCAAACCACAGGTACAAGAGAGATGCTGAATGACAACAGAACATAGATTACTAATTTTCCCTCTTCAGCTGAGTACCTGTAACTGGGATCTTTCTTTCACTCATTACACCATGGCCAGCCAGCCCAATACATAGTTCAGTAAGTTGGCACAGCTTCTCTTCTTCCAAGCACTTAGATGCATTAGTTGAAAGTGAAACCAATTAATCTGCACCTTCCTGACAGCAGGGTTTGTTTGGGCTTTCCCCATCCCTTTCTGACACCACACAACAAAAAGAAGTCTGGTCTTTGCTTCTGCATTAGATGTGCTGAGTGTCAATGAAAACAGGCTAACTGAAAAACCACAATACCTGTTATCTGTCCAGTCAGAAGCTGAGTTTAATAAAAGCTCCATACCTGCAACATGCTTCACTAAGGACTTCAGATAGGTAAGTAATAAAAACCAAAAGAGAAGCAAATCTTCAGGTGGCGTAAATGGATACAGCATAAGGGCTTAAACAAATCAATTCTCATCAGGCAGGCGTCAGTCCAACACCCTGAACGAGTACTCCACCCTACACTTTCAAAAAACGTGATATAAAAATAACCCAAGGGGAGGGAGGAAGACCATTAAAAAAAATAAAACCCCAAACAACCAACACACAACAACTTCAGAAAACCACTCAGGTTTTTTTTCCTACAGATTTGCATCTTGTGGTTAGCTCATTTTAATGTCTAAGAAGCTCCCAGCAGCCAAGACTCCTCTCCTAGGTTGACTGATACTGATCACAAAATGAGCTCACCAGGCAGCTTTTTTTCTCAGCCAGAGAATTTACATGGCTGTCTCTCCTCTGATTTCTCGAAGCTTATTAAAACTTTAAGACTCCATTCTTTTGTCAAATACCACTGAAAGCAAGCAACAAACCCAAAAATATCTGGTGCAGATTAATACACAAACAATACACCAGGACAGCAGAAATCCACAGGAAATCAGGATAAGTTATCACTGTAATGTGTTTTCATTTATTGCCTGAGCAGCACAACTTACCAAAAGTTTGCAAGCTTCATTTTTTAACTTCCAGAACAGCAAACCAGTTTCAAGAGGTACAGAGGAGAACCAACACACACCAAGGGAAAGGTGCTAAAGGCACTGTTGTTCAAAACCTATTGCATTTTCTACCTACTTGATTGTTCTTTCACTCAGCCATCGGCAGGCACTGCTCAGCCTAACAAATAAAAGGCCACACAGGAGCTATAAGCAATACCTGTGTTTGGATCCACTGAAGGAAGAAGTGCTATAATGCTTCCTGAGGATCTAGAGCCCATGTGAGAGCAGCTTTAAATTCCTTTGTTATTTATTACTTTAAAAAAAAATTCTATAGATATCATATAATTTTTACTATCCAAATTCGTAGGAAATAGTCGTTTCTAAAAACCTACTAAGAAAAAGCTGGGCAACAAAAGGAGTTCAAACTTCTGTATTTACTCTTTTTTAATTGAAGGGGGTGGGCATCTTCACTGTCCTTTCAAGCCTTCCTCAAATCCTTCACTTGAAACAGTTGCTCAGTTCCTCACCTACAGCTCTCATGCCTCTCTCAAGCTGTTCTGTGTCATGTCAAGTCTTGTTTTATTTCAACTATACAAACTCTTTATGACAAGGACTTAGGCTATATTTAGAAAATGCTGCATAAACATATAGTGCCATGTAAGTGTTTTACGGTTTCTCTGGTTCAACTTCAGCATTTTTCAAGTCACATGAATTGTCCTGGACAACTGCAAACTATAAGGAAAAAAAGAATCATTTATGTGAGTAGGGAATTGCTTCTTTTATATATTCCTTTTTCCCCCTTAACTATTTTCAAAGCATACAGAATCACAATGAAATATTTACAATGCAGGATCTCACTCAAATTCAAAAGAAAGCATGAGAAAATACCCAAACTGAAATTCTCTCACCCTTTTCCAATAGTAACTTCTTGCATGCCTTCTTCAGTGAACAGTACCATCCTAAGGCCTTCTTAAGCCGAATAATCTGTGTATTGCCATTATACAGTTTTCAGAAACATCTTGCTCACAACATACTAAACTCCTTAATACCAAGATAAGCAGTATTTTTTTTTTGGTTTGCTGCTTTCATCTCCCACCTCCCAGTTATTGACTATTTAGAGATCTGAGAGTGGATTTTAAAAGCTGTTCATTTATGTTTTAATTTTGCTGTTACTAAAGGAAGCAAATGAAACTTTTTTTTTCTGAACAATTTACTATTCCTCATTTAGAACACAGCACAGCTTTCAGCTGAAAAATACCACAGCTTACCTTCTGACTTTCACAGAGAACGTTTGTATTTCATATACTAATTTACTTATTTATTTCAATTTATAGATGTGTATGTGTGTATGTACGCAATATTTATCCAAGAAAATTCATCCCTACAGTTTCTGGGAATATTATTTGTCCCTGCAAGCAATGCACAGGATGAGTTAGCTAAAAACTTCATTCAAGTCTTATTAACACCCTAGTCATCTTCATCTGCACTCTTAATTTGAAATTATTATAGGTAAAAATGATATGTGTCTCTTGACAAAGAGGATTCAGATGCATAATCAACTTATTAGACCTTTGGCTATGTCACATAAGGTGGCTATTTGCATGTTCTTAGTTCATGCTAAACACTAAATGAAACAAAGTCAAACTAACTTTCCCGTACATTAAAAATACACGTAAGTTTAGCGGAGCTGCAGATCTCACAGTCTCAAACAGCCTTGTAGCTTCTGGTTCTGATTCCTTCCTGGTAAAAGTTTAATCTGTAACAAAACCTATCATTAACAGACAATCGTACATTACTCCCTTATTAAGGGCCATGAGAAAGTACTAAAGACTGGTGTGAAATTTGCTGAGACCCTGCCACAGACAGTCAGCCACCAAAAACATAATTGGCCAAGATCAGGATGTTAAAATGAGGGCTTAGAGAGGATAGAGATTACCTTGCGGCTAATGTGACTAATCCCTAAATTTCTTCTAACAGCCTATTTGTGGTAGAGTAGAACAAAGGCATAGAGCTGGGAGAAAAGAACAGCTGATTTTCCTTCATTACCCACCACCTCTCCTCTGTGTCTTTTTCCTCCCCATCTCAGCAGATGCCCTAGAGTTTGCTAGCTGGAAAATAAAGATTAGCAGAAAAAATGAAGACATTTGCAGTGTCAGCTATCAGCCAACAAACTAATTTCTCTGTATTTCTTTTACTTCTTTCTCAACTACCTCATATGCATGTTTTCCACAACTCTCTACTCAATATTGTTCTTCCTTTTCATTTCCTATCATTTATCAATTTCTGAAAATTTTAAATCCAGGCAATCATCTTAACAACCCTGTTCTTTTGAACTTCTGCTATCAACACCGTAAAAACTCTAAATGCCTTGTATTGTGCCCTTGCATGATCACTATCAGTACAGAACATGTGCCTATTGGTACAGAACAGTTTATTTTCAGATATACTAAACTTACACCCATCAATTGTATTTGTGGGATTGTATTTCTAGAATTCCTACTTTTCTGAACTTACTTATTTTAAGAAACCTTTTAATAACCTAATTTTTAGAAGTACTAAGAATTCAATGACATAACAAAAACCCATCAAAAAAGTACAGGCTTGGTAATTTGAAAAATCAGTCCTTAAAAAAAAAAGTTGTACAAAGCAAACTAACAGACATTAAAATCTTATTAAGGCTGAAATCAAGGTCCCATGGAAATCAGCAGCCTTTTTGCCACTAGGTTATGGGGCCAGCATTTCTCACAGAGCTCACACCTGCTATATTGAAAAAATGGGTTCAAAACTATAACAAATTAGGACTCCCAAGTCTCCTCCCCACAGTATAACTTTACCTACAAAACACTACAGAATTCACATAAAGCAAAACCACTTTATTTTGCTACTCACAGTGAGGGTAAATCCTATTACCTTTGTACACCACAATCCTCATACCACATCTATTTTTACACTGGAAAACTGCAAAAACAGAATACAATAGCAGATACCCACATGATGCTCTCAGCCCAGGATCCTCAGCAGTTCATTAAGCTCTAACAGAAGAAATGCAGATGAATCAACTGGAATGCCTTCACAGGCTGCCTCTGGAAGACATACAGGTGTGCCTTCACATGCTAGGTGGGAATTTTTCCAAATAGCCAAGTACTCATGATACAAACGATGGGTCTGGAACATAAATCCTGTGAGGGGAGGCTGAGCATGCTAGGGTTGTTTAGACTGGAGAAAATGAAGCTCAGGGGAGACCTTATCTCTCTGCGAACACCTGAACGGAGACTGGCAAGGTGAGAGAGGGGTCAGCCTCTTCTCTCAGGCAGCCAGTGACAGGACAAGGAAAAATAGCCTCAAGGTGTGCCAGGAAAGTTTAGACTGGATATTAGGAAAAAACTTTTCACTGCAAGAGTGGTTAAGCATTGGAACAACCTGCCCAGGAAAGTGGTGGAGTCACCATACTTGGAAGTGTTAAAAAAATGGGCAGACATGGCACTTTGTGATACAGTTTCATGGGCATGGTGATATTTGGTAAGAGGCTGGACACAATCTTGGAGGTCATTTCCAAACTTAATAATTCTATGATTCTATTATACCACAACATTTGCACTTCTATATGCATATCAAACTAACTTGTTACATTATATCAATTTGTGAATGCCATTTCCTACAGATGCTGTGTGTTCCAACCCAAAACATACTTAAGTATCAAGAAATATTAAAAGCTTAACGTGATTTTAAGCACAATTGACACCTCACACTCAAGCTGAAGGCATGACCTACTCTCAAGGGATTTGAGAGGTCTGTGAATCTGAAAGAATGTAATCAACTTGCAGAATTACTTTACTTGAAACAAATATGGAGAAAGCCACATCATTCTTCCTATTGTTATTTTCTGCCAGTCACCTCCCCTCAGCAACATCAAGAGAAAAGAACATGAATATATCCTTGGAAGAATTTGTTTTTCAAAACAGTTTATTAATATTTCTGAATACAGCAAATAAAATTAGCTTCTAAGCATTTTCATGCTTTCAATATATAGATTACAGTCTTTTTTAAAGCTTTGTGTTAACAGCAGAATAAATAGTCTTGCACGGACTAAAGTAATAAGTATGGCAACAACTAATAAAGAAAATGAAAGGCAATCTTATTTTTGGCAGAACTGTTAATCTATTTCTATTGCCTTTGTGCCACAATATGTTCAGTTCGTCATCAAGAATCCAGCCTGCATATTTTAAAGTCATAAAATCTGATAAAATAGTTACCAAGATTCCTATTCAAATCAGTAGGAGTTCTGCCTCTGGCCTAAACTTCTCCAAGAAGTGATAAGAGAGCTTTGCTCTTCTTCTATATATAGCTAAAAAGTGAATACAAAGCACTTGTATGAATAAATGAGTCAGAACAATTGAGAAGTATAACCCCACAAATTGGCACTGCACTAAATACAGCTAGAAGACATTGTTTGGAATTATAACCTAGAACACAGAACAATAGACAAAGCACAAACTGCTGGTGTATCTGGTTACTGGCAGAGCAGCACAGCACACTCCTCTGATCACCTTCTGGCTGTACCAGGTGCCTTCCTCCTTCTCAGGGTCCAAGACTTTGCTGGCCTGCAGGATGACAGCTTAACATCACTGGAGGGTGACATTTGCAGAGATGTTATTGCTTCATAGATAAATGACAAAGTTTGGACTACGCTACAACCAACACACAGGTGCGAAACCTGTTGAACACCTCCGTACACTCACCCAAATCTAAATCTCAATGCACTATATGAAATCAGTAAATTACTTGAGAGCTGTTATTTTCATATTAAAACATTTGAAGAGATCACATTGAGATGAAACATCAAAGAAGGATCATGAAAGAGACTCAAAAACAAGCGTGAAAGCAGAAAACAACTACAAGGACAAAACAAAAACTAAACAAACAAACACAGAAGAAAGTCAGAGCTGGAAATATACTAGAAATGAACAATACACTTTCAGAAGCAATGATCTGAACTACCAAAATTTATAGAAGAGCATTTTTAGAAGCTTTCTACCAGTCTGTCTCAACTGGTTCTTCCCACTGGAAAACAGCTGTGACCCTCAGAAGCATTACTGACTAAGCTGAATCTCAAATTCCTGATATGCTAGAGCATTATAAAAAATTAAGTGCTATTTCCTTAAATAATGTAAAAGCATCATTACATTCTACGAGTGCAGAATTGCTTTCTCTCAAACTTAACAATAAAATGAAATCCAGGAAAAGCTTTTTTGCCTAGACTGAAAAAAATAATCTCATAGTAATTAGTCCTTGTGGAGAAAATGCTGCATAACTTTACACAAAAATCCTGCAACTGGATCTGTAGAAAGTTTCCACATCTATGTCAAATTATCAAACAAGCTATAGAAACACAGTTAATTCATTAAGGTAAGACTGTGGGACTCGGGATGCATATTCCAGCTCAACTGTCTATCACAAATCAACTTGTGTGACTTAAACACAATCACTACTTCAATTTCCCATATATGAGGAAAACAATGATAACATTTATACCTCAACACTCACGAGAGCTTTCACTACAATAACCAGGGCAAAAAACAGTACCCTCTACAGGCAACATGAAACATTTGGATACAAAACCATCATCACTCAGATCATGTAATATCCCTCAACAGTTTATTTTTAGTTTTTAGTTCTTGTGAGGAACTACAAAACACATGCAACAGCTTACAGCTCACGTTTAATAAAATCTTGCTTTTCTGACATTCAGGATGTTACTGCTTTTACTTACTGCTTGCCTCTAGTTTCTCTTCCCTCATGCTATCATATATTATTATAAAACAATTACCCTCTAAAGGACAGTCATATTTCAGGTAAAGGCAGTAGACTTCATAGGAAGCATTACTGTTTCATTGCCGTACAATGGAGAAACAATACTACAGTCTTCAGTCACTGAGTGTGTGAGTTTGTATTATCTGTCATATACTCTACCACATAGTGCGGTGAGAACAAGTCAAAAAGCAGTAACTACAAGTCACCAAATACTAACTAGCAAAAAGCTACAGAGATTTAATATCACTGCTTGTAGAATATACAGCTGCATCTTTCATACTCTCAAAGTTATAGGCCCTTGCTGAATACACAGGGAATAGGAATGCTACAAGTACAAATGATTGCACACATTTTAAGTACTTGCAAGTTCTGTATTTTTCATGCCATCTCACACAGCCAGTACATCCAACAGCTAAAGTCTAATGCAAAAGCATATTTACTTTTTCAAGGTAAGCTGGTTTACTCTCACTGCAAAAAATTGCCAAATAAATGCAATATTGAGAAAAATACTACAGAACTGCAGTTATTTCTCAGGAAGAAAACGCAGCCCCTATGAGCCATTATTTACGTATACACTTTCTTTTGTTCCCCTCCCCGTGATGAGCCCCTCCAATTGCAGTAAAACTACTCTCAAGAGGAAGACCTGAGGCACTGAATCTTATAACAGAGTAACTTTCGCAAGACAGAAAATACAGTTCAGTTCTTCCCCCTAACAAACTGGCAGTTATTCCAAAACTATATCATGCACCACTTAATAATTTGACCATTTACAAAGTTTCTTTTTCATTGATACGTTTGCTGACACACAAATGTTATTACATCTCACTCTTTATTTTTATCAATCAACCTCAGAAAAAATACCACACAACATTCACTTCTTCCCTTGTCACAAAGGTCTGTAACGTTTGATAAATACAGTCTCCTTTTATTAGGATACCTCCAAAAGTAGAGTGAAAACAATGCAGAAACTTAAACATATGGAAAACATCATGTCCTCTGAATATGGAGATTTACATTTTTCAAAATCTATCCTTAAGTTTAATTTTACAAAATGCCTTTCTCCGTGACTTGTATCTGCCTAATTGCCAACAACACATTAAAACTATACTTTGGCCTATGCAATTTTGTCCTTTCAAATACTCCAGATGGGTTAATCCAACAAAGCCATGGTGTATCTTCCATGAGCCTTCACAGAGAAGTGAGAATTTCTTCAGATAGAGTAATGTCTCTACATCCCTCTTTCAATTTATGAAACACACTGTTTAGAAGAAAAAAAAACAAACACAAAACATGGAACAGCTTAAACTCCGCAATGTAAAGTTATTAGCCTCCAAAGCTTATGTGAGACATTATGTTTGAATCAAGGAGAAATTCAACCACGCACAGCTTATGCAGCATAAGATATCGCACTCTCACACAACCATATGTGCAGACCTGAAGGTACAGGATGCTTTTTCAGCATCTTCTGTTACTAACAGACTTAAACACTAAACACTATCTCTTGTAACCCAGACATGACATATACTCCATGCACTTTCCAGGTCCTCCTTCTGGTACAGCTTCCCATGTGGTACTTCGGCTTGCGCTAAACTCCCCAGAAGGCAGGCCTCGCTCAAGCCACCAGCTCCTCCAAAAAGTCCTGCGAGGAACCAGAGCCAGGGCTACAGGACTTCACACTGTGGGCTGACAGACAACTTTCCCACTGAACTGAATTTCCCCACCAAACTGTGGTAGAAAGCTGCTGACCCCTCCAATCCCAACTGGCGAAGTTCTTTGAACTACAGGGATCACTGCACTCCAAGAGGTAAAGGAAGCCCAATTTGCAGAAAGTATCCCTTGTTTGGATGTCTCGCTTTCAGCTGATCCCGGACAGCGGTGTATTACCATCTCCTGAGACAGTGCTGTCTATTTAGGGGATGTTGCTCTCTGTTTGGGATGCAAAAGACACTTCAGGGTGAAAACAGTCATCAACTCTTAAAAGTCATGTCTAAACAGTCATATCTGTAAAAGGACTTTCTAAGACTAGTTGTTCCTCAGGGTTATTCCAGGTCTGAATCAGCCCTTTCCATTTACATTTCCAAGAAAACATTCTTGAAATACTTTTTTCCTGTTTCTGTAATAATTCTCTGTATTACAGCAGCCTCAAAAGTCACGGCTAAAGCAAGCCACTGCAAAGATAATCACTAATGCAAAAAAAAAAAAAA